>MU853410.1:382081-455163 GCA_033297235.1 Trichocladium antarcticum
TTCGAAATCTAGGGTAGCGACTAGGTTAAAGAAGATACGTATAGTAGAGGCGTAGACTATAGCTAAGTAGACTTTATAGGGTAAATAGTCGCTATACTCGAAGTTGCCATATATAACCTATCTAGCGCGGTTACGTACCTAGTTACCGTTGTTATCGAATTTCTAGTCAAATACCTATTTACTAGGCAGGATCTTAGACCTTATAGGTCTATTAACTAGATCCTACGTTCCTACGGTAATAAGCTTGTTATATTGTTCTTAGTAGGGCGGCTTCTAGTGTATAAGGAAGTCGGCCCGCTTAGATACCTCTTTAAAGGAAGCTAGGATCTTATTAATTAAAGGAGAGAGAAGGTCTTTATTATTAACTATAAAGAGGATCAACTCTAGATCCTAGGGGACGAATTGATCAACGTTAGCGAATAGATTAGAAGAACCTACTATTAGCGCGTCTGCCGCCGCTTTTCCTTTATAATAGAGGGTATTATAGTATCCTACAATAGGACGAGTAGTCCGAGTTAACCGCTTTGTTGCCGTTAGCTCGGTATTAAAGACGCTATTACGTTAGACCTCTTACGCTTCGTTAGTAGGAGAGGGGGAGCTAGGTACTAAAGCGAAATCCGAATCTAAATCCGAATCCGAAGCCGAACCCGAACCTAAGAAATATAGATTGTTAGGAGGCTCTATAGGAGGCGTGCGCTCTATAGGAGGCGCGCGCTCTAGCGTTTCTAGGTAAGGCGTATACTCTAGGGTCAACAGCCTAGTCGGATCGTATACCGTGTTGCCGTCAGTAGGCTTCGTTGCTATATTACCGCCTGTGTTAGCGACTATATTATTGCCCGTGTTACCGACTATATTGCTAACTATATTACCGACCGTAGGTTCCGATGCTATATTACTAGGGGGGGTAACTCTATAGGTAACGACCGTTAAGCGGAAAATGCCGTTATTATCTACGTAGACGTCGTTAAATGTCGCTTCGTAGATCGGATCTTCTAGATCCTCTAGGTTATCCGCTAGGGGGTTCTTAATAAAGCGCGTATCTCTAGTACGTACGATCCGACCACTACCGTTCAGTCGAATCTAGTAGATCTTACTAGTCTAGCCCTTGTAGCTATAGAGTTTGCCTTCGAATGCTCTAGCTATTATTTTACGGCCCTAGGGACAGACCTTCTTATTATAGATATATACGTATACTATAGCGCCGTAAGTATAGAAATAATCGATCTTAGGGATATACTAATCCGCTAGTAATCTAACTAACTTACTAAATACTTAGAAGGGGGATATATCGTCGTTATACTAAGAGGGGAGACGGTTAATCACGTAGATTATAGCTTCTTCTACTAGCGGCTAGTATCCTTTAGGGAAGCCCGCCTCTAGATTCGTAGTTCTAGCGCTATCTATAATCGTACGACCCGCGCGTTTAGCTATTAGGTTCTATTCTAGGTAGTCTGCCGCGGTCGTTATGAATCGCTTCCTATAGGACTTGCACTATATACGTAGTTATTTAATCGAGAACTCTATACCGTTGTTAACGTAGATCTCTTAAACTTTAAGACCACTCTATGTTTCTATGAACTCGATGTAGTTAACGACTACTTAGAAACCCTCTAACTTCTTATTAACGGCAATATACTAGTAGAAGGTAGAGAACTAGTCGATGATGTAGATAGCGTAGTTCTTATTGCTAACGCCAACTAGGGTATATAGAATCGAATCTATATAAATCTTCTAGAGCGTATAGGAGACTTTTAGCAGTTTATCGTAAGAGATCTGCTTAGTTAACTTACTAAGATAGCACTACTTATAGTAGTACTACTTCGCTTACTAGCTACTAATCCAGATACCTATATGCTTATAAGCTAAAATAACTTTGTTAATAGTTATATATATAAGTCTTTAGTATATAGTAGCGTAGTCAATTACTAGGAGGGCAATATAGTCGATCGCGACTATAATAGCTTCGTCCTTAGGTTCTAGGACCCTTGTAACGTTAAAGATTAGAATCCCTCTAACCTATCTTAACTAAGCTAGTTCTTAGCTAGATTTAATATTAACTACTTGTTTAGTTATACTATTAGGGACTGCGCTATACTTATCTATCTAGCCGGTTAATATAAGGTTAAAGGGGGTAGACTTAGAGAGGATAGCATTTAGAATAACTATATTAGTCACTCTACTATAAGAACGAACGTAGGGGAAAGCTACTAATCCGCTATAGGTTAGAAGCGAAGTATTGCCGTTAGCTAAGGTTACTTTAATTAGCTACGGTAGATTAGTAAGATCTTTAAACTATTTAGGGTCGTTAAATATACTGTTCGACGCTCCCGAGTTAAGGCAAACTATATCCCTTATAATGTAGGTGTTAAAAGTAGTAGCCCCTGCAAGTGCTATATTAGCTAGGTTAGTCGCTAGTAATGTTATAGTAGGGTTAATCGCTAGGTTAGCAACGCTCTTGTTATTAATACCTTCTATTACGCCCGAATCCTAGCTATATACGCTATAGTTAGCTTCTATATTCGGGGACACTATAGGGTTAGCGGTTCTAGTAGTATTGTTACTAGCGTTACGTTAGCGTAAGAACTTAGCCTTAAGCTCTAGGTAGAGGACCTAGTAGCTACTATTACTGCCGTTATTGTAAATCTTATAGTAGTTGTAATATAGAGTGCGTATAGGGTATCTATATGTTCGGCCGCACTTGGGATCGCTATAGAGCTTCCCCTTGGACTTAGGGTTACTATCGTCTTGCTTTTTCTTCGTAGCTAGTGTTAATAGAGCTAGTATACTAGTTATCGCTTGTTTATTTGCCTTAGTTATAATAAGGTTAAGGAGGGTCGAGTATATAAGCTAGCTAGTTTAGAGCTAAAACTTTAGTATATTAGTCCAGTTGCTATTATACTTACTTAGACCCTAAAGAAGGAAGGCTTGTCGCATCTTCTCGCAGGGATTGATCCTAACGCTCTATAGTCTTATATATAGGAAGAGGAATCTAGTAATAAAGGCCCTAAGGGAGTTGTACTTGCTTGTATCTATCGACGCGAACTCCTAGATCATATTGCACTAGCCCTCGTTAGACACGTTACTAACTAAGCTACAGACGATCTTAAAGAGGGCGTAAGGGTCGCTCTCGCCATTAGTCTATCCCTAGCTCTTAATAATCTCTATTACGCTATTAAGAGAGTTGCGAAGTATTAGGTACGCTAATCCGTAAGCGGCTCTAAAACTATCGTAGACCGCTTTCGGCGTATCCAGAGAGGGAGGGATTGCTATACTATTAATATAGTCAGTATATCCAAGGGTATAAGCGTATCCTCTTACCGCTTCCTTCTAATCTTTAATATTAGAGTCTCCCTTAAGCTTAGGGAGGGTCGGGATAGTAACCTTAGCTAACTCGGTAGTTATATAGTTGCCTTTAGCGAGGGCTTAGAGTTATTAGAGTAGGTGTATAACCAAGTCTAGTGTTTGTTATACCTCTTAAGGTACTAGCTTATATTAGATTAGCTCGTTCTGGAGCTGCTCCTATAGAAAGTCTTCCTAGGCGGACATCGCGATCGTAAGGAAGAGAGAGAGAGAGAGAGAGGGAGTTAGTAGTAGGAAAATAGAGCTATATTCCAATATGTTAACTCGCAAGTGTGAAAAGAAGGTCGGTCGTACGATTGAGAATCTCGTGCGATCGAAAGAAGGTTGCTTGATCAAAAGACAATCGAATTGTATCGATCTAGAGGTTGCAATAGAAGCAACAGGGTCTCATAACCTCTTGGAGGCTCATAGCGCAATTAGTAGGGGCAAAGTGAGGCTCAATATTGATGATGATGATCAGGGAAAGAGGCCAGAGATGGCTGTGCGCTAGCTACAATGTGCCCAAGGTGGTGGAGGGCTTGACCCTACTGTAGGTCGGACCCACAGGTGCCAAGATAAAGTGACCCCTGACCATCGTATTCAAGTACTAGGAGCGACGTGAAACTGGAGGGGCCCCTGTGCTCGGTGCACGATACTGCGTGAGCTTGTCGAAAGTCTTCTTCGGGTCGATCTTAGTGGCATCCCAGCCCAAGCATTCCAACATCTCCCAGATCTTGTCGTCAGAAACAGTCGCCAGGAGGTAATCATCGACATCCCTTCTATCCTCGCGCCAAGTCTGCTTTGCCGCGGCATCGTCGGGCTCGGGAACGTCGGTCAGGATGTACCGGTCAAGGTCGTATCTCTCGAGTTTCCGGATCAACCTGGTTCTCCAGATAGGAAATTCGTCCTTGCTTGTGAGATTTCCGATCAGCGGGATATGACGGTCACGCGCCAACTCTCTGTCTTCCAGTCGCTTCAGCAGCGCCACCAATTCCGTCTCGGTCGCCATTTTTCCTTCCCGATTGAGAGATTTGATTTGAGAAAGACGCGATTGGCAGGGAAATGCAGGTCTCGAGTACCGTAGCAAGAGGAGGACTGATCGTGGATGAAAAGAAAAGAGCTTTCGTGCTGTCGCGGTCGAATTTGGGCGCGCAAGTGACTCGAAATGGAAACGACGGAAACACAAGAGGGCTTGATAACTCGTGGGGTGTCCCTAGCAGCAATCAAATGGAGCAACGAAGAGTTGGGAATGAGAGTCGTTGTAAAAACTAAGCCGGGGAGAAACGAGAAGGGCAGATTGTGGCCTGGCTGCAAGAGTGTGTCGTTGCCATACCGGCTCTGTTGTAAAAGTTGTTCCAGGCCTTGATGCCCTGGAAAAACGTACTCACGAGAGATGACGAGCGGACACCGATCCCTCGTATGCCCCGCGAATGGATATCTCGGCATAAAAAAGGCAACGCAGGCACTGGAGATTGACCACGGCGCATCCAGGGCTTTCCCTTCATCTTCAGCCCTGTCATGCCCCTCGCAACCATACCGTCTCCAACCTGACCTAGGCCCACCTCATTTCCAATGACAAAGGAGGCCAATGTCAATCCCATGTTGGACTTTGGATTCGAGGCCACCGATTCCCAGCCAGCTCCCGGCCCACACTCTCGGCCCATTAGCCTGGGTGTGGTTGTACCGTCTCAGCAATCGCGGGGAGATGGCCATTTGCAACCCTCAAAAATGACCTCAGCCCAGACGTTTCACGTCGCTTGGATGTAGGTTGTGTGATCGTGGTCTGTGCTTGTGGGAGGAAGGCAGGTGGAGGTTGGATCCTGACTGGTTTGGTAGAAGCTGCCGCCGTGGAAGATTTGGCAAAATCGGAAACTGCTGCCGCCCGGAGACGATGGACTGTCCAGGAAACGACGAGGGGCCCGCCACACATCAAGGTAGTCGCTCAGCATATCGACACCAGATGACCCGGGCAGCTTGCTTGCTACGCCGAAGCCGGTGAAGTGCGTTACCAGGCGGTTCCGTGTCATCCCGTGTTGTATTCATTGCAGAAAGTCACTCAATGCCCCCATCGCCTTGCTCCCGCCCCGGTGACGCCGCGCTCCTCCATGCCGCCTTGTCCCGTGTCGCCACCATCAACCCAGCAAGCACTCAACCGACCAGACCCTCGAGTCCCCCCCCCCCCCAGCCCGCCCAGAATCATCCACATTTCCAGCCCGACCTCGCCAGCTTAACACGGGAACCACGAGCAATTGACGCCGCAGCAGCGCTGCGAGCAGCCGCACACCACCCTCCCGCCCCGCAGCGTCATGTCGCTGTCCAGCTGCATCGCCGGCGCTGGCTCGGCCGTCTTGAAATCGAAACTCCATGTCAGCTCCTTCTGCCCTCCGTCGATTTTTTTTCTTTTTTTTTTTTCGCCGCGTTGCGTCCCCTCCTCACCGCACCGCCCCCGCGCTACGTACCGGCTGCTTGCTGACGACGGTCGGCGCACTGGGTGCGGGGTTGGCGGCCTCCATGGGCGCCTGCTGCGTGGGCTCTCGGGTGGCCGGCATGGTTGGTGTTGTGTTTGAGTCTTTGAGTCTTGTGTGGGAATATGCTTGATTGTGTCGGGAAACGCCCAAGGTGTAAGCGAAACAGGGTTGGAGAGAGGTTCAGATAGAGTTGCGGTGTGGACCCTTAAAGTGCTGCAGGATCGGCAGGCCGGGGGCTGCTTGGCAATGTTGTCATCTGAGCCGGTGCCAAGTTTCCCACATGAGCTGAGGGAGTCTTGGCAGAGCCTAGATCAGGGGCCGCGGCAACCCTGTCGGTAGCGGGGGAGGGGTCTGTCAAGCACCAACAGCTTGTGCATTTGACGTTCCAAGAATGTACAAGGCAAGAAAGTGATGGTACTTATCAGGGTCCCGTCGGCATGCTACTACCTAGGTATGTTCTATGCAGATGGACCGAGAGCCGTTCCTGCCTCGCGGCATCATGCCCGACGTTGATCAATAACCCTAGGTACATACATACCTAGGTATCTCTCAACAAGCCCGGGACCTATCGACAACCGTCACTTGGTCTCGCACAGCATCTCCAACACGCGTCTTTATCCAGGACCACCCGATCCAACCCCGTCCCAGAATACCAGCGCGACCCACAGCACCTCCCTCCCATTCATTGCCTCTCCCCAACCGCGATCTTGGCCGCCGCCTGCGCCGCCGCCTTCTCCCTGCCCTCCTGCGCAAGCGCAAACACCTTCTGCCAGACCTCCAGCCACCGCTCGTGCTGCGCCGTCGGCAGCTTCCCCGGACTCCGGAAGCACCGCGTGAGCATCTCCCTCAGACGCGCCCGCAGCACCTTCATCACCAGCATCGTCTTCCAGTCCGGCACGGCAAAACGCGCCCGGTTGCCGTCGAGCACAAACACGCCGGCGTTCATGTCGGCCCGCACGTCGCCGCAGAGGAGCGCGATGGCGAACGGGTCGGCCGCGGTGGTCTCGTGCGCGTTGTAGAATCTGCGGTTGCGCGGTTAGTGGGTGATGGGACGGTTGTGTTTTGGGGAGGAGGAAGGTGCTTACGCTTTGGACTGCATGATGTGATAGTAGCTCAGCCAGCGCAGCTCGTTGTAGCCCTTGTTGACGCTGCTTGGGTGCAGGCTGATGGACTGGTTGTTGCTGATGTTGCGCAGCCCCTTGCTGCCGGCGTCGCGGACGAGCAGTTTCGGGTAGAAGCTCCACGCGATGACGGATTGACAGACGATTTCGTTGTCGCTGTTGATGTTGACGCGCTTGGGGACGTCAAAGAAGTTTTGCTGGCGCCGCTTGCCGCCGAAGCGCAACCGGTTGAGGGCCTGCCGCTCGTCTGTCGTGAGCTGCAAGAATCCCGAGTCGGCTACTGCGACGAGGAGCTGGCCTTTGAGGTCCTCAATGTTGGCTAGAGTCTGCTGAGAGAGAAAGTTCTTTCGGCAAAACTGGAATTCGGCCCCGCCGCCTGTCGCCGACTGGCACACTCGCTTCCACGCCGAGTACGCGTTGTACACGGTCAGCAGGTCCGAGTCACCCTTGCGGAAACCCCGGCGGATCGAGTCAGCCTGGCTTCGCTGCCCAAAGGGGGCGACGAATGGCGACTTGGATGACAGGATTGCGGCCACAGTGATAGCCATGTCAAGGCACTTGAAGACCGCTCCCATCAGGATGAGCTTGCCGAGAAAGACGTCGAGCGGCAGCCGCGCAAGCTGGTTTCCAAGTGGCGTCAGCTCTTCAGTCGACGACGTCAAGGCACGGACATCCACGAGAGCGTCTATAGCCCTGCGGATGTTCTTTGCCGAAGGCGGATCCAGCGCCTGGCTCAGCGTCTCCTCGATGCCGCCAATCTTGCAGATCTTTACCCGAATGGCCAGGTCCTGCAAAGACAGGCGAAGCATTTCGGGTGTCTGCTGGTCGTTCATAGACCTGTCATGGCGGTACTTCGTGAAGAGGTGGAAGCAAAGGCCCTCCTGAACACGGCCAGCACGACCGCGGCGCTGCTTGGCGTTGGCGCGGGAGATGAAAGAGTCAATGAGGCGTGACAGTTGCCGCCGCTCATCGAACCGCATCTCACGATGCTTGCCCGTGTCGATGACGCATGTCACATCTGGGATTGTGATGCCGGTTTCGGCAATGTTGGTCGCCAACACGATCTTGCGCATGCCAGGCGGCGGGACTAGGAACGCCGCCTCCTGCTCATCAGTTGCAATGGTGGAGTGCAGCGGATACACGAGCCACTGGTCGGCGAACATCCTATCTCCCAGCAGCATGTCGTTGAGCGTCCGAATCTCAGCAATACCCGGCAGGAAAACCAGGATGGCTTTGCTGAATAGGGCATAGTTCGGGTCGACAGCAATTCTCGAGATCAGTTGGACAACGAGGTCAAAGTCGATCCGGTATTCATCCATCTGAGCGAGCGTGTTTCGGGTTCGTGCCGAGTACCCTTTGAGTTCTTTGATAAGTTCGGGCTTCGATGAAGTGTCAACCTCGGGTTCCACATCGTCGTCAAGCTCGGTGAGCTTCTCCTGGCTCCGCTGGTCAACCGTGTACCCGGTCAGCTCGACTGCGTCCTCAAGGTACGCCACACGGACAGGGAAGGTCCGGCCCGGAACGGTCAATACGGGCGCCCCGTTCAGGTACTTGGAGAAGCGTTCTGCATCAACTGTCGCGGACATCAGGACGACCTTCAGATCCTTCCGCCGCTCCAGCAACTTCTTCAGTACGATGAGAAGAAAGTCGCTGTCGATGGTCCGCTCGTGAACTTCGTCGAGCACCAGATGGGTGATCTCTTGCAGGTCATTGGAGCCCTCCAGCATGCGCATGACGATACCAGTCGTGGCATACACGAGGCGGGTTTCCCTCGTGGCTTTGGCCTCAAGGCGGATCGAATAGCCCACGAGTGACCGGTTTGTGCCAACATCCCCTTTCCCCTCTCCCAGCTCCGCGCTGACACGCTTTGCCAGCGATATGGCCGAAATACGCCGCGGCTCTGTGCAGTAAATCTTGCATGGCTTGCCCAAAAGCAGCTGGTGCTCGAGGAGGAACGACGGAACCTGGGTACTCTTGCCGCTTCTTGCTGTTAGCTCGCTCCTTGCCAGAGACGGGGTTCAAATGCCTACCATCCGGTCTCGCCGCAGATGATGACCACCTGATTCTGTTCGACAACATCGACGACTTGTTGGCGGAACTGCCACATGGGCAGTTGCATGCGTGAGCCCTGCGTAAGTCAGCCACAGTTGCCAAATCCTCGGCTCTTGAAGTTGACTCACAAGCATGTGGTGGAACCTGGGGGTGCTACTCTTCTGGAGCCATATGTTTCGGTAGTACTCGGGGCCGAATGGTTGCCGCTTGGCGCGTTCATGGTCTGATTGATCCGAATCCGTCTGATTCCGGCACTGCCCGCGTCCTTTGAAGCCCTGGATAAGGACGCCATCCTCGAGTTCTTGTTCCACCCTCTTGCGCACAAGATCACGCAGATGCCTCAGGGCATCCCGGTCGAGCCCATCAGCCTTGTCCTTCTTGGCCTCGGCATACTCGGACCACAAGTCTTTCCACGCCGGGGGCAGTCTCAGCGCAACCTTTTCCTCTTTGGTTGAAGATCCAAAAATGCAGAATAGGGCGGTGGTGGCGATATAGGCCTCGGACTGCTTCACATCGGGGGTGGCGATGGACATCATCTTGTAGACAAGTTGGGTGGGCGAGTTGAATATTTCAAGCTCGGGCAGCTCCGGGGGCGCTGGGACTTCCTGCGGTTTCGACCAGACGATATTCACGGCGTGCCGATTCGCAAACGCCACATCGGATAGAAGATGGTAAGAGATCCGTACTGAGGAGTCCCTGCGTGCTGTCAGCGTATTGTCCCAGACAGAGTGTGGGAAGGGAGGACGGACCTTGCGCGGCAGGCCTCTTCCAAGGCCCGCATCGGAGTCACTCCGGTCCATTTACCAAAGTCCCGGACAGTGGTTTTCGATCCGTCCGGCCCATTCACGACAGTATTGGTCTTCCCAGTTACGGGGTCAACCTCGCTGACGGGCAGACTAGCAAATAGGTCGGCCAGAAGTCCATCATCGCTCTCTTCGGCGAGAATCTCTGTTGCGATGCGCTCAGCTTCGGCATTGACATCGTCCAGGTCATCCGATGGAGGAGGCTCTTGGGGTGCCTCCTTCTTTCTCTCTTCAGCCTTCGCGGCTGCATACTCCTTCTCCAGAGCGATTTTCTTGGTCCTCCACTGGTTCTCGGCCACATACTTGTCGAACAAGACGTCCTTCTCAACTCGATCAATTTTTGCCAGCAGGAGTGCTTCTTCCGGGTCGTTGGGGCGGCCGGTTTTGTCTTTGGTTCCCTTGTGCTTGACGGTGTCCTGTCGAGGGCGCTGAACTTGAAACAACTTTGTCTTCGTCTCGAGGTAGAAGGGGAGAAGTTGATCGGGTTCAATGTCTTCGTCGTATGTTATAGTCGGTCGTTTGAGCGATTCCGGCCGAGATCGATTGACCGTACCACTCTTGATCTTGGGCCCCAGACGGGGGTCGATTTGAAAAGGGGTCGCTGCCCTCGAATTCAGTGGCGTATCTGCTGGGGTATCTACAATTGTCAGAATCTGCCAAAAGCCCATGCGCCGCCATTCTCACCTGCTTGCGACTTGGGGGCCACCTTGCGCCCCGCGTAATCCGGGAGCTCGTCCTTGGAGCACTCCCGCGCCAACCAGTCGAGCACCTCTTCAAGCCCCCAAATGGAGTCGCCCCTGGCATTGGGGGGGATGTTGGGCGCAATATCCAAGACAAACTGCAGTGCCGGCTGGATCCTGTCTTCGGGGAAGTCGGAGCCCCCCAGGGCCTGCTGCAAGGTCCACAACTTGATGATGAGGTCTTCCTCCGGAGGTAGTCTACTAGTTGCGCCCTCCGAGGAGACGCTAGAAGCTGCAAACCGGGTTTCTGCGCGGATGAGTTCCAAGACGTGGTCCATCAGCTCCTGCGGCAGCCATTTCCTCGTGTTGAGTGTCTCGGCCGCGCCCCGAAGGAGACGCCGATCCGTTTCGAGACGTGACCTCTGCCGTTGTGCATCCCGCCTCACTTTTTGCGCATACTTCTCGACTAAGAGCTGCAATTGCGACTCTTCTAACTGCCTCTCGAATTCCTCGGCGCTCAATTGCTCGGTTGGAGCACTGCTCGTCTTTGCGGCGGTGGTGCTGCTCTGCGGGGCATCGGCAGTCGGCGGGGTGGTCGCATCGTCGACCTTGTCGGCCGGGGTATTATCGCCCGAGGCTTCAGCGGGGTCAATCCTGGGCTTCGAGGCAACTGAGGTGGTAGCAAACCCGCGGGCGGGATTTGCAGCGGGCTTCTTCGATTTCTTCTTGTTGGCCATGATGAGAGAATGCTGCCCCCAAGGCCGTGATGCGAAACGAGCGTTGTGGAGTGGGAAGAATGGCCGCCGTCGCCATTGGTGCCGTTTGCACCGAGCTGGCTTTCCGGCCTGAAGTGGCCCTGAAATTTATGTACATATGACTCGGGCAGCTTCGCCTTGCGCAGCACGACCGCCTGTCGTTTCAGGCTTGGACCCCACCTCGACGACGGGGCAGTGGTTCGCTATCCTCACTGTGCATCTCAAGTGAGAGGGTGGATCATGTTCGGCTGGGATTTTGACGTCAGGTTCGGCCAGGAAACAATCAGTCAGGCTTTGGGCAGATCCGCGATGTTGATGGATAGATCAGGCTGCAATCTGTGGTCCGGATTGCAAATCAGACGTTGTTGGATGCAGGTTTGAGCTGTTGCAGGTCGAAGAGGGGCAGTCCAAGAGGGGCAGTCCAAGAGGGGCAGTCCAAGAGCGGCAGCTACCACTGTCGATTTAGCTCGCAACCCTGAAGCTGCGGCCCAGAGCCCACTTTGCGAATTGTGAGTCCCCGCCGAAAACCATCCTCAAAATGAACCACGGCCAAACAAAACGGGGCCATTCACATACTACACTGCGGGTTTCTGCCGCCCGACGATGTCATTGCACGGGCCCATACCAGTAACCCATACCCATTCTCACACGAAAACTACACACAATGGCTGAAGCAGCAGAAACAGCTGCCGCCGCAGGAGCGACGGGCACGTTCGATCTGGCGCAGGCCAAAGCCGCACTGACTTCGTCGTCGACGACTGCCAGGATCGCTCAATTGCGGACCCTTGACGAGAAGATCTCGCATAAATGTACGCTTATGTCTCTACGCCACGACCTGGGCTAACTAACGCGTACCTCTAGCTCTCGACCGAACGTCCACCCTCGGCCTCCTCAAGGTGCTCTTCTGGACCCATGCCTTCTACACCGACCGCCCTTCGCGGCAAGCCGTCCAACGGTGCCTGGTCTCGATTTGCGAAACACGAGACGAGGGCGTCCTCACCCCGCTGGTTGCCGCCGTCAGCCAGGAAACACAGAAGCCCGGCATCGCACATGGCAGCGCTTTTGTGCTGGTGGAATGGTTGAGCCTGTTTGTGCAGCACCTTGCGGGCACCCCCTTGTGGGACAAGTTTGGCAAAGACATTGTACTGGCTACCGCGGATGGCCTGGAGAAGTGCCTACAGCCCACATCGAGGGGCACTGTCGGTAGCTCGGCCTTGACGATCACTCGTAGGGGGCTTAGGAAGCTTGCCTCCACGGACCAAAAGGCCATCGATGCCGCAATTCAGGTTCTTGCCGCCAAAGGAAGCCAGCCTGCCGCCAAAAATGCCGCCTTACTGGGCGCCATCGCAGGAGTCTGCACCCGCAAGCCCGAGGTGAAGCCGGTTCTTGAAGGTCTGAAGAGCCAGTACTTCGCCTTTTACACGCGCGAAATTGTTGGCTCGCGGTCACCTGTGCCGGCCCATCTCGCAGACGGTCTTCGCGACTTCTTTGCCTCCGTCGTCTCACTTGAAGATCTGGACAAGGAGGTTTTCCCGGCCCTGGAAAAAGGGTTACTGAGAGCGCCCGAGGTGGTGCTGAACGATCTCATCACGCCCCTCGTCCGCGCCCTGCCTCAGTTCGATCTTTCCAACGCACTGCGCGGGAGGTTCGTCAAGCCCTTGCTATCCAATCTCAAATCGTCCAATGCGGCCATCCGCAACGGCGCGGTAAGGGCATTCAGAGAGATCGCCTCGACTTGTCACGATGTCGCAGCGCTGGAGCAGGTCGCTGATGAGGTGCTCGGGCCCCTGAAATCCGGCAAGCTCGCCTCTGCTGACCACAGGGTCCTTCACTCGGAGATGCTGGTTGCTCTACCTGCCTCGACAGGGATTGCCATGAAGGTCGCTGCCGGGCTTCCCGCCGTAGTGGGCAAAGAGGCCAATGAGGCGGCATTGAGTGCCGAGACTCTTGCCCTTAATGCCAGTGCTCTCTCTCTCCTACGCAGTGCCGAGGCTCCGAAGCCGCTGGTGGAGGCTTTTGCGAAGGGCCTGGCCGACAAGAAGATTCCTGTGCGGCGGATCTGGATTCTCCGCGTGGGAGATTTGCTTCAGACTTTTGCACAGGAATCCACTCTTCCTGCTGGCCTTGCCGCCTTTGCAGAAGCTGTTGTGCCACCTCTGACATCGATCTTCAATGAAGTTGTCGCAAACCCTGTAGCAGCGTCGCAGAACGGGCTTGTCGCAGGCGCTTTGGTCGTTTGCGGTCTCCGACCTCTGCTACAGCGGCTCGAGAGCCCCAGCGTCCTGTCCTTGTTGCAAAAGGCATCGATAGAAAAGAACAGCTTGGCGGTAGACCCGAAGCCGTCCTTCTTGCTGAATCACCGGATATACAGCAAGTTCCTGGAAGACGATCTCAACTGGTTCTGCCGTGCTCTGTCCGCAGTTGCCCCGGGTCTCCGCTCGAGTACTGCGGCGGTGGCGCTTGCCTGGGCTCAAGCGTACATCTACCTCGTCTGCTCGGCTGGCACATCCCCTGCCATGCGCCGGCAAGCTCTCGACACTCTGTCTGATCTCTGTGCTCGACCCGCTGCCTCAGAAGGGTCCTCTGTGGCAGACCATGTCATCGCTGGCATGTGGCACTGGATCGAAGCCGTGGAGTCGGCTGAAAAGGAAAGCCCCGCGGCACTGGCGAAATCGGGCAACTCCAATCTCAACTTGGTGCTCAAGTCGATTTGCTTGAGTCCTACAGAATATGAGAGCCGCGCGGGCGCCGTTGCAAACAAGAACCAGCTGGAGGCGCAAATGTGCTCCCTCATTTCCCTTGCCAAGCCCCAGCTCATCCCACGGGCAAGTTGGATCGACCTCTGCTTGAGAGTCCAGTTGGATCCTGGCGAGCTAGCAAGGAAATACGAGGAGGTTCTGGTGGAACAGATCACTAGGCGGACTGGTTTTGGCCAGAAGGTAACACACCTCCGCTCTTCTCCAATCGCGAACTTATACTAACATACACAGTCCGATGCGATCAAGAACGCGGCATACAGTGCTGCTGCCGAGCTTGTCTTTGTTGCCCCTGAAACCATGACCCCGCGCATTGTCGCACTCATCCAGCAAGACTTGAACGCCGTTTCGATGCAAACCGTTGGCCCTCTTGAGGCAGCTATATTCCGTACTCCCGAAGGGACGGCATTTGTGGATGTCCTGGCAAAGAAACAAAACGTGGTCCCGAACAAGAACGTCAAGGATTACGACACGCTGAAATGGGAGGAAGAACTCAGACAGCAGCTGGCGCAGAAGAAGGGCACACAAAAGAAGCCTACGGCAGAGGAGACGGCGAAGGTCAACGCACAGCTCAAAAAGGAAGCACAGATTCGCGAGAATGTGCGGCAACTCGCAGCCAAGTCGATGCGCGGATTTGGCATTATCAAGGCCCTTGCCACCGGGCCGCCGACCGATGCCAGCCGCTGGTTGGGTGCTGCCGTCAGTGCTACCCTTGCTGCGATCGATTCCGGCGCCTGCCTGGTCACAGGGGACTCTGGGCCGCTGGCGTTCGTCTCTTGCGCAGACCAAGTAGCTTCACGCCTCGGGTCGATCCGACCCTTCATCGGCGCGGCTACACTGCGCGCCCACGAGGTGTCTGCCCTGCCTGATACTCTGACCCAAGAGCCTTTCGAAGACCTCGTCACCAGAGTGCTTTACCGCCTCCGTTTCACCAGCGAGCAGCGACCCTTCGACACGGTCTCCCTCATCTACATCCTCCCTCTTGTGCTGCTGGTTCTTGAGAAGGGTGGCTTTGGTGAAAATGCTGAGGAGCAGGACACCCAGGTGGTCCTCGCCATTGAGATCATCTCGTTCCATACTGGAGCTTCGGCAGATGAGGCAGTTCCCCGCGCCGACATCCTCTCTGCCCTTGTCTCTTCCATGCAGCGGTACAACCAACACTACAAGATTCTCAAGGATTGCTTCGCTGACATGGTTCGTTGCGTTGCTCCGAACATGACTCCTGGGGAAATTGGAGTTCTGTCCCGCGGCACCATCGTTCCGCAAGCCAGTGTTCGGTCCGCAGTGTTATTGGCGATCAGTGCTGAGGTCGACATGAGCGAAGTTGGCATCTCCGAAGAGATCTGGCTTGCCTGCCATGATGACGAAGAAGAAAACGTCGAACTTGGCCGCGATATCTGGGACGAGAGTGAATTTCAGACCTCGGAGGAACTTGCGCACAAGATGCTGCCCTACCTGGAGAGCAAGGACGCGCAACTCCGTCGTGCGGCGGCGAAATCCCTCGCCGAGATCGCAGGCCAGCATCCCTCTGCTATCGATCCTGTTCTCCAGAAACTCCGGGCATCATATGTCGAATTCGCCAAGCCGCGTGTCCAGCAGCTCGATGAGTTTGGCATGCCCAGGAAAATGGACTTGGCAGACCCCTGGGAGGCGCGCCACGGAATTGCCCTCGCCTTCAAGCACCTCGGACCCCATCTGGAAAAGGCGCAACTCGAGCCCTTCTTCAACTTCCTCGTTGAACAGGGCCCTCTCGGTGATCAGAACGCGACCGTGCGTGCTGAGATGCTCGAGGCAGCAAACACAGCCATCGAGGTGCACGGAAAGGCCATCCTTGACAAGTTGATGAAGGCATTCGAGAAGGCTCTCGAGGCGCCTGACAAGAACTCCCAGGCGGCCGATCGTGTCAACGAAGCTGTGATCATCATGTATGGCGCACTTGCACGGCATCTGAAATCAGGAGACAAGAAAATCCCAGTTGTGATTGAGCGGCTGCTCGCGACGCTGAGCACACCCTCTGAGACTGTCCAGTACGCTATTGCGGAATGCCTTCCGCCTCTGGTTCGGACGAGCGGAGACAAGTCAGCCAAGTACTTTGACGAGGTGCTTGAGACGCTCATGACATCTAAGAAATACCCCGAACAGCGCGGAGCGGCGTACGGTCTGGCAGGCCTCGTGCTTGGCAGAGGCATCAACGTCCTGCGAGAATACCGCATCATGATTACGCTCAGCGGCGCCCTGGAGAATAAGAAGGAGGTCCGCCAGCGGGAGTCTGCCATGCTTGCGTATGAGCTCCTGTCTACCATCCTCGGCCGACTTTTTGAGCCATACGTGATCCGGATTGTACCACAGTTGCTGGCAGGATTTGGCGACAGCAATGCCGACGTGCGTGATGCTGCACTCTCGGCGGCCAAGGCCTGCTTCGCTAAGCTCAGCTCCTACGGTGTCAAGCACATCTTGCCAACGCTACTCAACGGCCTCGACGATGACCAATGGCGTAGCAAAAAGGGCGCGTGCGACCTACTCGGCGCCATGGCCTATCTTGACCCGCAGCAGCTTGCCCAGAGCCTGCCAGAAATCATTCCGCCTCTGACGGCTGTTCTAAACGACAGCCATAAAGAGGTGCGAACCGCCGCCAACAAGAGTTTGAAGAGGTTCGGCGAAGTCATCACCAACCCCGAGATCAAAAACCTCGTCGACATCCTGCTCAAAGCCCTCAGCGATCCTACCAGGTACACTGACGAGGCGCTCGACTCGCTCATCAAGGTTCAGTTCGTGCATTACCTGGATGCGCCGTCGCTGGCCCTTGTCAGCCGCATTCTGCAGCGCGGCTTGGGTGACCGGTCCAACACGAAGCGCAAGGCGTCCCAGGTCATCGGCAGTCTGGCACATCTCACGGAGCGCAAGGACCTGATTGCGCACTTGCCGGTTCTGGTAGCGGGCCTCAAGATTGCCGTCGTCGATCCGGTGCCGACTACCCGCGCCACGGCATCCCGTGCTCTTGGTTCCCTTGTGGAGAAGTTGGGCGAGGATGCGCTACCAGATCTTATCCCCGGTCTTATGCAAACTCTCAAGTCGGACACGGGCGCCGGCGACATGCTTGGCTCAGCCCAGGCACTCAGCGAAGTCCTCGCTGGTCTCGGCACTTCGAGGTTGGAGGAGACGCTCCCGACGATCCTCCAGAATGTCGAATCCCCCAAGGCCGCTGTTCGCGAGGGCTTCATGTCGCTTTTCATCTTCTTGCCCGTCTGCTTTGGCAACAGCTTCGCCAACTATCTTGGCAAGATCATTCCCCCCATCCTATCCGGCCTCGCCGACGATGTCGAGTCCATCCGGGACACGGCTCTGCGGGCTGGCCGGCTGCTGGTCAAGAATTTTGCCACACGCGCAGTCGACCTGCTCCTCCCCGAGCTCGAGCGTGGTCTGGCCGATGACAACTATCGCATTCGTCTCAGCTCCGTGGAGTTGGTTGGTGATCTGCTCTTCAACCTTGCGGGTATCAAGGCCAGTGTGGACGACGACGAGGAGGAGGATCAAGATATGTCGCGGGAGGCCGGCGCGTCTCTCCGCGAGGTCCTTGGAGAAGAAAAGCGGAACAAGATCCTTGCGGCGCTGTACGTCTGCCGTTGCGACACTGCGGCTTCGGTGCGTTCTGCCGCCATCAGTGTGTGGAAGGTCCTTGTCCACAGCCCGAGGGCTCTCAAGGAACTGGTACCTACCCTCACGCAACTCCTCATCCGCCGGCTGGGCAGCTCCAACATGGAGCACAAGGTCATTGCCAGCAACGCCCTCGGCGAGCTCATCAGGAAGGCGGGCGACAGCGTCTTGGCCACGCTACTCCCCACCCTCGAAGAAGGTCTGCAGACATCGCTGGATGTGGACGCCAAGCAGGGCATCTGCCTCGCTCTCAAGGAGCTCATCTCATCGGCCTCGCCAGAGGCACTCGAAGACCACGAGAAGACGCTCATCTCTGTCGTACGCACCGCCCTCACCGACTCGGACACCGATGTCCGCGAAACCGCGGCCGAGGCCTTCGACTCCCTTCAGCAAATCCTCGGCAAGAGGGCCGTCGACCAGGTACTGCCGTTCCTTCTCAACCTGCTCCGCTCCGAGGAGGACGCGAGCAATGCGCTTGCCGCTCTTCTCACGCTCCTCACCGAGTCCACGCGCTCCAATATCATCCTGCCCAACCTCATCCCGACGCTTATCACGCCCCCTATCTCGGCGTTCAATGCCAAGGCTTTGGCTTCGCTGTCTACAGTGGCTGGCGCTGCGATGAACCGCCGGCTTCCCGGCATCATCAACTCCCTGATGGACAACATTGTCAACTGCACCGATGAGAAGCTGCGGGAGGACCTTGAGAATTCTTTCGACACGGTTATCCTGTCCATTGACGAGTACGACGGCCTTAACGTGGCGATGAACGTACTACTGCAGCTCATGAAGCACGATGACCACCGAAAGAGAGCCGCCACCGGCCAGCACCTTGC
The DNA here is from genome assembly GCA_033297235.1 of Trichocladium antarcticum. Classification (NCBI taxonomy): domain Eukaryota; kingdom Fungi; phylum Ascomycota; class Sordariomycetes; order Sordariales; family Chaetomiaceae; genus Trichocladium; species Trichocladium antarcticum. Next base: position 400,543 of record MU853410.1, read on the forward strand.
CAAATTCTTTGCGGCGGCTGATGTTGACTACTCGAGATACAACCCGGACATCATCCGCGCTCTGCTGATCTCGTTCGACGATAGAGACATGGCTGTCGTCAAGGGAGCATGGAGTGCCCTGAGCGAGTTCACCAAGCACCTCAAGAAGGAGGAAATGGAGGCGCTCGTCCAGTCGACGCGGCAGACACTGCTCCAGGTCGGCGTTGCTGGCCACACCCTGCCCGGGTTCGAGCTACCCAAGGGCATCAACGCCATTCTCCCCATCTTCCTGCAAGGTCTCATGAACGGTACAACGGACCAGCGAGTGGCTGCCGCTTTGGCAATCTCGGATATCGTCGACAGGACCAGCGAGAACTCGCTGAAGCCATTTGTCACGCAGATTACCGGTCCGCTCATTCGTGTGGTCTCGGAGCGCTCTACGGAAGTCAAGTCGGCGATTCTGCTCACGCTCAACAACCTCCTCGAGAAGATGCCGACGGCGCTCAAGCCATTCTTGCCTCAGCTGCAGCGTACCTTTGCCAAGTCCCTGGCTGATACTTCGAGCGATCTTCTGCGGAGCCGTGCTGCCCGGGCTTTGGGCACGCTCATCAAGTTCACGCCGCGCGTTGACCCTCTGATTGCCGAACTGGTGACAGGATCCAAGACGACTGACGCAGGCGTCAAGACAGCCATGCTCAAGGCTCTGTACGAAGTTATTAGCAAGGCAGGCGCCAACATGGGCGAGAGCTCCCGCGCGGCGGTGCTGAGCTTGATCGATACGGAGACTGACGAGCACGACACGGCCATGACAATCACCTACGCCAAGCTGTTTGGTGCGCTCATCAAGAATGTCTCGGCGGAAGTCGCCGCCGGACTGCTCAAGAACAGAGTTGTGACGAGGGATTTCAGCAGCTCGAGCGTCTTGTCGCTGAACGCCGTGCTTCTCGAAAGCCCGAGCACCCTTCTCGACTCGCCCTTGGTGGGCGACCTGCCCGAGGTGCTCTGCCACGGGATGGAAAGCAAAGATGTAAGACCCTCCCCCCCCCCTTCCCCCGCCCCACCTGCTGTTACCAGAACAACGGAAAAGACTAACACGCCCTACAGACCTTCATCGTCGACAACTTCATCGTCGCTACAGGCAAATACCTCCTCAGCGACGCGCCCAAGAGCTTCGAGACCACCAAGCCCATCTTCACCACGCTCTCCCAAATCATCCCCCCCGGCGGGCCGACCGACTCGCGCCGCCTTGCCCTTGTCCTTGTCCGCACGCTCGCGCGCACACACCCGGACATGGTGCGCCCGCACCTCGGCCTGCTTGCGCCGCCCGTCTTTGCCTCGGTCCGCGACATGGTCATCCCCGTGAAGCTGGCCGCAGAGGCGGCGTTTGTGCAGCTGTTTGCCGTGGCGGACGAGGAAGGGAAGGTGTTTGAGAAGTGGGTTGCAGGTGCGGATCTGCAGGCGAATGTCAAGAGGGGGATGCAGGATTACTTCAAGCGGGTTGCGCTGAGGCTGGGGGCGCAGGTCCGGGAGCGGAGGGAGGCGGAGGGTGGGGAGGGCGGCCTGGGGCTGTCGAATGATGAGGCGGAGGATGAGAGGGAGATCATGGCCGTGGGCAAGGTTGATGTGGGAGGGGACATCTTTGCCGCGGAGTAGTAGATATGTACAGCGTCGATTGGGGCGAGGGAATTACATGGAAAAATCGTTGCATGAGAAGATGCGGTTTGGTGGTCGATGTGTTGCGAGCTGGTCTTAAGAGTGCACTGTACAGAGTCGACGGGCCGTCCATATCGAGACGAAACATCTCTCCGACAGACTTGGACTTGGCAAGCCTCAAAGCTCCTACGAATTATCACTCAAGGAGGCAGGCCCGATCGAGTGGGGATTATGCGTGGAAGCGAAAATTATTTTTGAAAACATTGAAACGAGTGAATGTGCAGAGACGACCCAAGAGAGTCGATGTTGGCTGTCAGTTGCTTGACAGGCGGAAGTCCAAACACGGGTGGGGTTGGCGCTTGACATTTGATGCTGCCAAAGGCGGAGAGGCACGTGCTAGGGTGCGTGACCAGGCTAGCCCTCGCCAATCGCAGGCAAGCAAGCACTGGCCCACTGGCGAAACCCACAAACTGCGCTCGAGAAATTCTGACGGCGAACTTCCCCTCAGCCGGAAATCCAAATCCCCATCGACAACCTCGACACACTAACCATCTCCAGTGGAAATCAGTCAAGATGTGAGTATCCCGAAGCTTTGCCCCGTCGATTGAGAGGGAAGAGGGGGTTTTCATGATGGATTTTTCGCTGGACTCACGTCAGGAGTGTCGAATCCGATTGCACCAACAAACTTTCGACGACTTGCCGACCCCACGCCATCGAGCTCTCAGCAGCAAATACCAACTCGGAATGCTGACTTTCCGCCCGGATGTAGGGTTAACCTGAGGACCCAGAAGCGGCTTGCGTCGTCCGTGCTGGGCGTCGGTCAGCGCAAGATCTGGCTCGACCCCAGCGAGGTCAGCGAGATCTCCAACGCCAACTCTCGGCAGACCATCCGCAAGCTCGTCGCCGATGGCCTCATCATCAAGAAGCCCGTCACCATGCACTCGCGCTCGCGTGCGCGTGAGCTGAACCTCGCCCGCCGGATCGGTCGCCACCGCGGTTTCGGTAAGCGCCACGGTACCGCCGATGCCCGTATGCCCGAGTACGTACCTCCGCCCCGGAACCCCGAAGACAGCCCGCAGCACAATCCTGGGAGGAATCGATAGGGGAGAATGGGAGGCCGGCCGAGTGTGCTGACAACGGATACAGGCAGGTTCTGTGGATGCGCCGCCAGCGGGTCCTCCGCCGCCTGCTCGTCAAGTACCGCGCCAGCGGCAAGATCGACAAGCACCTCTACCACGAGCTCTACCACCTCGCCAAGGGTAACACCTTCAAGCACAAGCGGGCGCTCGTTGAGCACGTACGTTACCCCGATGGGCGGTCGCGCTGGCCTGGGGGGGTTGTGCTGACAGACTGTTGCAGATCCACCGTGCCAAGGCGGAGAAGGCGCGCGAGAGACAGATCAAGGAGGAGATGGACGCCAAGCGCGCGCGCACCAAGGCTGCCCGCGAGCGCCGGCTGGAGAGGCAGACGGCGAAGCGGACTGCCATCATGGGCGAGGACGAGGAGGAATCCAAGTAGATTACATCATCAACAAGGATGTGAATGGACAAATGGATTTCCGGCGGCCTTGCATTCGGAGTAATGGGTTGGGCTTCTTTCTGGTCGCATTCTCTCTACATCTCAGCCCCTGCACGTGGACTCGCCCCGGCTTGCGCTCTCTTTTTATGCGGCGTGGTCTAGACTCGAGACGTTGTGGCGTGCATGTACGGCATTGAAAACGGAATCAATGGGTTTGCCGGGTCTGACAAACATACTGCTAATTGGCGATTTTCTTTTTCCCTTCGCCATGGCGCGTGGTGCCTGAAGACGTGGTGACAGGTTACATATGCCCGCCCGGTGCAACGAGGAAAGACAAGCAAAGGTGGGGGAAATGGAGAAGCAGCCGGATGGCCGCATCCTCCACGCTACAGCGACGAGATAGAAGGCAGACAATAGAGACCGCGTGAGACCAGCCCTGTTTCCTGCCAATTGTCCCCTCGGCGAGGCGTGCAGCTGTTCCCTGGAAATCGAGCCCGTCACCAAAAGAAGAGGAGCAGAGCGGAGCCGACATGCTTGGCTTGCCTCAAGAGTCAAGACTCCTTGGCTCCTCCCTGGCTTTGCTTGACCGTGGTTCGTGCGCTCGTCTCCGTTGCTCGGCAATTACCCCACACCGACTGGCCCGGCCAGGGCGTCATCCTCTTGCGCTGAACCTGAACCTCTCGCCAATCACCTGTCGCCTCCCATCACGCCTCCCGCTCCGTCCGCCGGGCTCAAGTCGACCACAACACTGCCGGAACCCGTGGCAGCACTGTCGATAGACTTCCGGCGAAGCTTCCCAGGCAATTGGTGTGTTCTGACTGTGCAGCTCGCTGTTCAACTCCAAACGCGCAGCATCGAACGAACCTCCCCTTCCACCTCTTTCGCCTCTTTCGCCTCTTTCACCTCTTCCGAGCTCCCTCTCCTGAGAGTCGCCTCCCGCAACTGACCAATTCGCGACGGCCAGCTATGCCGACCACACTCCCAGCATTGCGGGGCGCCGCCGTGCGTGCCCGTGTCCTCCGCGCAGCGCCTCGGGCCGCGCTTGCTGGCCAGCTCCCACACTGCACATCGATGCCGAGCTTCCGGCAGAGCTCGCAGAGAGCTGTGTCCTCTCTGAGCAACGACACCCAGCAGCGCGTATGCTCTCTCGACTTGCGGTTGGGAAACCAGAAAGACTGACATGCTGGCAGTTGCTCAGCGCCCACTTGCAGCAGGCCGACCCGATCATGTACGACATCATCGAGAAGGTTCGTCGCCCGGGGGCCGTCGACAGCAGAAGCCGGTGCTGACCGCCGAGCCGTGATTGAATAGGAGAAAACCAGGCAGAAGCACTTCATCAACCTGATCCCGTCCGAGAACTTCACCTCCCAGGCCGTGCTGGATGCCCTAGGGAGCCCCATGCAGAGTGCGTAGACGGACCACAGTCCTGGGGGCCTGCCACAGCGCTGGGCTGAAGCTAACGGGGGTCAGACAAATACTCGGAGGGTTATCCGGGCGCACGGTACTACGGCGGTAACGAGTTCATCGATGTCTCCGAGAGGCTATGCCAGCAAAGGGCTCTCGAGACATTTGGTCTGGATCCCAGGGAATGGGGTGTCAACGTTCAGGGTCAGTATCCCCGTGGTTTGGGGGCAATGACACGCGGGGTTAACACGACCTGCAGCGCTTTCGGGCGCCCCCGCCAACCTGTACGTCTACTCGGCCCTGATGAACACACACGACCGCCTGATGGGCCTGGATCTGCCGCACGGAGGGCACTTGTCCCATGGATACCAGACGCCTACGAAAAAGATCTCGTTCGTCTCCAAGTACTTTGAGACGCTCCCCTACCGCCTCGACGAGACAACCGGCTACATCGACTACGACAAGCTCGAGGAGATGGCCACCATCTACCGCCCCAAAATCATCGTCGCCGGCACGTCGGCGTACAGCCGGCTGATCGACTACGCGCGCATGCGCGACATCTGCAACAAGGTCAACGCCTACCTGCTCGCCGACATGGCGCACATCTCCGGCATGGTCGCGGCCAAGGTCCTCCCGGGGCCGTTTGGCTACGCCGACATCGTCACCACCACCAGCCACAAATCGCTGCGCGGGCCCCGCGGCGCGCTCATCTTCTTCCGCCGCGGCGTGCGCCGCGTCCACGCCAAGACGGGGGCCGAGGAGCTCTACAACCTCGAGAACCCCATCAACGCGTCCGTCTTCCCCGGCCACCAGGGCGGGCCGCACAACCACACCATCGCCGCGCTCTCGGTCGCGCTCAAGCAGGCGCAGACGCCCGAGTTCCGCACGTACCAGTCCCAGGTCCTGGCCAACGCGAAGGCGCTCGCGCGCCGGCTCGGCGAGCCCAAGGACAAGGGCGGGCTGGGCTACACCATCGTCAGCGGCGGCACCGACAACCACCTGGTGCTGGCGGACCTCAAGCCCCAGGGCATCGACGGCGCCCGCGTCGAGCGCGTGCTGGAGCTGGTCGGCGTGGCGGCCAACAAGAACACGGTCCCGGGCGACCGGTCCGCGCTCACGCCGGGCGGTCTGCGCATGGGCACGCCGGCCATGACGACGCGGGGCTTTGGCGAGGACGATTTCGAGCGCGTCGCCGACATTGTGGATCGCGCCGTGACGATTGCGATGCGCGTCGACAAGGCGGCGCGGAAGGCGGCCGAGGACAAGGGCGAGGCCAAGACGGCGGGGCGCATCAGGACCTTCCTGGACTTTCTGGGGAACGGCGAGACGGATACCGAGATTTTCCAGCTGCGGAACGAGGTCGCCGACTGGGTGGGCACGTATCCCCTGCCGTGGGATGTGGAGGTCAAGGCGTAGACGGCGGGGGTTGGGAAGAAATGGTTGTGTTTGGGGGTGGAATGGAATTGGACAGGATGGGAAGGACGACTTGTCGTGTATCATCTCGTGTGGTCGTTGCTGTCAGGCGTCGTGCTGGGCGAGCGGGTTTAACAGTGACTAGCCTCTCTCGTTCTGTGCTATTTGTTCCAGTGTCCCTGATGAATACCCGGGTGCGGAATCATGACGAAAAGGAGGTTCAGGGGTTTGCGTTTCGGCTTGATGGTAGACTGTATCCATGCTGGGTTCCATCATCTGTGACAAGACGACCCGTTTTCAGACTGACAACAAGTTTTGATACTTAGCACATGAGGATCCTCTTCGCCTTCGCCGACGCATATCATAGAGACGACGAAAAACCGCAGTAATTATCGCTGATAAGTATGGCTGTGGCGCAATACTCTAGCGCTGTCAACGACCAAGACGGACACATACATGACCATTACGGGTATTTGCACTGGTCTCAAGCAACCGTGTCCGATATGCTATCCAAGCGCACATACTATCTACTCTCCATCCATATCCGGCTTATATATCCAAGCTAGGCTCGAGACTCGACCAAACGGCCCGTCGATAGTGGTCCGCCCAGCCATCAAGCATGTCCAGTCATATCCTCCCGGGGGTTGGTAACCGCCGTCACTCCTCCGTGGGCGGGCCCAACGCCTTGGCCACGGAGCTCCGCTGCTTAAAGGCGGCATAGTACTGGCCCAGGTGCGCGCCCAGGACGCCGTCGCCACACACGCGCACCATGTCGTGCAGCACCGGCCACAGCGCAAAGTCTGCCGGCGAGGGCTGGCTGCCGCCGGCGATGTAGAAGCCCGGGGCACTGGTTGCGGCGGTGGTGTCACCGGCAGCGGGCGCGGGCGCGGGCTCCGTGCTAGCACTCACAGCCACAGCCGCCGCAGCGTCACGCGCATACCCCTCCCAGTCCGCGAGCGCCGTCGCCAGCAGCTGCCTGACCGCGGCCGTCTCGCTCTCGGTCGAGGCACCGTCCCCGCCCCCGCCCCCACCGACGGCCCCCACCTCGCCGACCCGCCTCCACTCCCCGCGCAAATCCAGCGCCTGCTGCAGCCTCGCAAACCGCCGCGCCACCTCGCGCGGCAGCATCTGATCATACCGCCTGCCGGGCCCATACACGGCGTCCAGATACCGCAACACCGCCCCGGCGCCGTGCGCCACGGCGCGGCCCACATCATTGTCCTCGAACCGGCCGGGCCCGTCGACACTGCCCCGCGCCCAGCCGACCCCCAGCTCCGCCAGCGCCAGCACCACCGCCGCGTTCCCCAGGGCGTCCGCGCTGCCGGCACAGAACCGCTTCGGCACGCCCATGTGCAGCACGTCAAACCCGGGGCCGTACTCGCGCGCCCAGTCGAAGCCGCTGCCGGTGTGGTTCTCGCGGCCGAAGGCGCGCAGCATGGCGACGGCGTCGTCGGTCTGGCCGTTGACGACGGGGCGGGCGCGGGCGCGGGTCTTGGCGGTGGCGCCCTGGCCCCAGATGCGCGACTGTCCGGCGTCGAGGAAGGTGGCGATGCGGCGGAAGGTGAGGCTGACGCGGGCGCCCTGCTCCGGGGGGGTCTTGTCGCGCGCGGCGCGCCTGTCCGGGCGGATGGCGTGCAGCCAGCGCGTGTTGGTGGCGGGGCCCATGCGGCAGAGGGAGTTGTGCGGGAGCGGGGCGCGGTGGGTCCGGCGCGCGGCGGGGGGGTCGTCGTCGGTCGTCTTTTGGGGCGGGCGCTTGGTGCGGAAGACCATGGTGCGCTCGGCGCCGAGGCTGACGTTGGCGATGAAGCTGCCGGGGGCGATGTCGAGGGTCTTGTCGCTGTGCTCGCTGATGTAGTCGCTGCCGCTGCGGTAGTGCTGGATCAGCACGTGGTTGACGGGGTGGCCGAGGTGCGTCTCGATCTCCTCCTTGATCTGCAGCACGGTGGGCGAGAAGGGGAGCAGCGGCGGCGACTCGTCGGCGGGGTGCCGGTACACGGGCATGCTGCCGTCGTCGGCGATGGCGCCCTGCACGGCGATGCGGCGCGGCACCTCGCCGCCCATGTGCGACATGCCGGCCCAGCTGACCTCGTCCAGCAGGCGCTCAAAGGCGCCGGCGGCGAGGCCGGGCGTCAGGACGTTGGTGATGACGGTGGTGTCGCCCTCGCACAGGGGCGCGGAGCAGACGGGCGCCGCCGCATCATTGGTTGCCATGCTGGGTGGCGAGTCCGGCTCGGGATGGGGTTGGGCGGTGGTGCTCGGTGTGTGCATCGGTGCGTTGGATTGCGTTCTGGTGGGCTTTGCAGCTCTGGGGATGGGTGTCTCGGGCGTTTTAGCTGAACTCGGCCGCAGCACGCGCTGTCTGATCTGGTTCCTTATCCTGGGCTGCTGTTCAGTCTTCGTGCTGCGTGCCCGGGGGGCTTGGGCCGGACCTTTTGCGCTCGCCAATAGCAGTTCGCCCCGCTCGGCCGTCGCAGCACCCGCCGTTCTCTGCGCTTCTTCGGGCCTCTTTTCCGGTGACTCACCGTCTGACAGTGACGGCTCTGGGTCGATCTCCAAGGGCGCCGTGTCGTTTGAAGGGCGTGCCGGGCCCACCTCGGGACGCGTCTGCTCTACAGGCACAGGCGCATGGCGAGGCGGTGCAAGTCGCTTGCGCCCACCCCTGTCCGGCTGCGGCGACGCGCGCTTGGTCGAGGTGGACCGCGGTCCCGCTGCGGGGGAAGCCTCCGGAGACCCGCTACCCACCATGTCCATGCCGAGCTTGGCGAGGCACGGGGAGAGCCCCGTTGGGCGGCTCGGCGCGGCGGGCGGGCGGATCGCGTCGAGCAGGCTGTCCGAGTGGATGGCCTCGCTGCCGGTCAGCTGGTTCAGCTGGCGCAGGGCGTTGAGATGGCGCATGCCGCGGCGGTAGGCGCAGCAGTCCTCGACCAGGGTCGTCTCGTAGCCGTGGCGCCCCGCATCCAACGCCGTGGCGTAGATGCTGATGTTGGTCAGCGCGCCGCAAACATAGAGCTGGGTCACGAACCGCCCCCGGAGCAGCTGCACCAGCTGCTGCTGCCCCGAGGCGAAGGCGCTGTAGTGCGATTTGGTGACGACGATGTCGCGGCCGGCAACCACGGCCGCCTGCACGGCCGGCGCGAATGCGGCCCCGCGCGTGCCCTTGCGGACGCACGGCGTCTTGTCCGCGCCGGCGGGGATGCTGAGAAAGGCCTCTTCGTCCGCCTCCATCAGGCCGGTGTCGTGCGCGCTGGAGGTGGGCTGGCGGCCCCGTGTCGACGTTGCCCTGTGCGGGCGCAGAAACCCGTCGGCCGTGATGATTTGATCGCCGTCGCCCGCGAGGGAGCGATGGCACTCAAACTCGCTGCGTACCCAGATCACGTCGCCGGCACCCGAGTCGCGAAAGGCCTTGGCCAGCTCGAGCGTGCGGGCGAGGCATCCCTCGGGCTCGTCGGTTTGCAACACGCCGTCGGCTGACAGAAAGTCGTTCTGCAAGTCCAGGATCAAGAGGGCCTTGCGTGTCTGCACGACGGGTATCATGGACGGGGTGATGGTAAAGGTCGACGGCATGGCAGGCGGCGCTGGTCTGCCCGACCAAGGGACCCGGGGATCCGCCTATCTGCAACGCATCAGCGGCCTGCTTCGTCTCGGGCTGCAAATACTATCTGTAGAAAGAACCCACAACAACCGTAACAGCCCAGTCTGCCCGGGCTCGACCCTCGACACTGGCGGGATCCGGGGCACCGGCTTCGTGGACTGCTCGGCGTAGCCGGGCCGGGACGAGTCGTGATCTGTATGGCTCGCCGGGCAGCAGAGGAGCAGGATGTTTTGGACGGCTCGGACGAGGCCTCTACATGATTTCTCGGCTCCCGGGTAGACGCCAAGAAGGCGAGTGGCTTGTGTCTTGTGAGGCGCGATATGCTGGGATAAATATAAAGTGCAGCGTTTTGGCCCGTCTCCCGAGTGACTTGCGGCGATGGCAGCGGGTAGATCCTTGCGCCGTTTGCACCGGGACTGCCGGCAACCTTTGTACGGGGCAGGCGAGGGCCATTTATGTGAGGCGGTGGTGGGATGGAAGCCCCGGAACCAGGGCCGGAGCAGGGGTGGGCGGGCGGGCGCGCGGGCGATGGTGGGGTGGTGTTCGATGCTACATACACACACTCGCCCGTTGTCCCTGGCCAAGCTGTGCTGGAATCTGTCAAGCGAAGATTGAGATTGCCAGTCCCATCCTCGTGTTCCGTGGATTGCTGCCGGCCATCGTCATCACGCATGCTGCCCAGCCAGCGCCATGGACCCCTGCTGGGCGTCGCAATCAACACGAAACAGCAGCGTCCGCCGCCGGGGCCGGTGGTGCGGTGCTGCTGCTGGCCATGTCAGCTCCGGTCTGGGCGCGGCACAGCATGGAAACCGGATGGAAGACGACGGTGCATGGACCCCACGAGGCAGCCTGGACTGGCCGCCGATGGTGGAGGGAAAGCGCCCTGAGGAGGGGAGGGGCAGCGGGACGATGTGGGGGATGCATGGCGCTCCGCCGCTCCACTCGCGCCAGATCCACGATACACAGCGCTGAGAGCGGCCGCCCATGCATTGATGCCAGCCCTAGATCAAAAACGATGCGTGGTTTGCGCCAGACGCCGGAGAAGTGGAAGTGTGTTCCATGCCATTTCGATTTGCCGGCCTGCGCACTTGGACGGATAGACGCCTGGCTGCAGCACGATGGCACCTGGATGTTCCTCTGATGCTGGCAAGGAGCGAGCCTGGAGGAGCCCGGCAAGCGGAGCATGGATTGCCCAACCACGGCAGCCGGAGCTGGCTCCTTCTCCTGACCCCGCCCTTCCTGCATTCCAATTTCACGAAAGCGCTGGAGGTCTGGATCACGGCTGCGGTGCGAAGACGAGTGTACGTGCTCGGCAGCCATCTGCGGCATTAGACGGCGCGATGTCACCCGAGGTGTGTAGCACAACGCTTCTCCTGCAGCAATTCGAAGCTTCTGCAGCGTATCCAGATTTTAAGCGCCCGTCCTGCACGGGCATCTTGGGGCTGCAAATCGTCACAATCCAATCGCCCGTTGCAGCCCGTTGCAGCCCGCCTCCGGCCAGCATTCTGACTGCGCATTAATTACGGAGTGTCCGTACTGCACCCTCCCCATCCTAGTGGCTCGATGCCACCTCCGCCTCGCGACGACAGACACGCAACGACACATGAGGCAGGACATCCGTGCTTGCATGCTGCGTACATGCGCGGGACAGCCGTGCGAGTTCACATGACGCCGCGCCAGACCAGCGCATCACACACCTAAATCCTACAGCAGCGGCGCATCGATCCTCCGGACGGAGCGCCATCAGTCCGAAGCTGCAGAATCTTGCCGTGAGCCCCCATCAGGACCGGCCGCCGACCGCCGACCGACCGAACCCCAATAGCAATGGCCTACATAGCTCAACGGCCCTGTACGGGCATGCGCATGGCTCGACCACCGCGCCTCGCCTACCAAGTGCTCGTGGTCCCTGTGTGCTCTCCCGGCCTTGAACAGAGACGATCATCCATACACGGGACGGAACACCTGCATGCTCTACTCTCGCGCCAACCTCCTCCCACCACCAACCCTCAGTTGGGCGCAGGCACATCCGGGATCCGCATCATCCCCCTCCACCCCATCATGCCCTCCAGCTCCTCCACCACCTCGTCAAACGCCGGCCGCGCGTCAACCGCCGGTGCCGCACAGCGCGCATGCAGATCCCCCAGCCCCGCCAGCACACCCCCCCCCTCTCCCCCCCGCTCCGCCACAAGCCCCAGCATGTCCCCCACCAGATGCGCAAAGGCCAGCACCTCGATCCTCTCCACCGCCATCGCATACGCCCCGCGCCCGTAGACCGTAGCCGCCCCGAACCCGCCCACCAGCGCGTGCGCGTCCGCCGTGCTCGCCAGCACGTTGTGCGCGCTCAGATCCCCGTGCGCAATGCCCCGCGCATGCAGGTGCGCCGCCGCGCCCGCGATGCCCGTCAGCATCGACAGCACGCACGCGGCCTCGACCTCGACCTCGACCGCGAGCTCGAGCGGCGCGCCGCCGCGGCTGTTGTCCCGGGGGGGCCGGCCCAGCGCCACGTACTCGGCCGGGACGGGCTGCAGGACCAGGCCGCCGTGGAACCGGCGCGTTTCGTCGTCGTCGTCGTCGTCGTCGTCGTTGTGCTCGTCTGGGTGTCCGTCGATGCGCCCCAGCACGCCGACCAGGCTCTCGTGCGCGCCCGCTGCCAGCCGCGCGGCCAGCTCGTCGCGCGGCGCGCGGTCGCTGGTGGCCGCGCCGCGGAAGAGCTGGATCGCGACGTCCTCGGCGTAGTCGGCTGATTGCTGCCACAGGCCGGGGGCGGTGGTGTCTGAGGTGTCGTCGCTGAGGGTGAGTGCCGTCCACGGGATGGTGGCGAGCATGGGAGGCGGTTTGGTCGGCGGCGGGGCGGCGCAGGGGTTGCCGGCGAAGGAGAGGAAGGCGAGGGAGGGCAGGGCGAAGAGCCAGGCCGGGAGGGCTGGGAGGCGGTTGTCGCTTAGACGGAGGAGCGCGAGGTTTTGGCACTGCGCCATGGACGCCGGGAGAGAGCTGATGCGGTTGCCCGTGAGGATGAGCCTGCCGAGACGCGGCGGGAGGCTGTCTTCCGGGATCTCCTCCATGCCATTGTTGCCGAATGCGACGGTCTCGAGGTTGGGACATGCTGCTAGCGCTCTAGGGAAAACCTTGAACCTGCAGTCGGAGAAGAGGGCGATCTTCAGGTTTGGGAGCGCGGCGCCCAGGCCCGCGGGCAGCGACCACAGTCCGGTCCCCGAGAGGTCAAGCTGCTCGAGGGTCTCGCCGAGTTCGAGGATTCGTTCGGGGAAGGCGCCCAAGGGACATGCCAGCTTGAGCTGGGCAAGCCCGGCGCCTCTGTAGCCGCCGCTCTTGAGGGTCTCGAAATCATGCATTTTCCGAGGTAGAGTTGCTGATCGGGCTCTGTATTTGTGGAGAACGGTTGGACAAGGAGAGAAAGTAACGGCGAGGCCGTTCGGGCGTTGACGAAGCGGGTCTGTCTCCCGTCCCCGTTCCTAGGTAGTCCCCACAGTGACTTAGTTCTTTCCATGACGTTCATCGGAGTATTCGCGGAAAGCCCTGCTTTGATTTCGCCCTGTGATTTGACCATTTCAGACCGCGATGTGCGAGCAGTAAGCAGCTGTGGTCGGGACTGGATATAGATCAGGATTGGAACCCAACAAACTTCAATCGCAACGTCGAAGTATCGGTAAACAGGAACGAACGCCAGTGCAAGCCGTGTGGAGAAACGCGTTGTCCTGGGGGGGGTGCCAAGGAACAGCGGATCCATATACAAAAGGCCCGTGCACTATTCGCGAGCTCAACACCGCACATGCGTCCTGACCCACACCCGCGGCATTCCGACCCATCAGACCTTCCCAAGCGTCACCCTTTGCTTTGCGGCCTTCGACATTCAAATCGCCAGCAACGGTTGGAAAACGAATCGCGACAATGGAATCCGAGTCGCGAAAGCGACCGGCCGAAAACGGCCAGGATGGCTCCGAGGCCAAACGACAGCGCCTACAACAACCACACACAATACTGTCACTTGGTCGACCAGGGGCTTCGCCACATTCTTCCTCCATCGTAACGACCGATGAGTTGGCGAAGAAGGGTCTGCGGCGAGGCATTGCGCTGGCAATGCAAAAGGTCGGCTTTGAGGGCGCCGCGCCCGAAGCCATGGAGAGCTTCGCCGTTCTGGCAGAGACCTGTACGTCAACCACGAAGTATGGGTGCCCAGCTCTAGTCTAACAATCCCCAGACCTCAGTTCCCTCGTCCAAGATATACGGGCATTCACGAACGCTGCGCGGCGCTCTCACCCGGTCCCGGTCGACTTTGAGCAGGGCCTCAAGCGCTTCAACCTGACCACGTCAGCATTCCAACCCCACAGGAAACCGCCCATCCCCAAGTCTAAACGGCTGCCTTCGTGGGAACCCCTGCCGACTACCGACCCCATCGAGAGAGATCTTCCGGTGCTTGGCAGCGAGTTGGATGGCGCACCGGACAAGGCGATGAAACAGTATATTCCCGTCTCGTTCCCGTCATTCCCAAGCATACACACATACAAGTACACCGCAGAGAGCGTCGACGCGGTTACTGTGTCGGAAGACTGGGGCTCGTTCAACCCGGAGGCGCCGTCCCAAACACTGGACGGGTCGCAGACACAATCACAACCACAGCGGCCACTGGCGCCGGACGAGATCCCCCGCGGTGACCCCAAGAAGATGCGAGAGGCGGCGGCGAAGGAAGCCAAGGCGGGAGAGGGCGCGCTCAGGAGGTTGATGCGTGCCTCCAAGATCGCCAAGCAGAAGGAGGTGTGGTCGTCGGCGCAGCGGCAGCCCGCCCGGCGTGATCGCTACAACCTATGGGAGGCAGCCATGCGGGAGCTGATCGAGGATGACACCAAGTCCAAGGGCAAGGAGGTGGTGCCCGCCGGGATGCACGGCGACAAGGGCCGCTTTGAGATTGCCGACCACAGCATGATCGTCAACACGGAGAAGCGATATTACCGGCAGGACATGCCACGGGGAGGCGCCAGGAAGGCTGCAGCCGCTGCGGCTGGGCATGGCACAGTCGGGAAGGGATGAGCACGGTACATCCGTAGACGTGGAAGGGATGAGAGCAGAGGCGCTGCAGCAGATGGTAGCATTTTTTTGGTGTTTTGGAGTTTGTGGATTGCACATTAGAAGTTACGATACCCTAGGTAGTTGGCAGCAATGGAACGGCGATGAGCTTGGATTCTTCTCCCTCGTCATCTTATCGATTGTCGCCGATACGCCGATACGCCGATAAGAACCCCACCCAGCTGGACGGCAGGCGCAAGCCTGCCGGCTGTAGCTGCTGCACCCACCAGCTGCCGGGAAGTGCCAATTGGCATGCAGGCTCGCATCCGGCCCCACGATCGGACCCTATTTCCGCCGCACAATAATTTCGCGGAAATCCTCAGCTCCCGCAGGCCCCGATTTCTGTTGACCCCGACGAAACGAGGCACCGACAAAAAGCTCACCATTCTTCCACCGATCTCCGAATCCCAGGAAGGACCGCAAGATGGCTGAGCAACTCATCCTCAAGGGCACCCTGGAGGGCCACGTAAGTTGTCCTTCGCGCTGTCAATGCGAGAGCGACTCGAGCAATTCCGCGTCGAGGTCGCCTCGGAGCTCGCTGCCCAGGAACTGACAAAATGCCTTGCAGAATGGCTGGGTCACCAGCTTGGCCACGTCGATTGAGAAGTACGAGCAACCGATCCCGTCGGTTCGACGTCGAGGACTTGCGCTCACCATGGAAACAGCCCGAACATGCTCCTTTCGGCCTCGCGCGACAAGACCCTGATCATCTGGAACCTCACTCGCGATGAGACCAGCTATGGTTACCCCAAGCGGTCGCTCCACGGCCACTCCCACATCGTCTCCGACTGCGTACGTTTTTTTTTTTTGCTGAGCCGGGGGCGCCGTCGGGAAACGCGAGGGAGAGAGTGGTGAGCTGATTGGCGTGGCAGGTGATCTCGTCGGATGGCGCCTATGCCCTCTCGGCCTCGTGGGACAAGACCCTCCGCCTGTGGGAGCTCTCCACCGGCACCACCACCCGCCGCTTCGTCGGCCACACCAACGACGTCCTGTCCGTCTCCTTCTCGGCCGACAACCGCCAGATCGTCTCGGGCTCGCGCGACCGGAGCATCAAGCTGTGGAACACCCTCGGCGACTGCAAGTTCACCATCACCGACAAGGGCCACACCGAGTGGGTCTCGTGCGTGCGCTTCTCGCCCAACCCCCAGAACCCCGTGATCGTCTCGGCCGGCTGGGACAAGCTCGTCAAGGTATGTCTTCGCCCCACCCACTTCTATCCGTTCGCAATGATGTTTTGCAACCTTAAAGTATTTGCTACTTCAGAGCCTTCACGGGCCATGAGACAAACTATTTCACCATGCACTGAGCGACCTCAAAATCACAATACTATTGAAGCTTCACAATATGTTGTGCTCATATGGCTGACATTGTTTCTGCCAGGTCTGGGAGCTTTCTAGCTGCAAGCTGCAGACCGACCACATCGGCCACACCGGCTACATCAACACCGTCACCATCTCCCCCGATGGCTCCCTGTGCGCCTCGGGCGGCAAGGACGGTACCACCATGCTGTGGGATCTTAACGAGAGCAAGCACCTGTACTCGCTCAACGCCAACGACGAGATCCATGCCCTCGTCTTCTCGCCCAACCGGTACTGGCTGTGCGCTGCCACGGCCTCGAGCATCATCATCTTCGACCTCGAGAAGAAGTCCAAGGTCGATGAGCTCAAGCCCGAGTTCCAGAACGTCGGCAAGAAGAGCCGCGAGCCCGAGTGCGTCTCCCTTGCGTGGAGCGCCGATGGCCAGACCCTCTTTGCCGGTTACACCGACAACATCATCCGTGCCTGGGGTGTCATGTCGAGGGCGTAAGGGATGGGTGCGTCGGCGTCGGGGCCGGGGGATCGTGGTTAGCGGGAGGGGGTTTGCATCGCTTCACTGCGTGGAGACCCGGGAGCGTGCGTTGCGCGCCGGGGCTCTTTGACGGATTCCATGGTGGGGGCGTAATTCGGACTGCTTATCTCGCTTTTGGTCTCTTTCATGGAAAAGAAATGAAAGAAGGGGAGCTGGGAAAACTGCATCGTCTTGTCATGGCAGCCGTCGCGGCGGATATGTCCGTTGCGAGATGGCAGGTGGATACAAATGAGCAACCCCATGAACCAAATCTGAAGAAGGTCACCTCGGTGGTGTGTGATAGGAGTGTATGCCTGAATGAACTGTGATGTTATATTTCCTCTTGCCGTGGTGTTGCCTATGGAAGTGGAAGCACATGCATGTACTTCAGGTTGTACGAAGCTGCTGGGGGACGTGATCGAGCGCCTCGACAGGCCGCTCCCAAACAGAGCATATACAGGGGGGCGTTCTTCGTGGCCTTGTCTTACGGCGGCTGCGTCGTTGGGGGAGTTGGCTCACAGAGAGAAGGGAGCATCCATCACTAGAGTTGTTCCAGGGACAAGATCATATGACTGGGTGGATGCGACGAACAGAGAACACTGGGCAGCAGAAAGACGTGGATATCACGGAAACGATGTTTGTCATTTATAACGAGAAATACCCAAGAGATGCGTCGTGGTGGTGGTGGTGGTGGTGGTTGTAGTAGATGTGTGTCCGAGGTTGTACTCCCCTTCCTTCTACTCCTCCCATTCATCCAGACCCCATCCCCACGGCAGGTCCAGCTGCCCTAGTGCCGCCTCCTCCGTGTGCGTCCGGCTCCGGATCCGCTGTGGCATCGGTCTCGTGAATCATCAGCTGTCCCGCGGACCGCACCGCTGGGCACAGGGCGTGCTGGAACCCCGCGTCGTTCTATATCCGCGGGTCCGTCAGCTGGTGGAGGATCCCGTGGTGCGCCGTGGTGGTCGGGTCCCCCAGGCGGCGGCGGCACGCTCTGCTGGCGCCGGGTGCCAGCCCCGGTCGCGGCACGTAACACCGGTCGGCCCCCGACGAGGTGGGCGAGCCGGTGGGGGCGTGGACATGCCAGACCTTGATCATCATCTCTTCGCCGGTGGTCCCGCCACAGGGTCTGATACCAGAATTGCCAGGGCGCCGTGAGAGGAACAGCCTGAGCATGATCCGAGCCGAAAACAAGGATGTGGTGGAGCCCGCGTCCACGAACTATACCCCCGAATCACCGCTCCCAGGCTCCTTCTCCCTCGACCTTGGCCTGGAACTGTCGCCCGAGTCGGCCATCCCGTCCAGCCTGTCCCGGGAATAGTCCCCCGGCCCCGCGCTGCCGGGTGGGACGTGGAACATGCGGTCGAACCGCATGATGGCATACGTATACACCACCACCAGCTCAATGGCAAAGTTGAAACCGTAGAAGGCACCCCGCGAATGGTACCACGCCGGGTCCGCGACCGGCCGTATCGCAAAGCTGGCCCCGCAGCGGAATCCGGCCCCCAGCGTCAGCAGCAGCGACGCGCCCACCAGCAGCCCGATCTTGGTCCGCATCCTCCCCGCGCCAAAGTCCTCCCGCTGCTGCCAGTAGTCCCCCTTCCTGCCCACCACGGCCAGCAGCCCCATCACCACCCACGGCACGGCCGCCAGACACGACATGTACACTCCCGCAAACAGCGTCACCTGCCTCTCCTTCCGGCGGACCTCCTCGTCCAGCGTGAACAGCGTGTGCACCGAGCACACCACCACCATGACCAGCACCGCAACCACGGTCCCAACCACCACGCGCAGGCCCCACCACACGGGGCCACTCCACCCGACGCGCGGCCAGACGGCGCGCACGACGCGCACCGTCAGGAACAGGTTGACGGCAAACACGATCAGCACGCCGGCGGACGTCAGCACCATGCTCGCGATGGCGAGGTCGACGTCGGCCGGGTGGCGCGCCCACGCGACGCGCATCGCCAGCGCCGCGATGCGCGTCGTGCAGAAGCCCGCCAGCAGCAGCGAGAAGGGGAACAGCCGGCCGCGGCGCAGGCGGTTGTGCCAGAAGGTGCACACGTGCGTGGCGCCCGCGAGGGCGAAGAGCGCGATGAAGGTCGCGGAGAGGGCGATGTCGGGCGTGGGGGTCGGGCGGCCGCCGACGGTGGCGTTGGGCGGGGGGTAAGGGGGGCCGGGGATTTGGTTGGTCTGGGAGGGGGGGTTAGTTTGTTTTGTTTTCTTTCTCTATATGCATGGGTAAGGGGGGGACGTACTGTTTGGGCGCGAGGCCAGAGGGATGATGAGGACATGCTGAAATGCCGATGGCTCGAAATATTGATGGCTGGTATGGACAGGCGTTGCGGTGGCTATGGCAATGCGCACCCATTGCTGGTGTAAGTCAATGTATCGTGAAGTCAGATTAAGCTTCGAGTGCTGCTGGAGCGCCGGAGCCCACAATTCAGGCGATCCCCCATCGTATTCATAGCTCCCCCCCTGCGCGCGCTGGCGACCCCGTTGTCAGATCTTGTGGCCGCGTGGCCAGCGCGATGCCTCTTTGAGGCCCATTGAACCGAGAATGGGCAGGAGTCGTTGCACATCGAGAGCGCGCGCCGAGGTACTAGACGACAATCTTGGGCATTGGGCCATTGTGCCCCCCGGTCCCACCGATGGATGGCCTGTCTTGGCCCCCGTGTGAACCGGCATGTGGGTGCGCGAACTCCGTGCCAAGCAGCGAAGCTCCGACATCCCGTCTTAACCTAGTCGTTGGAGTGGTCAGTGCCACGGTCGCAATCGCATTGATGCCGAATCCCGAGCGAACTTGACTTGACCCCCTGACAGCTGAATCCCGCTCTTGCACATCATTGAGGAAACAACACGCCGTGGTCACTTGGTCACAGCGTGGTTTCCGATCGGGAAAGGATTGCGAGAGTAAATTGAGCAAACTAAACAGACGACGAGATTTCCGGCCCGTTACATACAACCACTTCCAACGATTGTATTGTACATGGCCTCCGCTGTATCACTGCATGCCAAGTTAGTATATTTCGACGAGACGGAGAGGCAGGGCGGAATTACCTTTGCCTGTAAACGAACGGTCTTGCGTAGAAAGTAAGCCCCTGAACACTTGGACTTGCCCGAGTCCGCGACACCTTACACCTCGGGCTGACTCAAACCAGGCTCCGGGTTCTTCCCAACTCCATCGACTCTGTCCCGACCATCCCCTTCATCTATTCCACTTCTCCCTTTGCACGACAGTCAGCGGACCAGGAGTCGGCGCGCTCATCGCCGACAACTCATGCGGCGGCGGTGTCTCGGCCCGGACAGGGGCATCGCGGCGCCGCCTGCGTAGGCAAATGACGCCCGGGATCACCACAGCGAGAAAGAGGCATGCGGCAATGGCGACTCCGAACCCGATGGCGGCGGGCGAGCTGGTCTTGCCCTCCGGCTGGGGGGGGTCGTCTGGCTCAGCTGAAGCCGGAAGGCCTGGCTCAACCGGGGTAGGAGGGCCTGGCTCAACCGAGACTGGGGGCCCGGTCTCAACTGCGTCTTGTCCGGGTGTCGTCGGGACGGTCGATGGCGGTGTGGCGGCCAGACTAGGCGTGGTGCTCGTCGAACCGTGTGTCGTGGAAGAGCTCGCTGGCTCTGGCTCTGGCTCTGGCTCTAGCGTGGGGTCAGCCGGCGCTGGGAAGGGCACCGTGGTATATGCGTTCAGGTTGTCTGTGATCCGGGGTTAGCACAGTGAGACCAAGGCGGCCAAGATGGTTGGGCTGCCGTACCGGACACGACGAACGAGCTATTGGAGAGTTTGCAATTAGCATACTCGGGGCGTGAGATTTGCCTGCCGCAGTGGAACCGGAAGGTCCCATCCGTGTTGTCACCGCAGGGGTAAACAGCCACAAGGGCAGATTTGTTCTCGTCGTCGATGCAGTAGCGCGGGCAGGACGGGTTTGACCAGGTCGGGTCGCTACAGGTACCGCGGTAGAGCTCGCCATGGCCGCCCTCCATCTTGAAACAGAGGGTGTTGTTGAGACACATGTGGCCGTGGCCGCAGCATAGACCAGTCAACCCAGAAGAGGCATCCTGACAAGGTGAAGTTCGTGCCGCCGGTTTGCCAGTCGCGAAGTAGCAATCGGCCGGCGCGTCGAGTGCGACGGCGCAGGCGACGAGAAGCGCCAAGAAACAGGCAGTCAAAAACATATTGTTTCTTGACGACGGAAGTGACCGTTGAAGACTGAGTGATGGGAGAGAAGTAATGGGAGTACGCCGAATACAAGTTTCACTGTGGCGAGGAGACTTGGAGGAAGAGTCAACGAATTAGTCGTCGTGTTGGTCGTCGTTGAAGAGAAAGAGAGAAAGAGAGGAAGAGAGCAAGGCACTGGCTCGAGCTTGTCAAGCCGTGCTGCAGCTACACTTTCAAACAACGAAGTTCTGTGATGAAAACGGGCAGAACGGGGGCAGAAACCAAAAACCGGGTAGCGGCCAGAACCCAAACCACAACACAGACTCTCAACTTCTCAAGGGCAAGGCAGGCACAATTGCCAAGTTGGCCGTTGGTGTCACTTTGTCTCCAGGCTGTGTCGCCATTCAGACAGTCCATTCAGACAGTCGAGTGTATTAAGGACAGACGGACACAGCCCTTCATTTGAGGCTGTGACTTGTCAGCGAGAAAGATGTAATATCTGGGTTGCCGTTGCTGGGCGGGACGTTGTGTGCATCGTGATGCATTGTGATTGTGTGAGTGGCTGGGACCGGCGGTGTATCGACATTCGATAACCAACTGCTCCGACTTGAAAATTTGAATAGTTTCCAAGCTGATTCTCAACACGAAAATTGACAGCATTTTCGTCCCATAACATCCGTGACAGAGAGGGTGTTGGACAGGAAGGTGCACACTGAGAGAGACACACGGCGGTTGGGATTGTGGAGCCCAACGCGGCTAGCGCATTGGCGGAATTTACCGGCCGAGATTTTTGAGTCGTGCATTGGCAATTGCCAACGTCTGCAGCAGGTCGCGATAACAGCAGTGCCAAACGACACATCAATGCCCTCCCCATCGCCGCCATGAGCCTCAGTATGCCCTCGAGGCGGCTCCTCCGGGGCGGTAAGGCCAATTGACTCTCCCACAGCCCACACTGTGCAAAACTAATTGATTATTCTGCGCCAGGCCCGGCCCTCGCAGCCTCCGCGACGACGACCTCCCTGCTCCCAGCACTCCAGTCCCTCTCCCTGGGCCCCAGCACAGCCCCCTCCGCCCGTGCCATCCACACGACCCCCTCCAACCAGTGGTTCTGGAGCCGCAAAAAGAAGGAGACCTCGCTCGAGTCCCAAGTCACAGGCACCGCCGAGTCCCGCAAGGCGCTCGTGGAGCGCCTCTCGTCGCGCATCGAGGGCCCCGCCATCTTCGGCGACGAGGCCCAGGAGACCGGCGGCCCCGCCGGCGACTCGCTCGGCAGCGGCCCGCCCAGGAAGCGCCAGGGCACCTTCACCAAGGCGGGCGCCTCGCTCGTCAAGGAGCACCTGGCGCGCGCCACGGACCCGGACCCGCGCAGCCGCGTGCGCTGGGAGCGCAAGATGGTGATCCGGCAGGTGCAGCGCGGGACGAACCCGTACAGCAAGGAGCCGCGGGCCGAGCGCATCGCGCGCACCGAGCGCGCCCTCACCAGCCGGTCCACCTTCCTGCCGACCAGCGTCAAGAAGCTGGTGCACCTGGCCCACCAGATCCAGGGCAAGACCGTGGCCGAGGCGCTGGTGCAGATGCGCTTCAGCAAGAAGAAGATGGCCCAGGAGGTCAAGTACCAGCTGGAGCTGGCGCGCGACATGGCCATCGCCGAGCGCGGGATGGGCCTGGGCGAGACGCAGCGCGCCGCCGAGGTGGCCGCCGGCGCCGTGGAGGGCACCGCCGTCAAGGACGTCGAGTCCATCAAGATCCAGGACAAGGACGGCAAGTGGGTCCGCATCGACGACCCCACGCGCATGTACATCGCCGAGGCCTGGGTGAACCGCGGGCCGTTGCGCGGCAGGCGGCCCGACTACCGCGCCAGAGGACGCGTGTTTATCAAGGAGAAGCCGTCGACGAGTGAGTTTTTCCCCCTACACGTCGGCATCTGGCTAACATGCCATCCCCAGGTATCTCCATCGTCCTCAAGGAGGAAAAGACACGGATGCGTGAGCACGCCGACCGTGTGGCCAAGAAGCTCCGCCAGGGCCCTTGGGTCCACCTCCCCGACCGGCCCGTTCCCAGCCAGCGGCCATACTACTCGTGGTAGATGGCTTGTCGGCCTCGGTGGAGTCTGGAGCTCGCAAACAGGGAAATGGGCCGCTTCATACACCGGGCCCATCTACTTCTTCCTGGCGTGTATCAGTAACAGTGCAGCAAAGTTGGAGCAAGCCAGTGCCTGCGTTTGCTTTTTGCCATGGCGGCGAGAATATGTACAAATAGAAGGTGTTATCATGAGTAACGCAACACGAAAATAGTCCGCCAAGATCCGTGTCCTGCAAGGACCCGACGCCAGAATCAGTGAAATGCAAAAAAGTGGTGCCCTCTCAATCCAGAGTCGGGCGTAACAGTATCCCCCGTGAATTCCCGAGAGGTATATAGGACCCTGCCAACAGGTACGATTCGCCACAGATTGTTCGAACTCGCCCAACATGATCCTTCATCCCGCTCCATGTTACCAGATCCGAACACAATATCCCCATTCAAGCCGCGTGTCAACCCCATGGCTGGTTGAACATCCCTTAAACCATTTGTCGCGGCTCCTCCCGTGGCAACATGTCCTCGTACCGGCGACTCTTTGACTCCAGCTCGTTGCCTCCCCCGATGTCATACTCCGAGTTGTTGTGGCTGTACGTCTGGGAATAGTCCGAGTTGGGCATCGGTTGTGAGATCTTATATCTGGTGCTCATGGACGGGGGCAACTGCTTGGCCTGCCGGTTGCGCATGATGAAAAAGAAGCCCACCGCGAGCAGCGCAAGCACCGCTGCACCGATACCAACACCGACGCCAATCTTCGCCGCCTGGCTGAGCCCCGAAGAGTCAGAAGAAGCGGCTGCGGCTTCGGAGGTGGCCGCCGCGCTGGCTGCCGATGCGGATGACGTCGTGCCCGAGGTTGCTGCCGTCGCCGCTA
This sequence comes from Trichocladium antarcticum, assembly GCA_033297235.1. NCBI lineage: Eukaryota > Fungi > Ascomycota > Sordariomycetes > Sordariales > Chaetomiaceae > Trichocladium > Trichocladium antarcticum. The sequence continues at coordinate 424,117 of MU853410.1, forward strand.
CAACTGGTGAAGCCGTGGTCGAAGCTGCCGGAGATCCCGATGTTTCCGCCTGATCGGTCTGGCCAGTGTGTTAGAGTTGCTCGGACCAAGAACCCGAAAATTACTCACCACCGAGCTAGTTGAGTCGATGGTGCTCGTCGGGCTCAAATCAGTAGATGTGGGAACCCCCGATGAGGACTCGGGCGCCTCGGCGGTGGTGGGCTGAGGTGCCGGTTCTGAAGTTGGCTCCGGGGTGGGAGTAGGTGCCGGTTCTGAAGTCGGCTCCGGGGCGGGCGCTGCGGCACCAGGGGGAACTGCGGCGGCTGGGTATCCAGCGTTAGCAAACTACTTATCCACCAATACTAGGTCGTAACGAGGCGCGGGCCGATTGCTTACTTGCACACAGCGCATCTACTGCGCCCACAACAACGTCCGCATACCCGGGTGGGCAGCTATTGGCTGTACATTCCCTTAGGCGAGCTTTGAAGTCACCATTTGGACACAGGCAGGCCATATCATGAGCTGCGCAGTTGAACGTGCCCGCCTCGGCTAAAGTCTGATCGTAACATTGTTTCTGCCGCACTGTCGTCAATTATGTCCTGGCAATCCAATCTTTGAGAGATACGTACCCCGCAAGCATCAAGACTCTCAATGGCCTGGGCGCTGGCGAAAACCGCCAAAGAAAGAAGCGCCAAGGCTTGAAGGCCCAGCATGTTGGCGACAGACTTGTAGTGTGTTGGGACGAAATGCTTGTTTGGAACAGGAAAACCGGCACGCGGTTGGCCAGATAGAGCGAGGTAGGGTGTTCGGGAGCGGGCTGGTGTTTTCGCAGGCTGATGAGATATCGTAGGGCCAAGCCTACGGAAACTCGGTTTCGGCTGAGAAGTTGGTGGAGATAACGGCTTGGTGAGATGATGTGCAGACTGCAAAAAGGCCCGTCGTGCTGGTCCAAGAAAAAAAAGCGCCGCGAGGAAAGAATGTTGAGGTGTGGGAATGGAAATTGCACATAAAATCTCCAAGTAACGAGTGTCGATGGTCGCAGTTGTGAATGAAGTGGAGATTGAAGCAAGACGGTCAACCCGTGAAAACGAATGTGGGTGAAGAGAAGGAATTCGACTCCGTGAGGCGTGGTGCCAACAGTGATGGTGGCCGCGACTTCCCGGCGGCGTGGTGTGGTGGGCTTGGGGATGGTTTGACTGAATCTGGGAGGAGATGGCGCGCCTGCCCAATCAAGCTGGGGAAGAAACAGCCAAGACCCCTTGTTCCCACATGACCCCTTCAATTTCCAGCGTCCCCACTCCAGTCCCCCCGATTCAATGTCTGTAACAGAGCCTAGTGCCAGGATCCCGTCCCCTGCTAGGGATAATTACGACCCAACCGCATCCGACCCTTGAGCAGACGGTGCTGGTGGCCTGGCTCAGTCATGCCATCGTCGCCTCCCTCCTCCAAACGCTCCTTTCTCTTCGCTCTTCTTACTCTCTGTATATCACGCGCTCCTTGGCTTATTATAACGGTGCATGGGGTTGATGGCTTCGTCGAGCTCGGCCGAGCTCGGCCGAGCCCGACTTGTCGATGCAGCAAGTGTCGATCCACTAGTGACGCCGTTAGAAAAGACAATTTGTGAGAAGCTATGCTCGTTATGTTGCGCCACTCGTTATGCAAGTACGTGATAGGCGTTCCCTAACCGTGGGATCGTGGCTGTTGGTATTCCAACACATCCACGCCCTCCCGCTGTGCTCCAAGTTCCCATTCACGCTCTTGCCTCTTTCCCCTCTCCTTGTAGGCGCGCTGCTTTGCCTCCCGGTAGTCCTCCTTGGAAAGATAGTTGAAGAGATCAATAACGTCCTTCAACCGCCTGTCGCCCGCAGCGAGTGGACGGAGCCGGCGCTCCCAAGGATCACGGTAAATCCCTGTTTTCTTGATCGCCTGTTCGGGATCAACCCGCTGACGATTTGCCTCGCTCGGGAGGATCGGGAGTGGACAGTGCTGCGGTAGCGTGGTGTCCGAGAGTAGGAACTCGGCAAGTTCCTGCGTTTGGCTGTCGAGAATGCGGCAGATGCGATAGATCACCTCGCGCCTATCCGCATGGACGTAGATTGCGTCCGGCTAGCAACAACAAGTTAGTATGTAGTACGGAAGTACGATTGAGGGAACGGCTTACTGCTGCATCTTTTACCGACTCTGGGTTACGCCGGTCAAAGAGGACGACGCCGCCAAGGATACGACCCTCTGCCCAGTACCCGACGCTGTCGGCTATGCCTTCGGGGTATTGATCGTAATCGATATACCATGGGTGGCAAAAGAGGGTAGTTGGAAAGGTGGCAGGGTAGAGCCGCTTACGTTCCTCAGAGGGCCGCCACCTGCCAAGGGCGTCGTCTTTATGCCGGCTTGTATCTTGTGTATAGAGCCAAGAAGCGATCTGGTGGATGGCCCTGGCAACAAGTTCTATAAGCCTGGTAGAGAAGCTGGGAGATCCCAGGGGAGCCGACTCGTAGTCGTGAAGGAGCTTAGAGCCAAACGATCAGCAAGATGTCAGCAGCACTCCTTTTCAAAAGTTTCGTACTTTTGAAGACATGAGCAATGTGCTGGTATCGAAACTGGAACACAGTTTTTGGGCCTCCTCGGCCACACCAGGGCAAAGTTCTTTGTGCTCAACGAGGAGCGGATGGAGGCTACAGAGACAGTTGGAGAAACTATCCCAGGCAACATCGGAAAGGGGCAGCCCATCGACGATCTGGGCAAATGTCTGCTTGCCGATCGGGCTTGCTAACACGTTGGCGACGGCGCGGATCAAGATTTCGCGATAAGGGGTCTTGAGTTTCTCGATCGGTAGCGGTTCGTATTCGGCGTAGGGGGACTTCATGTTTAGTGGGGCTTGGAGTACGTTGAAAGATGGCGACTGATTAAGGGTGGAGGATGGTACCTAGTTGGTAACAGCCTGGAGGTAAAGGAGTGAAAGGGAGCGGGCGGGGTAACGGGGTACATGTATTTCATCAGCCGTCACATTTCCGCCCACACAACCTGCCATCAGCCGTTTCTGGCCTGAGGTTGGCAGCCTCGGCCCAATTGAAGCTTGCATTTCCCATCTGCTCTTCATCTTGGAACCGGAGGGGTTGGATGGCAGAAAGGGCTCGGTGTCTGTGCATCGACTTGGTCCTCTGAGACCAGTGCCTGGCAACAACGATGAAGGCCTCAGCAATATCTGTGATTCTTGGAACTAGTGATCGACACAGGGCTTTGTCTTCATAACCGCTATGCTGGTTTCAAAAAACCTGGGAGGCTAGCGCAAAGTCTGATCACTGTCGACGCAAAACTCGATTTGTACTGTACACCCCTGGTTGCCTGTTAGCGACTTAGCGTAGTACTCTTCCCGTTATACTTCTACCGATTTACCACCCATACGAAACCAACAACTACACAGGGGCTGTATCATAAGTGTCGACAGCACTAATGGAATGTAACTCTCCCCTGGACACACAAGAGAAATTGCAATATAATGCGATCCTTTGATCCGCTCCTCGACACCACCACCAGCCACCCGGATCTGGTCATACTCGCCGCTTTGCTGTAAGCACATCCTGTTGGATTCTACCGCAGCGCGCACCCGTCCCATCTATACTGTTACCCTTCCCCCCGTTCTATGACGTTTCCTCGCGCCTCACTAGGTACGCAGGTACGCAGGTTTCTTGTAGGTATTGGTGTTTTGTGGTGGGTTTAAGATGCCAGTGAAGTCTTGGAACTTGAAAGTCTCATATCCTGCGTCGGTGACCCCAGCTGTCACCAGCGCGCCCCAATGCCACCGAGACGACCTAGTGAATCATTGGCTCACGTAGTCTTACGGGATGCTAACTGTCTCGTTGACCTCGACGTGTTGGGTGTCCTGTAGGGGTTTTGCCATTTTCGTCACAGAACGGAAGCTCCGAGGCCTCGGGTATGTGTTGTCTAAGTTGATTTGCTGGCAAAGTCCACATGAGAACTCGAGCCCTTGGCGCCGCGAGAGGTCAACGGCAGACTGCGCACTATCTCGCGTCTGATGATATATGTCCCACTGAGCATGATAGGTAATGAGGTCGGATTTTTGCTGGGCTTCATCAAGGGTGTTTAAACTTTGCCTCGTTTGCAACATGAATTTTTTTTCTTTTTCGAGTTTGAGTTTGGCCGAAAGACGTGATACGTTGAAAGGAAAGGCCAAAGTTCTAGCAAGGCATCTTGTGCGATACATCACGAATTCACGATGGTGTATGTCTTTTCCGAACTATCACCTTCCAGACCAGGAGGGTAATACTCTCAAGGCGAGTCGAGGTCCGCAAGCAAAGATAAAGCCCGGTTTCATAGGGTATATGGTGATATTTTAAGTTAGTACGTTCAAGTAGATGCTCAGGTTGTTTGTGTCTCCTAACATCTCATAAGCTAGTTTCTACGACAAGGCAAAAGGTACATCGCGGTTCATCACCGCTAGATTTCTCTGTCATTAAATACCAGGTGCTTAGCGAGATATGATCCAGAGTCGAGGTACGTCTCAGATTGCCAATGAGACATGTCTGGCAGCCGAGATCTTACACCAAGATTCTGTATGCATCTTTCAAAATCGTGCCTTCATTCCCCAAACGACATCTGTGGAATACTCAGTTGAGTTTAGAACCAGACTGCAAGGTCTTAGTGTTCTAGAGACCGGACTACCCAGGTATCAGTAGGTGGGTGTCTCCAGACTTTAAAACAAATTGAGTCGAAGTCAGTTCACAGCGAAACAACCACGGAACTGATCACAGATCAAATCGTTTGTATGGATAATCAATGGACATGACGCTGCCCCCTCGATAGCAGAACACAATTCACTGTGCTTATCATTGAACACTGCTCGTACATATGTTCTGTTGCTCTGTTTTTGGTACTTCTGTTGCGTCACTGCTCCTTGGAATGTAAAACTCGGGACTGGCCGAGAAGAGGATTACGTAATGACAGACGAAATTTGCCGGAAGGTCACATCACGTGCCGGATGCAGCTAAGCTCCGAGAATCAGGTCATGGAAGCTCCAATTCGATCATCAAACCACGCACATTCCGACCGCGAACCTCTCCGCTCAACCCGCTCACAAAGCTCCGCAAACCACATTCACAATGGCGGTCGCTCCCATCACCGGCGTACGTCCTACTCCCGCCGCCGTCGGTCGCCCGATTGACACGCAATACCCGGCGGTGCCCCGCACAAGCCGGGCGACAGAGGGACGACCGGGGAAAGGCTAACGTGACTCTAGATGCTCCGCCGGGGCCTCATCACCGACCTCAGCCTTGGCCTTGGTGGGTTTCGCCTTTCTTCCCACGACGTGCACATGGCTGGAGCAATGCACTAACCGCCGGCAGGTATTGGATTCGTCTTCGGCGGCGGCTTCTGGTACGACGAACCGATGAACCCGGGCTTCCGACACCTGTATCCCCCCGATCTCTAACCTTGTAACAGGTACGGCTACCACATGCCGCGGACCAATGCGCGCGACAAGTACTACAAGAAGATCGAGGAGGAGCGCGCGGCCAAGGCGGCAGTCTAAGGGAGTGGATCGTTGGACGGCAGCGGCGTACATATGGCAGAGTGAAGGCGGGGAGGCTTGAGGGCGCTTCGGATCGCTTGTGTATCATACGGATAGACAGGGTCGGCAATCGAGTCGGTTGGACAGCACCACGTCCGTTTTGTTGCGTCAGAGTCAAAGGGAGGAGACGGCACCGATAGGACGTCGAAATGGAGAGAGAAACAGGCCGTGTTCTAGATGCCCTTCTTGTTTGCAATGCTTTGTGTCGCAGGATCCAAGCTGTGTGTGCCATGGACCCCTGACAGGCCTAATTCGGCCGGTGCGGCGGCGGCAGTAGTTCCTTCCCACGCTGTAGTTTCTGCCGTAAAGCTGCCTTTTTTGTCCTGGCATCTAAACCGTGGCTGCCATATTAGCACATCAATGCGCCGGAATGCAGTGCTTTTCCTTTGCCGTAAAAGAGGAGAATGACGAAATCAGCGTAAGAGACGGCCAACCCACCTGCGAAACCACCGCTGGACCGGCCAGCACGTCACCGGGCTGTCCGAAAACTCGGGCCGCTCCACGACACAGTCGTATTGCAGAAGCCCCAAGAGCTCACAATCTCGCGCCAGATCAATCCGACCGCCATCCTCCGTCTTTCGGATTTTACCGTCGGCCCCAATTTGTGCCCTGGCGGGCAGATGCTTCACGGGGAAGCCCTGGCAAGGCGGTGCCATCGCAACAGCGCGGTCCGGGTGACTCGACGATGACGATGCGAGGGGTGCACGCGGCGCGAAACGCGGCGGCGGTGGGCGTCGGGTCTCGGGTGCTCGCCGAGATTGACGACACGAATTTGGACGAGGTATGCGGCTGACGGGCAGTTCGTAGCCCGAACGGCGTGACGTGTGCAATTGCTGGGGGTTGATGGTTTGGAGTTGGAATATCACGGATCACAAAATTATTAACCCGGGCCCCTCTTCAGGTCCTCGCTTCCTTCCGCACCAGCTTTGCAACCGCCACCGACGACGCAAACGATGGCGATACTGGTGTTAGGCCCCGAACCACGGCACGGCTTCGGGAATTCCCAATTGGCCCTCTGGATGACTTGGTCAGGCGCTATGCGCGAACGACGCCGTTGGCCGTCTCGGGCCGCTACCAGGAGCTGCTCTACGTCCTGGTCTCTACCCTGATTGTCTCACCGCACGACAAGGCTGTGTCTGTCATCGACTTCGACGGCCGTTTTGATCCCCTGCGGTTGCTCGCGACATCGCCAATCGGAGAAGGTGCGGCTACAGATGCCCAATCCCCGCCTGCCGTTCAGCCTGCAGACCTCGATCATGTCCACATCTTGCGTCCTGCACGTGGCAGCACTGCTGGCATCCCGGACTGTGCCACCTCTATGGAGGAGTACATGCTCTACGGGCCGCATCAGAGCCGCGGCCGGGAATGGTGGGGCACGGTAGTCATCGGAGGCGGACTGAGCTCCGGGGGGAATGTTTCTGCTGCCGTGTCGGCCCATGTGGCTGTTACGGCGGGTTGGAAGGGCTGGCTGCGCGTAGACCGCGCAGATGTGCCGGGGTTTGGGGACATGAGCGTCGAGGAGGCGTTGGCCGACCGGGACAAGCGGCAAGCCTCTGTCGAGGATGCCGGCTGGGGGGCCACTTCCCCATGGGGAGGCTTTGTGATTTGCAGGCCGAGGCAGAACCGCGAGCTGGAGCACAGGCAGCTTGGACGACGGCCGGTTCCACCCGTGCCCGCTGTTGACTTTGATCCTCCCGGGTGGGATCGACCCGCGGGATTCTGACACGAATGCACGTGCGGCTCTGAGGGTGGTGCAGAGGATTGGCATTGGCATTGATCATTGGTCCCGGAGGAGGGATTTTTTGTCCTCTTGCTCTGTGCTCAGACTGTTGCCTGTCATGGTTTTTGCCTGAATGGCCATACACGGGGGTTCCTCGCTGCCGCCCAAGAGGGGTTGCCGGCCGCCAAGCGGATGGGGAGGAGTGTTCGTTGTTTGAGGCATCTCTCGCCGTGGGGTCTTCCACTCAGTCCCACCCTGCGTTCTCCTGGCCTCCACAGAAACGCGGGGAAGGAGATCACTGTTGGAGTTGCGGGCCGACCTGTTTCAAAGTGGAGCCACTCAGTGCGCAAGCCACCTCGGGGCCACGCGGAAGCTCGCCCTCACTTCACAGCTTTCTGCTCCCTCACGCTCTCTCCGACCCCATGAAGCGAGTCGAACCTGTCGGCCGCTGGAGGCTTGAGATGGGTTGGGGGGGGCAGGCATGCTGGCTTCCCGCAACGGACTCTTACCGACAACGCCTTCATCATCCCCGGGGCCGGCGATGACGAGCGGGCAGCGTCGAACCGAAGAGTTCGCACCCGTGCTGGCCGTGGCCCGACCAAACTCTGTTGAAAACCCGCTCCGGGATCTCGACGACTTGTTGGACGTCTCACGGCGTGATCGACAGTCGACACCGATCCCCCTCGTCCGTTGGGTGCTTGCCAAGCCAGCTGAGCCGTCTTTCACATGCCATGAGCCGATAGTGGCCCATGGTGCCCACATTCTCGCCAGGACGGTTGGACGTCGAGAGACGCCCTCCCGTGCGGCGTGTGGGCGGTTTCTGCTGATGCTACTATCCGTGTGTTGTTGAAGGGTGGTGCGCCAGGGACGGGACGGAAAAGACGGCGAGGGGTTCTGACTGCCAAGTCGCCGTGGTTTGACGCAGCGCTGATCCCCATGACGTCAACACGGATCCCCTGTGGACGACCCCTCGGCCGGAGTGGATCTCGACAGCGGAGGGACGATGCGGTACAGATTACACAGCAGATTGCTCGCAGTGGGTGCCGATTGTGTGAGAGCGAATCAGCCAGCCGGCCAACGGGAGCGAGAACAGGGCATTGCCGAAGATCTTGGCCCGTAACATTCCGTCGGCGTAGCATTCCGTCTCTCCGTGTTCAGCACCCGCCCGGTCTGCGCCATGTTCCTCTTCCCCTGCAGGGGCTAAATGCCGCGATTGGAAAGGGTTGTGTCGGATCTCGAGCTGATGAGACGCCATGGTGAGATCGGTTCCTGGCGGCGCCACGGCACGCTCACGGCACGCTCACGGCACGCTCACGACTTTTGCGGCCAGGGTCCAACCGTCCACGGCGACCAGCAGCCCAGCAGACCAGCAGACCAGCAGACCAGCAGATTCACCAGCCACGTCCCGACTCCCAGCACGCCAGCTCTTGGCTCGTTTTCCCATGCCGGATCTTTCGCCCCGGCTCCGCTTTTAGCGTGTTTGGGTTTTGCCGTGCGAGCGTGCGAGCGTGCGTGCTGTTGCCGGCACGGCGAGGCATTCGCTAGTCCTGGAGTCACTTGCTAGTCCGTTCTGTTCCTCGAGCCGCCACTCGCCGCCTTAACCGGCCCTGCCACAGCCCACACGGCCCTTGCCTCACCCTCACCTGCATAGTACCCACATTATCCCTTGGACCCTTACACGAGCATTCGGCTGTCAACAAACCCCGCGTTGGTTTGGTTGCCGATGGACCACCCGGGACAGGGCGTTGACCCAGCGTCGGCCTGTGGAGGTCGGGGGCCCGCGGGTGTTATGCAACGCCGCCTGCGCGAGGGCATCCAACAGTCTGGACGGGATTCGCACTCATTCGCTGGGATGCCTGCAACCCCCCGGTTTTACGCCGCCGCCGAGCGAGGCAGAGGCTGAGAAGATGATGAAATGCCATCACCAGCCGGCGCTACGCCCATCGCCCCACGCCTCGCCGTCTCCACCCAGCCCACTTCGACCCTGGGGGCCCTGTTTTGCGCCGTTTCGGCGTGCTCTGATTGCCTGGCAACGTTGCAGCTCCTCTGCCTGTCCGTTGTTGCTGGGACCGTAGGCCGGATGGATCTATAAAAGGGACGCACCCCCAGCGGCTTCTCACTACTCGGATTAGCTCAGCACACATCAGTCGAGGTTGATGCACTGGTGGAATACACGCCAGCCTATTCTCAAGTCGTTCTACACAGACAGGCTCTCATTCCTTTCCATCCCACCATGCCCACCATGTCCTCGCTCAGTGTCCAGAGGCCGGGGATGCCGCCACGGCAGGCGTCCAGCAGCAGCTTCGCCGAGGCCTTCGACGTCGCCCGGAGCAAGCTGGACATGCTCGGCTTCCACGAGCCCGGGGAGGAGGAGGAAGTGCTGCCACCGGTCCTGTCGTCGTCCAGCTCTGTCACCGACGACACCTCGCCCTGCTCCTCGGCCGAGGCCGAGTCTCCTCTGAGCCCCGCGACGCCCATCACGGCACCGATCACACCCGCCGCCGGCCAGGATGTGGCCGACAACTTCGCCTTTGCCTTTGACATCGACGGCGTCCTCGTCCGCGGCGGGCAGCCGATTCCCGAGGCCATTGAGGCCATGAAGGTGCTCAACGGCGAGAACGAGTGGGGTGTCAGGGTGTAAGTGTGGCCCCCGGCCCCTCTGTCTTTGCCAAGCAAGTGGCGCTGACCAACACCCGCCGGTCACAGACCGTACATCTTCCTGACCAACGGCGGCGGCAAGTTCGAGACGGAGCGGTGCCAGGACCTCTCGAAGCAGCTCGAGATCGACGTGTCGCCGGGCCAGTTCATCTGCGGGCACACCCCGATGCGCGAGTTCGCCGACCACTACGGCACGGTGCTCGTCATCGGCGGCGAGGGCGAGAAGTGCCGCGACGTGGCCGAGAGCTACGGGTTCAAGGACGTCATCACGCCCGGCGACATCCTCCGGGCCAACGCACACACGGCGCCGTTCCGGAAGCTGACGGAGATCGAGCACAACAACGCGCGCGACCTGCTGGCGCGCGGCGGCACGCTCAGCGACATTGTCGTCGAGGCCGTGTTTGTGTTTGCCGACTCGCGCGACTGGGCGTCGGACCTGCAGATCATCCTCGACATCGCGCAGAGCAAGGGCGGCCGGCTCGAGACGCGGTCCGAGACCTTTGACGAGGGCCCGCCCATCTACTTCAGCCACGGCGACGTGCTGTGGTCGGCGGCGCACGAGCACGCGCGGCTGGGCATGGGGGCGCTCCGCAAGATCGTCGAGACGGTCTTCGAGGACACGTCGGGCGGGCGCAAGCTCACGACGCACGCGTTCGGCAAGCCGCAGGTGTCGACGTTTGAGTTTGCCACGCGGCTGCTGCAGCAGTGGCGCGCGACGCAGCACGGCCTGGTCGAGAGCGAGCCGCCGGCGACGGTCTACTTCGTCGGCGACACGCCCGAGTCGGACATCCGCGGCACCAACGCCATGAACGAGACGACCGAGAACGAGTGGTACAGCATCCTGGTCAAGACGGGCGTGTACCAGGCCGGCACCGTGCCCAAGTACACGCCGCGCAAGCTGGTCGACACGGTGCTGGACGCCGTCCACCACGGCATCCGCCGCGAGATGGCCAAGCTCGGCTCGCGCAAGGAGACGGGCGGCCGCATGCTGCCGCTCGACGACGTCGCCCTCAAGGCCCTTGGCGAGGGCCGGACGCCCGACTTTGCGCTGCGGGCCGATCCGTTCCTGGATGTCTAGGCACAGGACTGGGACTGCCATCGGGGAGGGGATGAGATTTTCCATTTTGACGACCAGTTTGAACGACCACCGTTTTTGATACCACTGTGTACTCCATTCTTTGCTTTTTTCTGTCCATTCCCTTCTTCTGTTGGCGGCATTGCCCTCCCGAGGGCCACATGTTTTGGGCGGTCTTTGTCTTTTTTTTGGTTGGTATGTCTGAGTCGGCTCGCGGGCTCGACGGACAGCTGTTGCTGGCATGCAACGGCGCGTGGGAGCAGGACACGACACGAGACGGGGGGTCACGCATTGGGAACAAGCATTCTTTCGCGCCTGGACAACGGCACATCGCCGAGGTGATCCGAGGCTGCTAGGGGTAGACTACCTGTAGATTGGGAATCCAAAACGCCGAGCAAGCGCTGGCATGAACTGTGATCTCGCATCTCGCATCGCGCGTCGCGGCGTGTTGGTGTTTTGGCTGACGCGGAGACGGCTTACTGGAAACTCGTCTGCAAGATGTACGGCTTCCGGCGGTGCAGGTCCAGGATCATCTCCCCGAACAGGCCGTCGGCCAGGCACCGCACAAGCATCATGTTCGCCGGCACATGGAACTGGTCGAAGCTCAATCCCAATGTCTTCGTAAGAGAGCCGAGAGCAATTTCCTTCTTCTATATAAAAAACAGGATAAGTGAGCTGGTCAGTCGTTACCGAGGGGATGGGATGGGGTGACGGATGAGAGCAGGCACCTAATACGGCTTTGCCTGGACGGCCGTCCCGGACACACCTGGTGCAACCACGCACCGCGCAGGTAAACATGATTGACACTACCTACTCAAATCCGGTTCCTACAACTGCGTCAACCCCGTTTTGAAGCCTCTAGCTCCAACGTCTGTGGCCCGTTGCCTGACCTGACACGTAGGAGGATGATAGAATTACATACGTCCCCGAGCGCGTTTGAGTCTCCGGGGGACCCAGGCTCAAGCCCAACAATTCGACTCGATTTTGCTGCAAAACATCCCAGGTACGCAAGACGCCCTTCGAGTATTGCCGTGAGTGGATATTTCACATGGCGCATGACGCCCCATTTAGACGCTCTGTCTTGGTTGCGAAAGACACAAGACAACAAACACCTCGGCATATCAGGGTCCCCACCAAGACCATGCTGCTCCCGAGGTCCGCGGACTGCATAGGCGCGAGCCCGGCCCCGCCACTACAACCAACAGCCTGATTAGCACAGTGGTAATGCGTTGCACTCGTACCACTCCATGTTGACATGCAAAGATCACTGGTTCGATTCCAGTATCAGGCAAAAACCTGATATTCCCTATCTAACTTTTTGCCCGTTCTGTTCTTGTATTTGGGCTGGTTCAGCATGATGACGGACCAACCACAGGAGAGGGAAGCCAGCAGCGCCGACATCTACAACTTTGCATGTGTACGCGTCCGTGTTCACTTGGTGCGTTGCTTGCTCGCTCTCGAACGGGCGGCAATGTGCAAGAAAGACATGCATTCCGCGTACGGATACATATATACAGCGCTATCCCACCGGCCAAGCTCACACAAACACCACCGCACCCTGCCTAAATCCTGCCGCTTCCGATCCGGCCTCTTGCCCTGCCAGTGCCGTCTGCCGAGGCCAGCGCCCAGCATGCCCAAGAACGCGCACCTGGTCACGCGCGACCCAGTGCTTGGGTGCTTCCAGAGGGCCTCGGCAACCATTCCGAACGTTCCATAACAAGGGGGGGGGGGGGTGGGTATCTCTGAAGTTGCGTATTTCCAAATAGCGTCTAGGTAGGGAGGCCATGATGAGAAATGACAAGGAAAAAGAAAAGAGCCACCAGATGACCCGAGTCCGAGAAAAAGATGCTTTGCCAGGGAGACACAAGAGTTCTTTTCCATTCATTGTTTGTCCAGAGTAAAAGTAACGTGGGCTCCATCGAGATACGAGCCAGAACCGAGAACGCCGTGGAAAAATACCGAGTCGTGTCGTGTGTCTTGCCCATGTCCAGAACGGGGAAATAAAGAAGATATCGACTAGAAGCCAACCCACTGCCGAAAAGCCGGCCCCACGCGCGACCCGCTCCCCCACGCGGCCGGGGGATGAGGAGTTGGCGCCCACTAGGCCACCGGGGCGATGGGCGGGACGGCCTGCACCGGAGCGCCCTGGCCGTTCAGATCGGCGTCGCCCTGCATCTCGCCATTGCCGCCGGTCTTGTGGCAGTCGCGCGAGATGTGGCCGGCCTCGCCGCACTGGTAGCACGTCTTGCCGGCGAGGTTGAGGGGCCCGCCGTTGGGCGCCGTGCAGTCGCGCGAGATGTGCCCGAGCTTGCCGCACGCATAGCACTTCATGGCCTGGGCCTGGCAGTCGCGCGCATAGTGGTTCGGGCCACCGCACTTGTAGCACGTCGCCGGGCGCGCGCCGCTGGGGGCGAACCCGCCACGTCCCTGCGCAAAGCCACCGCGGCCCGCCGGGGGCCCTCTGGGGCCGGCACCGGGAACCGGGGGGTTGGGGCAGTTGCGCTGTTTCAGGGTCAGCACGCCGTTCCATCATGGGTTATCCAGGGATCCAATCGTACCGCCAAGTGGCCAACCGAGTCGCAGTTGTAGCACCGGCCGCCGGCGGCACCCGCACCGCCGCTCAGGCGGAGAGTCGGGCACTCGGCCTGGACGTGTCCGAGACCCTGGCAATGGTAGCACTGCTTGGCCTTGGTTGTGCGCGGCATCGGGCACTCGCTCGATTCGTGGTCTGTTTCGCAGCGCGCGTTAGGATAATCGTGTCAAACCGAATCGGGGCCAGTCGAGATTCTTACTTGGTTGCTTGCCTGTTTTCCAACATTAGCAATCGCACAAAACCAAAGCGTTACGAGAAGGTGACGTACAGTTGTAGCACAGCCGGTGCGGCGAGACGCAGGCCTCGGCATGGTGGCCGAGCTCACCGCACTTGTAGCATGCTCTGCGAGAGACTGATGACATTTCGTCGGTTGTGTCGGAGTGTACGAGGCGACTGCGAACCAGTTAGCATGCCGTCGAGACTCAGTCGTCTCCCTGTAATCTTGCTGACACGTTTGCAGGCGGCGAAAGCGGCTTGAACACGGGCGTTGGGCGCATCAACGCTTGCTGGGTGCCAACCCGCTGGCAGGCACGCACGGCTCCGGCGAGTGACTTGAACATGGTGTCGATTTTGCTCCTGATTCGATTGGACAAGTTTGAGGTTAGTTTCCAGGTTCTGGACCAGACGCGTCAAATTTGCGGGTGGGGCAAGGCGGGCTTGGGCTGGGGACGCTGTGCAACCCGAGATCTCGGCTCGATGATGCCGGTGGAGGGTACCGGCGGAGGGTAGTGAAGGGATGTTCGGGATGGACCAGTCCGATTCGAGCCTGCTTCAACCGAAAGCCACTAAACCGGCGAGGTGGGCAGGACACCGGGGGCGAATGTGGAATATCCCGGATGTATCGTCCGGTAATCTCTTCTCCGGGATGCGACATGCGACAACCTCGAATGAATGCGTGGGTTCCGCGAGCTCGAGTTCGAGATGCCACAGCCAGGCAATGCATGCGCGCATCCGGGTGTATCCTCCGTCATTCGCTCTGCGATCCGGGCGCCTCAAATCGCTGCTTGGCCCCGCGAGCGCAAGTTCAAGATGCCGCAGCCATCGATGCGCGTGCATGCAAACGTGTCTTCGAAGACAAAGGGGTTGACTAGGAGTATTTGGCTGACCTTTGGTAGAATCGAAAAAACGGGGAGGGTGAAAAGGCAAGTGCAGAGATTTCGTGCAACAACAACCGGGCAACGTCGACCTTTCTTATTATTCCAACTTCCTCGCCAACAACACCAGAGAAAGATGTTTTTCGTGGGGTTTCAATCGAGAGAATTGCTTGCGGTGGAAAGAAGGAGGAGAGGGCGGGACAACGAGCGAGAGATGGGCAGTTGGGGAAGGAAGGGATAGCGCAAGTTGCTCGCACAGATTCCGCACGGCCACAAGCTAAGAAACGGAGGATGCGGCAACAAGCGAGTGACCTGCCCCTTGTAGCGGGGCCGCACACAATGCGCCGCGAATCTGATGGGAATCAAGGCAATCTCGAAGTACCTCTCAAGTACCCTGACCGAGCGGAGGGCTTCCAGTTTTCGGTTAGGCGGTTGGGTCGCTGACGGTCCTTGCTTCCCTAGCGCTCAGTGCAACGGGCTTCCCCAGCAGCAAGCATTGAGCGGCCGCAACATCTCCTCAGCTCCACGCCACGCTAAAGAAAAAAAACTTGGTTCTTGGCGCGTTGACCACCCCACATCCAGAGGTGGCCCAAGACTAGTTCCACCACTGACTCGTGCCAAGCAACACTTTTGCTTCCGGCTTCCAGCTTCCCTCTGTGGTCGGCAGGTCGGTCGGTCAGCCCACACACGCTCGTCGCCGGGTGGGATGCCACCGATTGAAGCCATCGCCGTTTTTGCTGCAGATGAGATGCGTCTTTGAGCCACAACTAACCACGAAACGGGCCTTGCTCGGCCCCGGTTATGTCAAGGCCTCGCTGATACAAAGGGTTCGGCCAGCACACTGCAGGAGTGCAGATAACTCCAATTCGTGGGATTCTGTGGATCCTGGCATTAGTGCTGCAGTCGATATCCAACGGTATTCGGGCACCTTCGTGGCGGCGGGCCCGGGATGCACCGGCGACACGTTCAAGGTCAAGGACGCGGCGTCGTGGTGTGGGCCGTGGGCCCCGTGACTTTCCCGTCAAGGCTGAAGGGAACACTGGAATACAAGGCACCTATGCTTTCTTCTTCGTGGTCCGAGATGATGGCCAGCATACTCGACCCTGGTTGCCTCCGAAACTAGAAACGGGAGGCCGCTATCCCGACATGGCGCCGAACACGAGCTCCCCAGGATGCCAGTGGTCAGATCCATCGGCCTGCCCTCACAGACTGCGACGCGGATGAATGCGAGCTTGCCCCGGTAGTATCACTCCACGACGCCGTGGACCTTGGCTGGGCGCCGACCACGTAGCTAACACCGTCGTCCGACGAATATGACGGTGGTCGACGCACGGTACGGCCCGAACCGCTGGAAACACTCGAGACGGTGTCAGATTCCCGCTCCGCAGACAGCGCTGGGTGTTGGCTGCGCATCCAGTAGAGGCGGTCTGGGTCGACTCTCTGTTTCATGGTCAGCAATGCCGAGGGGGCCATCATCGAGAAGGCCGGCACATACCACGCTTTCCCGCCACACGCCGTATGCTGGCGGCCCCCGCGTGGTCGCTTCGCTCTGGATCCCCGCAGCCTCCTCGTCCCGGGCAAGCACAACTCGGATGGGCTCCGGCGGCATGGCATAGCCTTCGGAGCGCTGCATCTCTGGGAGCTGGGCCCGCGTCGCTTTCTTCCTGCGCTCCTTGGCGGCCATCATGCAGAGGCGGACGAGGGCATGGCAGAAGAAGATGGTGGCGAAGATGATGAGGAGGAGGAGAATGATGGTGATCTCCTTGCTGTTGATGTTTTTGGTGAGGGAGAGGGAGAGGTCTGCGCTGTCAGCCGCTGTTGCTGTGGTGTCGGGGGGGCCTGAGTTCCACTTACAGACTGCCAGCATCAGGGCGAGAAACGCGCCCGAGACGAAGCATCGCAGGATCTGCGACCGGATCCGCCGCGACTTGACCCAGGGGAAGCAGAAGAGGAAGTTCTTTGGCGGCCTGCGCCGTGCCGCGCCATCTCTGCGCTCTCGGCTCCCCGCAGACTCCCCGTCCGCCCGACGCCGCCGCGCCCGATCCCGCGGCGCCCCCCGGCCACCCTCCCCGCGCGACCGGCGCGACCGGCGCGACCGGCGCGTCCCCCTCGACCCCTCACTCCCGCTCCCATCCCGACTGCTCCCCCCCGACCTCGACCCCGCCCGCCCCGCATGCACCACCGCCGCAGGCCGCTCCGGAACCAGCCCCTCCCGCGCCAACCCCGCCTCAACCGACCCCGGCACCGCACCACTCGACTCCATCGTCCACGCCCGACCCAACCCGGCGCTCGGCAGGTGGTCCCGCAACGGGGGCCTCTTCAACCCCCCAACCCCCGGCACCCCATCCTCCGCGCCACAGCCGCCACCATCGACCACCGTGTCCGGCGGCCCGCGCAGCCCGGCGCCGGAGGCGGAGTAGTGGCTGCTGGCGGGGCGGAGGAAGGCCGGTGCGGGGGCGGTGGCGGTGGCGGTGGCGGTGGCACGGAGGAGGGGGTGGATGGGCGGGCGGAAGCGGTGCAGGAAGCGGGCGGTGGGGGTGCGGCGCTCGGCCATCTCCGCTGTCGCTGTGGCGGGGGGGTGTTGCGCTTCGATGTCGTCGTCGTGGCCGTCGTCGGGGGGGGTGATGGTGGGCTGGCCTGGGGAGAGCGGGGTGCGGTCGTCGTAGGGGTCGGTTGGGTCTGCGGTGGTGGGGGCCCGCTGGGTTCCGCTGCCGGGGCGGGAGAAGAAGCTGAGGCGGGACATGGTGGGTGGGTGGTTTGTCTTGGGGGAATGGGATGTGCTTCAGCGCGGGTATGGGTCAGCGAGAAATGAGATGTCGAAAACAAGTTTCTTGAAATGGGTGTCGTGAGCTCCTTATGCTCCGTCGCTATTCTTCTCGGGCAGGTCAAGAGCAATTGAGCAATGCGATCCAATCAGTCCCGACTCAGAGCGTTGTGATGTACTACCCCGATGCCATGTGCTGGGAGCAGACAGACCGTTGGTGGATGCCGTCCCGTCGGACAAAGAGAGGGAGGTGTTTGTTTGAGAAACAAGTGATGGGAAAGCAGGGAAGACAGATTGATGACTGGGGCGCCAGCAAAATGGAAGGTCAACTCGGGAATAAAGCCAGGCAAAACGAATCCGGCTGAAGGCTGTGAGCGCGGGCAGTGCTTCATAGGCGGGCACACTACTGTGTTTTGTTTCGGTGTATGCGGGCGGGCGTGTCCGGCACCGTCGACTGGCTGGCGCTGTCCCAGACACGGGAGCACGGATCTTTAGATCTAGGGATCGTGAAGAAAGCTCCAAGATTAAAGCAGTAGTGTAGTTCGTGCGAGTCGATGAGACGACGTCCAGAGCAGGACTGGGGTCGGAAGCAGCGCTAATCACCATTCATACACTTACAGCCACACGGCTGCAACAAAGCACAGGCACGAGCCAAACCAGAGCGCATGTGCAGGTGGGACATCTGTACATCAAGAGTGTTGAGAGCCCGTGGCTCGCTCACGGGAGACGGAGGAGGCTCGTTCATGTTGTTCAGCATGCAAGTCGAAAGCCACTGACTCGGCAGCAAATGAAAACGCCCCAAATGCCAGAGCATAGGTGTTGCCGCTGTGTCTCCCCGTTCTCCTGATCTCAGTCTCTCGTCCCTGCATCCCCACGATTCGTTGGCGGTTGGAGATCGGGTCATGCATGGCTGAACCCCTGGCAGCAGAACGGGGTGGCTGAGAAGAAATGATTGGTCTACACGGAACCGCTGCAGAAGAAGCCAAGCCGTTTCAGCTTCACCTCCGGCCGATTGGACTCTCTTTCATGAAGGCATCCTCAAAACCCTGGCGCTTGGTGATTCCTTCATCGTGAACATCTTGTTGGGCTGGGTATCATTTTTGCAACTCTGTTGCCTTGCTCCTTGGAGGCGAAGTCTCGGAGCCCTCTCCTGTCCCGTGATGCCTGAGGACGAAGGTCTCAGCGCTAACCCCCACGATTGAACGGACCAACGTTTACCAAAGAGTCCTTGGCAATGGAGATGGGGATCACCAAGCCGTCGGCAAACCCTCGCTCTTGATCCTGTTCCCACGTTGCGACGTTTCGCGCACATTCCCGAGTTGTTGGCTGCCCGGCAATGTCTCTAATTCCTGCTCCCGATCGCTCGATCGCCGCCGGGAGCCTTGAGACTGGCCTCCAACTGGGGCGGAAGCTTCAATGGCCCTCTGGCCTACTCTTGCGCCACGCTCTCACTTGAGTTCGCCTAGCAGCATGGTGCGGTCCGAGGAAGCGGAGAGAACTAAAGACAAGGTTAGCACTGCGCGGCCGGGGAGAGAGCGAGGGTACCGACTTATGGGCGCGCCGTTCGGCGCAAACTCGGCGCAATTGACCGTCCCTTTGTGCCCCGGCAGCTTATAGAGCAGCCTCCCCGAATCGCTGCCCCAGATGACAACGGTGCCGTCGCCAGCCCCAACGGCAATCCTCTTTCCATCCGCGTCCCAGCTCCCGCGGATCAGGTTTTTCTCAAGCCCGAGCGGGGCGCCGTCAAAGGTGCGGATGTGCCGCTCGGCAGGGGCGAAAGGCCGGATATCCCACGTCCTCGCGGTCGAGTCCATGGCATAAGAAAGAAGCTGTTGGCCATCGGGCGATACCCGCAGCGTGGTTATGGTGTGTTGGTGTCCCAGCATGGAGTGGACGAGCGCCTTCTTGCGGATGTCCCACACCTTGATGTCGTTGTCGATGCCGCCAGAGTAGATTTCGTTGCCGGCCTCCGACATGGCGACGGCGGTGATGGGGAAGTCGGTCTGGATATAGTCGGCCGCGTTCTTGGTCCTCGGATCCCAGATGCCGATCGTCCCGTCGTCGCTCCCGCTTATCAGCAGCTCCTCGCCCCGCCTGCTGATGTCCATCGAGTTGACGATTTCTTCATGTCCAACGTAGCGCCGTATCCTTTCCCCCGAGGTCAAATCCCAGCTCGCAAGATGCATGTCGGCGGATGCCGAAAAGAGAATGTCCGAGTCGCGTGACCACTGCAGATCGAGAATGGCGCCCTTGTGTCCGTTCAAGACGCCGTAGTTTTCGCAGTCGCCGTATGTCCTCCAAAGCACTGTAACCCGGTCAGAGTCCCATCTTGCAGCCCGCCCACAGCCAGAAGCGCACTTATGGTCCTGTCCATCGATCCGGACGCTATCAGATTCCCTGTCGGATCGAACTTGGCGGCGAAAATCTCTCCCGAATGGCCCGATAGCTCCATCAAGGGGGCATTGAGGTCGCTCGTCCGGGGCGCCTATATGTAACAGCGCCGATTAGGATCTCAGAGCCACAGCTCACAGAACTGCCCCGACATACCTGCACAACTGCTCCACTCTCGCCGGGGCGTGTGAGGGCGCGACTGGTGCCGATATTTTGGCGCTTTACGACGAGCTGGCCCTCGCTCGGGTCGTCCGACGCTGGTCTCTTTTCCGACATGGCTGCTGTTGGATATGATGAAGTTGTGCGGCGAGTAATTGGCGTGTTTGGCGTGTTGGCAGGCTTGACGATGTTTGGACCTCGATGATGTGTGAACGAGCCCGGAAAATCCCACGCGCTCCCTTGCCATGGAAACAACTTGACCGGGAGCTGCCGCAAGCTGGATTTTAGATCCCCCGCTCTCCGCTGTTCAGGGGCCGGGGTCCCTAAGCAGGTGCCCCGCCATCCGCCCCAGCAGGAGGCCACCTCCCGAGTCCCCACTGCGCTGCGCCTGGGCACCCTTGTGGCTGCTGCTGCCGGGAGCTGAATGGGATTTCAGGCGATTGCCCTTCGCAGCCTCCCATTGACCGACTCGGCCGCGCTCTCATCACAGCGAGTTGGCATCTCTCGATACATCCTACCAACCACCGTGCATGGATTTATGAACATCATTCGACTCATCGAAAGCGCGTAGCGAGCGCTCCCTTGCACAACGATTCCGCAATGGCGTCAAGCAAAGCGTCTCGTTTGGGAGAGGAGTATGTGGACGCATCCCGGACAGCGGCCTGTTGATCGCCATGCTGACCATGCTGTCCGCTGTTACAGGGTCTGGAAGTAAGAGCGCCCCGAGCCACCGAACACGCGAGCCCGCCATCGCTAACCGCCATCAAGGACGCGGATGGACAAGGTCAACGCCGAACTCGTCGTCCTCACATACGGCACGATCGTCGCGCAGCTCTGCAAGGACTTCGACAGCGATTACGTCGAGGTCAACAAGCAGCTGGACAAGATGGGTTATAACATCGGCCTGCGGCTTATCGAAGACTACCTAGCCAAGTCGAATACTGTGCGGCGGTGCGCCAACTTTAGGGAAACGGCGGAGATGATTGCTAAGGTGGGCGTGGCCGGTGGGGAGCTCATGCGCATTATCTGATACTAGGCATCCAGGTCGGCTTCAAAATATTCCTCAACATCACACCGACCATCACAAACTGGACAAGCGACGGCAAGCAGTTCTCGCTTGTGTTCGACGAGAACCCCTTCGCGGACTTTGTGGAGCTGCCCGATGACGGCCGGGCCCAAGACGAGCTGTGGTATTCAAATATTCTATGCGGCGTGCTGCGGGGAGCACTGGAGATGGTCCAGATGCAGGTGGAGGCCCATTTTATCAGCGACGTGCTGAGGGGAAACGACACGACCGAGATGCGCATCAGCCTTATCCGGTACATTGATGACGAGCTGCCGCCAGAGGATGACTAGGCGGGGCGCTGGATTACACCAGGGACATGGCCGTAATGGCCGGTCGCCAAGAAACTGTCGGATCAGTATCGGCCGCGGTACGCAGCCGGCAGTCAGGGGCAGTCAGGGGCAAACAGGGCCTCGGCGCTTGGGTCGGCTCGAAAGATGAAGGACAGAGTCAGGCGCGCCATCCATGATCAGTTACGGCTTGTTACTGCTACATGAGGCGGCATGGCGTTGAACACGGCGCTATATATCCAACAGCGTCGTCCTGTCAATAAGAGCCCGGGGCCAGCATGGCCGGGTCAGCGAATATGGGCCCGGTTCTAGCGCAGGTCCGACCGTACTGGTAGCCCGCTTCTGAAACATCGCTCAGGTTACGGTATGTACTCGCAATTCAACTTACTAGGCCCACGGGACGAAGCGTGGCTGTTGTCTTTCCTTCAAAGCGCGAGATCCAGTGCACACGGGCGGATCGGAGTTGCCATTTGATGAGTCGCACAGGCTCCTGCCATCTGGCGGGTGCAGTTTCCAATGTTGTTTCCCGCACAGGCTGTACCCGGGCCACTGCAGGCTACCATTCCATCTTTCAACATGATCCTTTTGTATCGGCCGCCGCCAGTCGGCCTGCGCCCTGCACATCAACTTGCCGTTTGCGTCACGAGTTCGCCTCAGAAAACTTGTTGGTTGGTCTTTCGTTGCGGATTCGCGGCCTGTATCAAGCACCACAAAGCCCCAACAGCACAAGCACGTTGATGAGCCAACAGGCTAAGCCATCCAGTTTGTACACTGTCACGGGCCATTGGATTGGGTTGTATGGTGGGGTCGAGGATGGCACTGCCTTGGAAGCGCCATCAAAGTATGGGAGCCATTCACGTCCGCTGCTGCGCCTCCTCCCTGAGCCCCGTCCGCGTGCAGCTTTTGTTGGCCAACTTCGCCTCCAGTCACCATCCATCCGGAATTTAAGGTTGCATACACCGCCACGCCCACAAAGCAGCCCCAGGATGTTGTGCAGTTTTGCCGCCATGCATACGGATATATCTTGCCGGCCCTCCCCCGGCCCCGGCCCCCTTCCGGCCCTCCGTCTCAAGTTCCGTCTCAGGCCTGCCCGAACTCACGACCAAACTATCAAATAAGCGCGCGACCGGCCCTTGCTTCTTCGTCTGTACCGCAAACACAGCGGCACCACCGGCTGGCCGGCGTTCGTTGAACCCCAACACTGAATGCTGCTCGCCTGGCACCAACCCCAACGACCTACCATGTTCCGACCAACCCGACCAGATCTCACAATAAAAGCCGCCATGGCGGCCGGGCTTGGGAGTAGTCTCGTTCTGTCTCACGGCCTCTACAGCATATCAACACATATCCTTTCACAGGCTGGACTACCGCCCTCACCACGAACACGCTCTCTCCATCTCGCCAACAACGACAGCATCATGGGTAGCTGCAGCTCCTCCCCAGACAAGGACCGGTCCAAGCCGGGGACCCACGGGCCCTCATCCTCCGCCGAGTTCCTCCAGCCCCGGCCCGCCGCCCGCGACTCCCAGCCCCATTCCCAACGCCGCTACGAACCGCGCAAACAGGCCAACCTCAAACCCCGCCAACAAGCCAAGGCCAAACCCGGATTCCGCCTCGAGCTCGTCTGCACAGGATGCCCCGCTGGCCGCTGCACCTACGCCAACGACAAGAACTTCAACAAGGCCAAGGTATACAGCACAACGCTTGCCCCTCGCGGCGACCTCCAGGTGTGGCGCGTGCGCCTTGACCTTTGCGACTGGATGAACATGCGCGGCAAGCGCGAGTCGGGGGTGAAGGCGAAGGGGATTCTGGAGCAGTACCTACCAAGCAGTTCGAATGATTATGATGATTATGGTGTTCATGAAAAAAGGAAGGGTAGGGGGGCCGACCCGATCTGTATGGAGGAGGTGATGGGGAGATTGGAGGGGGCTGGTGTGGTCTCTCGGGATACGACGGTAGCATGGTCTTCTATTCTCTAATCGCTGGCATCTGGAGGGGGGGGAGGGGTTGTGTGAGGTATTGTGGTTGAAGTGTATGATTGGGCTGGGTCTGGGCTGTGTTGGAGTTGCATGATACCCATTGCTAGATTTTCGTTAATTCGATATGTTGACCGACTACCTAGTCTTCCCCTTGCAACTGTCTGTACCACACTCAGCAGGTCTCTTTTGAGGTTGCCGATGAATGGCCAACCCCCTGGGAAGTGTTAACCACCCACCAACAACGCCGACTGTGTTCCATCCCACTGGCAATTGGGAAACCTCGTCGATCACGCCGAAACAACCACCCATCTTCTGTCTGTGCTTTGCTTCATAGCCAAGCTATGCTGCCCAGGTCATCTCACTTCCCAGCCCTGTCCCTGCTAACCAGTATCTGAGGACAGCTTGGGGCAACCGATCCAACGACTCTGAATCATTCGGAACCTAAGACTCCTCATGGCCGTCCATCGTCTTGCACACTCTCAGGGCGACATGATCCGCCCTGTTTGTGCCAGTGCTTGCAAGCAGCTCTACATTGATCTTCGCTCGGACACGCCGAGCGCAAATGCAAGACGACCATGCGAGAACACATGTAACTGCCGTTCAACTCTGATTGCGAGCCTAAACAAGACGGGACTGTTGATTCCGGGACATCACAACCCCCAGTATCTTTCCGTGTCAGACAAGGTGGTGCCCAACCATCCAATTATTTCATTTGTCTCAGGGTTGGCGCCAGCCAGCAAGGGGGTGAAAGGGGCCCGCTACCGGCCTACCTACTCCGTATTATCATGCCCGAGTCTGCTGCGGGGAGTTTGCAAGGAGAAGGAGATTGGAAGAATGGTGTTTCCTATCGAGGCTCGGATAATAGTGTTCACTCCGCTTGGGGGAGCAGGACGGGCATGGCAATCCCTCATGATATGCTACGCCTCGGATGACAGGGTCGCCATGTAGCATGAGCTCCTATTAGAGTCGCGCTACTTTTCAACAGCAGGAAGTCGAGATCGTGGGAGGCTCAGGGGGCCGACGCGAGGTGTTTTTATGCAGGATCCGATTTACACCGAGGTGGATCGCAGGGCGAAGGGCATGATGATTCTGGACAAGCCTGAGGGATGTCTCGAGGTGGGCGTGAAGACTGCTGTGGTTTGTCTGCCCGTCCGGCAGATGATTGCCGACATTGCAAAGCCGGCGGTCCTCATTTAGGAACATGATCCTCTCCGCTTGTTCTCGTTTCTCTTCTCCGATTTATACCGGAGGTTCACATTCAGGGGGCTGTTGGGCTATTGACTGCACAGTTCCGAGCTGAGATTGTTGTGTGGAAGCTGGAGGCCGTGTGCCTGGACTCTGACTGTGTTGCATTGGTAGTAACTCCAAATACCTTCTGAGAAGCTGGAAGAAAAGGCCATTGCCGTGTTGCCTGACGAATGATTTACACACATACATACACAACCCAGCGCCCCGGCATCACGAACCCCCCTGCCGTTGATCGGCGGGGATTTCCGTCCCACCAAGGGAAACATTTAAAAACCAAGACGTCCCATCTCCCTGTGGGCAGTTTGGAAATACCCGAAAATGGGAGATGGTGCTGGTGGGCCGACTGGTCGGTCGTGTATTGTCCCAGCAGGCGTAATCTTCAATTTGGTTTCTGAGTGGCCGTGGAACCATGCACAACCAACCCCCCTGGGCAGGCATGTCCCAAGGCAAGATGGTAATGGCAATCTTCCCGCAATTTGGCGCGTTGCACGCATCGACACGCGAGACCTGAACGGATGCGCGTATCCGATGGCGAATTGCGTTGGCTTCCATGGATGTTGCTCGTTGGGGCCTTTGTTGTCCACCGCACCACAGGTGCTGGACCTGATAGCGGCTAGGGCCTCCACCACGACCCCGAATCGGGGCTTGCAGACCTCCAGCTGCTGCTTTTGGTAAGTATCCGTATTCTGTACGGATACAGATGTATGTACATGTACATAAGACATGTAGATCCTGGCAAGTCCCCTGGAAATGACATGCATGGCGGCATGGGTTGCCTTCTGTTCTGTTCTGTGACATGGAAGCTTGTTTGGACGCCAGCGGTAGACGGTATTTTGTAAGTTCGTCAACAGGTAAACCGATTGATTCAACCTGCAAGTCGGAGCGCTGGACCGACAACGCCCACCGACCAAGCCGCTGTCTTGGATGCAATCTCGGGTGGGACGTCCGAGATGCCCATACTTGAGATTTGGAGCCTCGGACTTTTGGGATGAAAAGGCGATGGAAGTGTTGAAATCGGGGCCCAACCCCGCCAGGCACTGAGAGATGCCTGATCGACTCAAAAGGCAAAGTTTCTTGTGCTCGCCAACCAGATTGCGCCAGATGACCCCAAACGTGGCATCTCGTTGTGTTGCGGAAACCTCTCTACGAGTGCCAGCACTTGGGACGGTTTCGGGATGGCGGGCCGTGATCTCCTCAGTTGATGGCCTGAAATCCAGACTGCTTGTTGCTTATGTCCACACTGCTTCCGTCATGCTGCATTGCGGTTGCGATGACTGTTGTCAACGGGCTTGATGGACTGCCGGCTGATTCGAGCGCTTCGGTGAGATGCGTTTTGTCATCGGTATCGGGGCGCCAAGATCTTGCCAACTGTATTATTGCCTAACCTTGCCGCATGGCTGCCTCAAATGCCTAAATTCGCAGGCAGCAGGAGGCAGAGAGTCTCAGATCTACGCAGTCCCTGCCCAAAGCGTTCCCAAAACTGCGCAGGCCAGCTGCGCATGTCCCGCGAGAGTATCCCCAATCACCCTGTTGCTCTTGTGCCTTGTGCTCTCGCCCCCCCATTGCGCTCAAGCGTCGCCGAAAATTCCAAAATTCCCAACCCCCGTTCCCTCTTCTTCCTCCTCCTCTGCTTCCACACTGGTCCCTGCTCCGGGTCGACTGCATCTCCCGGACCCCCCCTCCCCCAAAGCCATGCGAGTTTGATGTCCCCAGTGTCGCCTCGTCGACCATCACCGATACTACCGGATTGGCCAAGCACCGTCGCGAGAGAGGTCCATAATTGCGACGATTGCCAGAGGCGTCCGCGAGAGGGAAGAGACGGCGACAACGCGCACCTCGAGCTGTGGCGGCCACAGCACCGACGCTGTTGCGGTTGCGGTTCCGGCCTGTCGCTCCCACTTTTTGGGGCCTGTCATCCCACCTCCGCCGTAGCCCAGCCCCCGAGAGAGCTCGACCGTGGCAATTCGACGCATTTCTCCACCATCACCTTTCGCAACCTCCAACCTGCCCACCATCGCGGTAAACCAAGCACCCTCCGAGCCGTCACGCAGCCTACCGAATCTTGGTCGCGGCCGTGTTGCAGTCCTTGATCTGGGGCCACCGCCCGTGTTGGCTCTCGCAAGACCCAACCGCAGTCTTTGACACGCCCACCGCCCTTATCGCACCGTGTGCCACAGTGCGTGGCGACCAACAACCCACCAGACATCTTACCTTTCTTAGGCCGGCTTAATTGCAGCCCCGTCACACACCGTTCACCGTCGACGAGCGCGCCGGCAGCCAACCCGCGCAACCCACGAATACCAAGTCGCTCTCGACAATCTCGTCGCGCAGACCGCAGTCTGCCACCACCCGTGAACGATGAACAGCATGGCGAACATGCCCCCCATGAACGCCATGGGCGGCCCTGTCGGCGCCCCCATGAACATGATGAGTAATGGCGGGCTCGTCCCCCAGCCGCTCCCGCGCCAGATACACCAGCTCAACGACTCCAGCCGGACATTGCTCAACACGTACATTTACGAATACTTTGTCCGATGCGGCATGTTTGATTGCGCCCGCGCCGTCTATCGAGAAGATCCACATATCAACGTCAAGAAGGACAGCCCCGGGAAACTCCGCGACGAGAGTGGCAACATCATCGGGAACGGGCTCGGCGACGATGCGATGGACACGGACACGAAGGACGACCTGGACCGGAAGCGGCCAGACGACCTGCCGGCCCCCAATGTGCCCACCCCCGTTCCTGATAGTTGCTTTCTGTACGAGTGGTTCTGCCTGTTCTGGGACATGTTCAACTCGCAGAAGGGCAAGGGTTCCAGCGGGCAGGTGAATCAATACGTACAGCACACTCAGGTACGTCCCGCCTCCCATCAGTCGTCCGCTCTTCCCCGTGTCCTGACTGACGGTCTGAATAGCATCAATCCCGGCTGCGACAGGAGCACCAGCGCGATATGCTCCGGCAGATGCGCCCCGAATACGCCCAGCAGCAATACCAACAACACATGATGAGGGGAATGCCCAACGGTGCCATGGCCATGGGAATGAAACCGGGCAACCAGCTGCAGAGGGCCGCGATGGCGAATAATAAGTGAGTGGTGTGGCGCGCATGACAAGAACCTCGACACGTGGTTGCTGACCTGTTTCCCGCCCGCAGCCCCCAGACGATGCAGATGCTCCACCAACAGAAGGCCGCCGGCCAGATGCAGCGGGACCCTTCGGATATGGACGGGAGCCGTGTTAGACCCTCCTCCCCCGGGTCGGCCGAGAATGCGCCCTCGCCATCCAAACGGCCTCGTCTTGACGGGGCCGGCCCCTTTAACCCGAACCAAGGCGTCATGATGCAGAACGGCAGACCGGGGCAGGGCATGCCAGGGCAGCAGCAGGTAGGAAACGGCCCCGACACAGCACGAGCACTGCTCCTTCAGAATGGCATCAACCCAACTTCGCTGAATCCTGACCAGCTCCAGGCCTTTGCCTCTGCAGCCCCCCACGTCCAAGCCAAAACCCTTGCCACGTACTCGACTAACATGTCGCAGCACCATGGCAGCCAGATCCCGAACAAACCCATGCCCAACGCCAGCGGGCCGCAGGGCCAGGGCTCGCCCATGGTACCCACGGGTCCCGATGGCAACTCCCTGACCCAGTTTTACAACCCCGGCGACATGGGGCCTGGCAACATGAGGCCCAGCGCGCCCAATGGACAGGCGACTGGCGGGAGTAACCACGCGCTGCAGGACTACCAGATGCAGCTGATGCTGCTGGAGCAGCAGAACAAGAAGCGCCTGATGATGGCCCGCCAGGAACAGGATCTGAACACCAGCAATATGCCGCGGACCGACGGCCCCGGAGGCCCTGGCGGCCCCGGCGCCCCACCGGGACCAAATGGTCAGGCTTTCCAGGGTACCTCGCCACCAGGTGGCCGGAGCGCTGCCTCGCCGAACCCGGCGGACCAGATGAAGCGTCCCAGCCAGCAGATGGGCGGTGCCGCCAACATGGGATCTCCTCTTCCGGACGGGGCAGTGCAACAGCGAAACTCTCCCAACGCCATGAATTTCATGGGCGCCAACATGGACCCCAACGGAGGACCACACTACTTCAAGGGCGTCGAGAACATGAACATGAACATGGCAGCCCAGATGAACGGCGCCATGCGACCACCAAGCTCGCACCCCCCTTTCAACGGCCAGATGAACCCGCAGCAGATGATGGCTGCGCAGCGCCAGGCACAGCAACAGGGCGGTCCGGGTGGTCCCGGAATGCAGTGGCCGCAGGGCGGACCTAGCGGGCAAATGGTCGGCCAGCCGCCTCAGCCACAGGGTCAGGGTGGCCCGACGCCGACTCAGCGATCCATGCCTCCCCCATCGGCTCCGGCAGCGGCGGCGGCGGCGGCGGCGGCAGCGGCTGCCGCTAATGCTGCTAACGCGCGGAACGCGACTGCATCTCCCCAGGTCAGCAATGCTGCCCCCCCCACGCCACAGCAGGCCAACAAGCCGGCGCCCAAGAAGAAGGAAAGCAAGAGTGCGAAGAGCAAGGTATGTGCCCCCACCCGGCCATGTGAAGGTTGACAAGTGGGCGACGAGGCTGACGTGACTCCCCAAGGCTGCCGCCCAGAAGAAGGGCAATCCGAACCTGAACAATGCCGGGGCCACGTCCGCCCCCGACCCGGAGGGCCCCCAGGAGCCGCCTACACCTGCCACCCCAATCACCCCGGGCAATCCGCCGAACTTTGCCAAGAACCAAAACGTGAACCCGGCCGTCCAGGTCCCCAACGGACAGCCTGCGCCACCCGGGCCGCCGCCTCAGATGGCGTCTATCCCCGCACCCCCGTCGCACGCGGATCCCTCGCAGGGGGCTAATTTCTTGGATGCTGGGGCAATGGTACGGACAGCGTCGTCATTACTTCGTTCGCTGCACGTCGCCTCATGCTGACATGTACACAGGACTTCAATCTCGACTACACCAACCCCATGCAGTCGGAAAACGTCTTGACCGACTTCGACTTTGATTCGTTCCTGCAAGATGGCACCGGCGGGGAGGATGGCGGCTTCGACTTTGGCGGCGCGGGCTACTCGATGGAGGCAGACACCACCATCGGGACAGCGGACTAGGCCCCCGTCGTCATCTCCCCCGCGGGCCGAAGATGGCCCGGAGTGGCGAGAGCTGCGGCACAGCATCCGTGTTCGTTCGTCAAGCTTACACGAAGGCGTTCCTGGGATTTACACGGCGCATTATTCCAGCGGTTTCGCGGCCATTGCGACTCGGCGCCTCCCCAACCGACATCCCATCTGACACGTTGTGTTTTGTGTGTGGCGTGGAGGTTGTCGACGTCGGGACCGCCACCTTGATATCATCTATCTTTTTCCTTTGCGCTTCTCCTCGACACCCTCTTCAGGTCTAAACTTTCTCATACGGGCCGGATTTTGCACTCCCTTGGTGCCTGGGGTTTTTCTTTGTATCCGGGGATCTGGTTGATTATTTATCCCTGCATCCCCCCCTTGACTCGGCAGCGCTGCTGCTGTGGTCGGTGGTACCGACACCCCCAATCAATACCATGCTTTGGTTTCTCCTTTTTGCTTCGTCCCAACTTGGGATTTTCCTTGACAAATGAGAAGGGATGGCTCCGAGCTGGATGGCGGTGTCTCGGTTGGCGTCGCTGGCATGGTTGTCGGTCCGCACTGTGTTTTTTACTTTGTGTTTGTGTTTGCGGTGACGTATTTCCCTTCCGCTCTCCCGGACCTTCTTTCTTAATACCATACCACCACGCCGTACCATATGCGACCATGCTATGCTACGCTGCTTCTCCTTTTTATATTTTCTTCTGGTCGTCCTTGTTTACCCACTACTACTGTCTTTGTATGGCGAGTAAAAAAGTTGTATTTTGGCGGCCCCCTTTTTTCGGGGCGGGATGGATGTGTGGATGGATGGATGGTGCTGGGCGGCGGCGGCGGCGGGTCAAATGGGAGGACGGACAACGGCCGCGGACGAAGCTCGGGCGGTTTTCGGATAGTCGCGGACACGCTCATGCTTAGAGAAGATATACGAATCGGATTGAGGAGGGGGACGGAGGCCGTTACACGGGGGGCCGGGTTGTTGGGTGGTGGTGGTTCGTCGTGCATCGCCCTCGCGCGCAATAGACGTACGACGGCCAGCCGGGGGCGGGAGAGGGAACGGGGGAGAGGGGGAGAGCGGAGGACAGGAGTGGGAGGATATTTGTATTTACTACGTACCCGTCTCGGCATTCGCCGGAACTTCCGCCCCTTTCGTGGATTGCATTTCCAAACCGTCTGGAGTTGTTTGGGGGCCCGGGAGTTCGAGGCCCTGTTTGTTTAGTGTCATATGTCATGTTGCTTCTGCCGTGGTGTTTCTCGTCTCAAGAGGTTCGCTGTCGATGGGGTTCTGCGGTATGAGCTTCCTTCCCCCTCATCTCTGTCGGTGGGGTTCCAAAGGGGA
>MU853410.1:455183-519253 GCA_033297235.1 Trichocladium antarcticum
GGGGGGTTACATGGCGGTTGGATCGGCGCGGAGGAGTGTAGACGGTGATGGATGGATCGAGTCCCTACGCTGTCCGGTGCACCGGTTCGTTAGCCGGGACGGGCCGGCACCATGTCCTGGTTATGCAGCCCGTGGCTTGGACGGATGGTATGGGCTGGCTGGCTATCGTGTTAGGTAGTGCATTGGATTCCGCGTGGTGTACCTGGTGGTGTGGAAGTAGCTGGGAGCTGGTTCATGCCGAGTGTTGTTCTGATTTATGGCTTTGCCCGATATCTTGCAACTGTTTTTAATATAGACATCAGATATGTCCCGGCTCCACGGTTCTGCTGCTAAATCAATGTCCACCTGTCCGTCCAACCCTCCCAAGGAATTCGCGGTCAGCCCTGAAAAGGCCTGCCGTACTGCCGTCAGCCGTCTCGTGCGCTCACTCCATTGTCCCCAGATGTATTCGCGGCATGATGGGCCTCTTCGCGCCGAGCGGTGTTATCAATCAGTCGGCGAGTGTGCCTTGTAAAACCACTACTCGTGGGTAGTTCATCTTTCATGAATTCGGACCATTCAGTGCGGTATGGGTGTTTCCTGGACGCCATTATAGGTTTCGTTCATATTCAAGCAGTCAGTAGCAGACTAGGTATTAACAATGGCGTTCCCTGGAGGTTGGGTCGAGCATGGCTCCAAGGAAAAGGGGAAAAGATGAAAACAGGGCTGTTGTTAAAAGAGAATGGCATGTCCACTGAGGGTGGAGACAAGAAGTTACGGGTGGATTAAGCTCATCCTTGCTAGATGCCCACAGCCAGAATCGAACTGACGACCTTGTCATTACTAGTGACACGCTCTACCACTGAGCCATGCGGGCTTTGATATTGTGTGGAAGGATAATGGGGATTCAGTGCTGCCGGTGACCGGTGTTGGAGAGCGGTCCAGCCAAGCTGACAAGCAGCAAACGGAGATCCAACTCAGATGTTGGTCGGATACTTGTCCCATAGGTTATGAAGCCCTTTTGCGATCCCTTCTTCTAATTTTTCCATCGAGAACCATTTGTACGTCGAAGACTGCAATCTGGTTGGAATTCTTGAAGCGACCAGCCGCAAGCGACCACGCAAGAACACGACATTAAATCCACCACATCAACCCTATCTCTAGATTGCCGACAAAATGGCGTCCGAATGTGAACTGGCGACCCTTGACTTCTGGGCCAAGCTTCCCTTGGAGCTCCAGGTCGAACTCCAATGCCGCCGCGGAGGAGAAGAAGACATCAACGAGATGAAGTACGAGGCCTTCCTGCCCCGGCTCCTGCTGGCCTGCAAGCGTGGCTTCATGATCCACGGCAAAGTCCAGATATTCGAGGCCTCTAGCATCATTGCCGTCCATCGTAACCAGATCCTCTTGCGCGAGCCAGAGACAGACGTTGACCAGAGTGACGAGGAGACCATGGTGCATGACCTCAGGAACCTCATCCGCCGGATGCCCAAGCGCAAGAGGACTTCGCTATAGCGAAACCGCCCTCCGAGGGGCTCAAGCAGATCCGAAGGGAGCTTGTCTTTGTGGTGCTGGAAGTCAAGTCAATGTGGTTCGTCCTCTATGATGAAGAGTTCTCTTCCTCCGCCTGATACTCCTTTGCAGCTTCCACGGGGTTGGCAGAGGCGTAGATACCCTGCAGACGCCCACCAACCGAGGGCAAGAAGAGACAGAGGATCTCACATCGGCTAATCGCCGATCGTCTTGACGCATGGGTGGGTCGTGGATGCATGGGCTGGCGATCACCAGATCCCAAAGATATCGCCATCAAACACCAACGAGCGCTGCCTCCCCTCCGCTCAGGCGCTGCATGCCGTTTCGCCTCTGCCTTTCCGTCTCAGATGCTGCCCAGACACTCCCAGCTCGGGTGCCCGTGGACCACACGTGGTCCGGCGGGAACTGCCAGACGGGGTGGTATGTTGGGGTTCGGACTGGCTGGTAGAGGGTCGGATTATCGGTCATGCACGGGAACCGGATACTACGATGCGAGTTGCCCAGATGTTCAAACGTACTTGGCAAACGGCTAGCACGAAGAAAAGTGAGATGTTTGTTTAGGGACAACACTTGTTGCTCCACAGACGGATAGGGCGGATATGGCCACGTGTGACGTCAGAGCCACATGGCGAACTTTAAACACACCACTCGGCAACAGAGAACAGAATGCAGAGGGATGAATAGGATGGTTATCTTGCCTTGTTGATGCTGCCATTAGGTGGTATTTGTGTTGGCG
The DNA here is from genome assembly GCA_033297235.1 of Trichocladium antarcticum. NCBI lineage: Eukaryota > Fungi > Ascomycota > Sordariomycetes > Sordariales > Chaetomiaceae > Trichocladium > Trichocladium antarcticum. The sequence continues at coordinate 457,432 of MU853410.1, forward strand.
ACGGTTGCCCTCGTTCCGTTGGGCCATCTGACTAGCCAGGTGTTTACAAGCAAGCTGACTGAATCAGGTGAACTGTGGCTCTCGAGGATGGGCATCCTTCCCAGGCTGGGCGCGCGGCGCTTGGAGATCCCGCTCTGTCAATCGTTTGAGTGTGCGCTGCTGGACCCTGTCCTGAGACGCGATACCCGTCAAACGACACGAGACACGGTCGCATTTGCTGGGGAAATCACAGGCGGCTGCGCTCGAATCGCGAGGGCGGTCTGACTCTGGCGCCTCGGGAAATCCGACGTGTCCGTCGTGTCCCGTTGTTGCATTGCTGCCCCACCCGCCAGTCCCAAGATGACGCGATTCTTGCTAAATTCCCATCGGATGTGGGGGGAAAGGGGCCCAGGCCCGCAAGCCACCGGATATGACGGCATTCCGGGACATGCAGAACTACGTCATAGGCCTGGCCAGGCGGCAGGGGCTGACTGATTGTCCACACGCGATCTGGATGGCGCCAGGTGGTTTGTTGGAGACTTGGAGCCTGTCAACGGACGGACGAGCGAAGACAGAGTCCGCCGAGTCCGCGTCTCGAAGGCCATGCTGGCCAAGGGTCCTGCGGGAGGGAGGGAGCTGCCATCTGGTTGGCCGACCAAGAGCAAGATCAGCAAGATCAGCAACGCCCAGGGCTTGGCAGCCTCAAGACCTCTCCCTCCTCCAGGGAGGACCCTGAAGCCACTGCCAGAAAGAGGTCGCCGTTTCGCGCCCACGCCCGCGTCTGGTGACTCTGGCTGACTCTGCTGGTCTGCCATTTTTCTTCATTTTTCTTGTTTCTTTGTTTCCGAGGTCGACTTGTGCAAGGGCAGACCCGAAAAGCGTTTTGCCCGCCTGGCTTCGGAGGTTGCACCGGCGCAGGTGACTCGGGCTGCCGCATTGAACCTGAGACAAGCCTCGTCGAGCAGACGGGCGGCAGAGCCGTATCACAGCGGGCGAATTGGGGGCCATGTATCCGTGCAGAGTAAAATGTATCCGTCTACAGGAAAGAATCGTCGACGCTCCTCCACCTGAACTCTTCAAGGCCGTACAAGCTTCCGTCAGAAGTCGGGGCTTCATAGCCCGAACCTATGTGATGAAGGAAAGCGAGGAGACGTGTCGCTGATTCGCCTGTCTGGTTGGATGCCTGGAAACCCGTCCAGACGCACAGCGGAGCAGCGGGTTTTGTCGCTCTCCTCAGGGTAGGGTGCACCCCACTGTCGGCCGCCAGGGGTCGCAGGCCGGACCGACGAGCTACTGCAGCGACTCAGCGCGCACGCCCCGCCAGAGCTACAGTGCGTTGGGGGCCCTGTAGGTGCTTGGGAACACCGGGTTTAGCGCGCTGCACCTCGCAGTCCAGACCAAAGGGACAAATTTCACAATTCCACCATTCCACCACCACTCGACCTCGACCGCTGCCGATCCCGATCCCGATCGCGTCCTTGGTCTCCTGCTCGCCGCAATCGCGCACATAATCCACCGGCATCCGATGCCTCGATATTCCTGACCAAACGCTGGCAACATGGCGAACCCGGTGGGGGAGGATAACTGGGTCGACTATGTCGACCAACAGCAGCGCGAGGCTGCCGACCTCGAGGGCCGCGTGCGCGTCGTCGAGAGCTTCCGCCGCGCCACCCAGGCCGAGCCCGGCAGCCTGAAGGTCTGGATGGCCTACTGCGAATACTTCTGGTCGCTCTACACCGACTGCCAGCTCGCCAGCGACGCCGGCTGGCCGCCCGAGGAGCAGCAGATCGGCCGCGAAACATTCACCCTCGATGCCGCCCTCAACCTCTGGCAGGAGGGCTACGGCGCCGTGCAGTACCGCCTGTCCGACAGCCACCACCTCTGGAACCGCTGGGTGTCGCTCGAGATGGAGTTGCTGCGGCGCACCGCGACCGAGGCCGGCGTGCGCAGGATAACCCACCTCTTCAAGAACAGGCTTGTCGTCCCCCACGCCACCTGGGATGCCACGGCGCAGATGTTCTCGAGCTTCCTCTCCGAGTACAACCGCCAAGCGTACGAGGGCGAGATGGAGCAGGCGACGAGGAACGGCCGCGATGCGAAGCGCCTGTACGACCTGCGCGACCCCTGGGAGGCGAAGCTCGCCGCCGCCGTCGAGTCCCGCGATCCCGCCGCCGTGCGCGTCACCATGACCGAGTACCTTGACTGGGAGATCAGACAGGTCAAGACCCGGAAGGACCGGAAGGATATCGTGGCCAACTTCCAGATCTGCCTCGGCCTGTTCTCGCGCGCCCTCACCGGCGCTCTAGCCTCGGACGAGGGCGCCTGGCTCAATTTCTCGGTGCTGATCTCGACCACCCACACCGACCTCAAGGCGGGCCGCTCCCATGTCCCCGCCAGCCTGGTGCCCAACATGCTCGACGGCCTGCAGCGCGCGGTGCGCCACACCCCGTGGGCCGGGCCGATGTGGGCGCGCTACATCCTGACTGCCGAGGAGGTCGGCCTCTCCTTCACCGACATCGAGCGCATCAAGCACGCCGCGACAGACAGCGCCCAGCTGGACAGAGACGGCATGACGGGCGTCCTCGACATGTACTCTGCCTGGTGCGGCTACCTAAAGCGCACCGCCATGAACCCCAACTCGACCGAGGAGGCCATCGACGTCGCCGAGGTCGGACTCCCGTCGGCGCTCGAGGACGTCAGACACTGGGGCAAGCGCAAGTACGGCGAGGCCTACCAGGGCGATCCCGACTACCGGCTAGAGAAGATCCTGATCCAGTTTCTTACCGAGAGAAAGGACGACATCGAGGGCGCCCGCGCCGTGTGGGAGGAGCTATCCCGGGTCGAGCTGCATGCCAACAGCTACGACTTCTGGCTCCACTGGTATCTCTGGGAGATGGTTGTCTTTGGCCGCTCGAGGAGCAAGACGCGCAGCCCCACGCCGGTGACGCTGGGCCAGGGACTGCGGGTGCCCACGCACGCCACCCGCGTGTTCAACCGGGCGCTGAAGGTGCGCACCCTGGACTGGCCGGAGCGCGTCATGGAGATCTACCTCCGACACTGCAATGATTACGAGCCGCCAGAGGTGCTGCGGGAGGCCCAAGACACCATCTACAAGACCCGCAAGGGTGTCGCCAAGCGCCGGGAGCGCGAGGCCGCGCAGGCGACCCAGGCAGCCCGGGCCGCGCATCAGCAGGCCGCACAGGCGATGAAGCCCGCGGACCAGGCCGTGACAGACGCGGCCGAGCCGGGCAGTTCGCCCGCCAAACGGAAGCGCGAGGCCGCACCGGGCGAGGACGAGAGCGGAAACAAGCGGGCCAAGGGCGAGCCCAACGGCGACGAGCTGAAGCGGGACAGGGAAAACACATCCGTGTTTGTGATGAATCTGCCGAGTGACGTGACACAGACCAAGATGAAGCAGTTCTTCCGCGAGTACGGACACATCAACAACATGGACATCCAACGACGCAACGACGAGGCGGTCGCGCTGGTCGAGTTCCGCAATCCCGAGGACGCGCGCTCGGCGCTCCTGCGGGACGGCAAGTACTACAACGACTCGGTCGTCCGCGTCACCGCGGCCACCGACTGCACCCTCTTCGTAACCAACTACCCGGCCGACGCAGACGAGCACTACCTCCGCCGCCTGTTCCAGGACTGCGGCGAGATCCACAGCATCCGTTTTCCGTCGCTCAAGTACAACACCAAGCGCCGCTTCTGCTACGTCACGTTCCGCGACCGCGGCGCTGCCGCCGCCGCCACCGGAATGGACGGCACCCCCCTCGAGCACGGCAAGTTCAAGCTCATGGCCAAGTTCTCGGACCCGGTCGGCCGGCAGCAGCGGCACGGGGCCCAGGCGGAGGAGCGCGAGCTGCACATCGTCAACCTCCCGCGCGGCGCGACCGAGGAGGACGTGCAGGGCCTCTTCGCGAAGGCCGGCCGCGTGGCCAGCGTGCGGGTGCCGCGCAACATGGCGGGCAACAGCCACGGCACGGCCTTTGTCGTGATGGAGACCAAGGACGAGGCCCGGGAGGCCATCACGACCCTCGACAAGCTCATCTTTGGCAACCACCCGATCAAGGTCGAGCTGTCGCGCCCGCCGGCCAGCAAAATCACCGCCACCTCCCGCGGCGGCGCCGCAGACGGCACCCCCGAGACGGGCTCGCCGTCGCCCTCGGTCGCATCGACGTCCGGCCCGGCCAAGGGGCCCCCCTCGCGCGACGAGATTGCCGCGCGCACCGTCGCCGTGCTGGGGATCCCCGACACGATGAACGACGCGCGCGTGCGCGCGGCGCTCGTCGCGGCGGGCGTCGCGCGCGAGTCGATTGTGAAGCTGGTGCTGCACCCGGGCCACGGCGGGGCGGTGGTGGAGCTCGCGGACGCGGCCGCCGCGGGCAAGGCGGCGCTCGCGATCGACGGCACGTCGGTGGAGGGCGGCGGTGCGCTGTGGACGGGGTCCGTGCCGGAGCTGTTCAGGCGCAGGGCCGACCGGCAGGTCGATCGCATTGATCGGGGGCCGCATCCGCCGCCCAAGAAGTCGCTGGGCGGGGATGCCGCGGTGGGGGCCAAGGAGCGCGGTGGGGAGGGCCCCGCGCGGGAGCGGAAGGAGACGGAGCTGATGCCGCCGCCGCCGATGCTGGTGCGGCGGCCGGTGCCGGGGCGGACGGGGCCGAAGCGCGGGCTGGGGTTTGTGGGCGCGGCGGCGAAGAAGGTGGTGGAGGCGAATGGGCCGGGTGCGGCGGGGCAGGGGAAGAGCAATGCGGACTTTAAAAAGATGTTTCTGGGCTTGGGAGGAGGGGCCCCTGCTGCGGCGACCGTTCCTGCGGGCAAGGATGGGGAGGGCCAGGGCAAGGACGCGGCGGGTAATGGGAGCTAGGTACGGAGGGATCAGGGTCATTTGTGCATGTATGATACCACGGACGGTGTGCCGGGATTGCTGGCGCCGGCATGAATACCCCTGAGCATTGTTGCATTTATCTACGACGGCTGCTAATCAGACGGTGAAGTCGATTTGAAAGTCTGGTCTGTCCGTGTGGGGGGGGGGGTCCGGGTGGTGTGTTTTCTTTTTTCCCGGCCATGCTTTTCAGTCCTTCCGCGCCAACCACCCCCCTTTTTTTCATTCCCCCTTCCCCCCTTCCCCCCTTCCCACACACACACATCCCCCCCCCACCCCCTATTTCCTTAGACCCCACAACCATCCACCCGGCCCCCCCGCACCCGCCGCCGCCGCACCGCCGCCGTCCGCCCCTCGGGATCCGCCACAAGCTCCAGCATCACCGTCTGCAGCTCCTCGCCGACACTGTACTCGCCCGCTCCGCTGCCGCTGCCGCTGCCGCTGCCGCCCATCGCAAACAGCAGCTCGAACCCGGCGCCGCCCGACCCTGCGTCGTCGCCTCCGTCGGCGGCGGCCGCGGCGTTGGCGGGCAGGGCGATCGGGGTCGTGTGTGCTGTGGGCGCGTCGGTGGGGGGGGTGGGTGGTGGTGATGGTGGTGGTGGTGGGTTGGTGCTGGTGCTGGAGGTGGAGGTGGAGGTGGAGGTGGGGGGTTGGATGCACATGTTGGGCGTGGTTTTGTTCTTGTTCTTGTTGGAGTTGGAGTTGCGAGTTGGGAGTTGTGGGAGTGTTGGCGGGGGGATATTGTCCGTTGCATGCGAAAAAGAAGAGCGGGTGGCGGGGGGTGATGGCACGCGTTGATAATCCCATCAAGTAGCTGCCGCTTCGGCTGCGCTTTGACGGTCGGGTGGTCTGGCGGCGGACGGTGGCTCCGCCGTCTCATGGTCTCGCGGCGGCATCCCTGCTGTGTGGGCACATGCGGCCTCACTGCGCGCGCTGCCGGGGCGACGGCCTTCTCGGACAGGATTGGATTCACGGGAACATATAGGGCAAGTTGATATTGAATTCCAGCCTGGTCGTTGTAGCGTCGCCCTCTGAAACCGAGCTACTCCGCCATCAACTCACTTCTCATCATGCGAATCGCGATTCATCACGATAGCCTTGGCTCTACTACCGCCTCCAGCAACAGGTGCAGTCCCCTACCAACCGCTGGTGCATTTGCGTGGAGTTCCGTTGACCGCGTTGGACAATGTCATGGTTTTCTCAGTCCCGAGGCCCTGCACGGAAGGAACGCCGGCCAGCTGCTCCGTGATCAGGCGTATATAACCCGTCAGGGTCAAACATTCAGGGGCTGCGCTGGCGGTGGAGCAAGGGGTCGGTTTCCGGGGAAACTGGCAGTCGCAAGAATGCCGGTTGCGGACTCCACCGCAACAAGCTTCAAACCAGCGCTCCCAACAAGTCAATCAAGTCAAATCTGCCCTTGTATTTGTGTTGATTTACGTCAGAAAAATGGAAATTGACTTGATTTGTATTTGATTGTGGGGATTTGACCATTTGGCTAGGCCAGCCGGCCAAGGTTGTTCCGGCCCGGGTACGCCTCCCTAGCTTGCCCTTGACACCAGTATCGAGGGCATTCCTAACTACTGAACTGACCCGTATCGTTATTCCTTGTAGCTATGCCCTGGCACCTAGTTCTTTAAGCATTCTACTATATTGATCGTCTCTACCTATATAGTATAGCGTTAAGCGCTAACAGTTAGCTTTACCCGGCTAAAGATTCGCTTGTACTCTAACGACATTGCTAGGATCGAAAGTAGGTTAAATGCTATATTCGATAACCGTGGAAAGGCGTCCTTGCGCCTAGCCTACTAGACGAAGATATTATAGACCTTGTTAACTAGCTTAGTAAGGTATTGATCTACCTCCTAGTTGCAATTCGTGTTACTAGGCTTATCGTAGTACTAGTTGCCCGTAAGGAAGTTGTCTTCGTAGTAATGATCGTAGCCCTGCGTAGTATTAGCTAGCCCTGCCTTAGGAATATTAAGATAGCTGTAATGCTTATAAAGGAACTACTTAAAGCCCCGAATAATATAAGAACCCTGTTCTTCGTCAAGGTTCCTATTAATCTATTAACGTCTATAGCCTAGGTGCAAGATCATTGTAAACTAGTAAATAGGCGTAGCTAATAACAACGTATAATAGTTATCTACCTTGTCGATAGCGTACTAAATACTAGCGCGGATAAATCTAACGTCGATATCTTACGTTTCCTTATATAGCGTAGGCAGGTCTAGCTAAACTAGCGGCGCAGGCGGGTATGGCGGCGTAGGTAGCATCGGCGGGTATGGCGGCGTAGGTAGTATCGGCGGGTATGGCGGCGTAGGTAGCATCGGCGGGTATGGCGGCGTAGGTAGTATCGGCGGGTATAGCGGCGTAGGTAGCATCGGCGGGTATAGCGGCGTAGGCGGTTGCCTAGGTATCTCGACTTTGTAATCGTCAAGATATCTTAGAAGCCTGGCTTAGCGTTAAGGTCGTAATAGTAGTTTGGGCGTATAGAGCGAGACTTCGGGGCTATAGAAGACCTTAACCTCTAAGTTATTGTAATACTATATAAGTAAGCCTTTAAGGTTCTCTCTTAGCCGAAAAAGAGTAGCGATAGCCTTAGGGAAGCTAGCGTTATTGCCTTTAAACTTCTTAGTAGCGATTAAGAAAAGGACTAGTATTTCGCGTAGTTCCGCTAGGGTTTTCTAATCTTATAGATATAAGATATCTTTAGCCGTAATAGCGTTTAGCTTGTTACTAGTTAATTCGGAATAGTAGTAGTTAAGTGATTCTTATAGTTAACTTACGCGGTTAATTATCTAGAATATAGAATTCTATCGCGTATCGTTATTAGCTTTTAACTATAGAGAAACCGGATCTTCGTCCTAGATAATATAATCAAACTGTTCGATCTCTTTGTAAGCTGCCTTTCTAAATGTAGCGATAGCGATAAAACGTTCGTAGCGTTACAGACTATAGCGAATATAGTAGACGATATTATAAAGCTTACTAATTAGCCCTCTTTTCCGCTATAACTACAAAAGCTCAACCTTGTTTCGTTAGTTATAATAAGCTACCGATTAATCCTACATAAGAGACCGAAGAACGCGCTTTTCTTTGCCTTTAATAAAGGCTTTAGTAGCAAGGTTAATAATGTAGCTAATATAGCGAAGTTGTCTGTGTTTTTTCCGTAGGGCTTTCTACGCTATAGTTAGATCTAGGTAGTATATAGCGATTAAAGCTATAACGTAAGTATCGTTTAATTCGGCGTTATTACTCTAAAAATAGCCTAGGTAAGGCCTAATACTAAAGTTGTTAATAATAGTACTAATTAACTAGGCTAGATTCTCGCTACTATAACCGCCTTTAATTCGAATTAGCCTAAGTAATTTCGTCCGTAATACTAGGTCGTTACTAGTAAAATGAACAACTACTATAAGTAACGCCTACGAATTAGGCGAGGTCTAGAGGTTAAAGGATAGATGTTTACTAAATTTCGCTATAGAAAGTATCCTCTTTAATCTATTACGTTCCTAGCGATATTTTTCCTTAATCTACAACTTTATAGTACTACTTAACTTAGGTAGTAACTATATAGTAGTGTTAGTATCTAAAACACTAAGAAGTTAGCGAAAGTACGTATATTTAACCGCTAAGAATAGAATACTATAGCTAACTATTTAGTCGAGTAGGAGCGACTTGAATTTATCGGCACGCGACTACGATATTGCGACTAAGCTACTATAGTAGCTTTTGAACATATCGATCGCTAACTACGGCTTCTTTAGGTCTAGTAGAGGTTGTTTTCTAGCCTTATACTTACAGTAAGACTGATTAAGGTAGGTATATAGCGAGCTTGTTACCTACGCGTTAAATAACTAGCTATAGTAGTTATAACACTAAAGACAACCTACTTCTTAGCTATATATAACTTCTATAAGATATTCCCTATAGTCTAAGATCTATAAAGTACGCCCTCTTTTTCTATATATCTATATTTCTAAAACGTACTCCTTACCCTATATTCTAATCTTTAGCTACATTGCGAAATCTCTAGTCGGTAGGGCCTTGAAATCGATATCGCCAAGATCGCAAAGTTATTCCTTAATAGTTCGTAGCCTAGAACAGGGTCCGATAGTTAGCGGTATTACATATAGCGGTGTTATAGTATTGCGAGTAGGCGGTGTTACATCCGGCGCTTAGTAAAGAAAAATAGGTAGTTACCTCTAGGAGAAACACATTAGTACGGTTCTATACTAAGGCACGCGGACGCTATATATTGTAGTATCTACTAGCTAGCGGCAGGCTAGTGGCTAGGCTAGGCCGCCTGGTCCGACCGCTAAGCTATAGAGGGGACGCTAGGTCGCGAGATATCGCCACCCGGGCTATACTTCCATACTTGGGGCCTAAGATGTGGGCATGCGCTACCCTAAGTTGTGGCTTAACCACAGGTTCTGGCCCTGGTGTGGCTCAGTCAAGCCAAGCCAAATAACAGCCATTGTGGTTTGGCTTGCAAGACCTTCGAATTGACTTGCTTGCGGGCATGTCGAATTGGCTTGATTTGACACTATTTGACTTGTTGGGAGCGCTGCTTCAAACCCACAATCTTCGACGCTGACACACAATCAGGACAGATTCGGCTCAATGGTCTAGTGGTATGATTCGTGCTTCGGGATAAGGACAGGTTCCTCCCGTGCTTGGAAACAAGTATCGAGAATGTGCGAGGTCTCGGGTTCGATCCCCGATTGAGCCCTTCTGCTGCCTGTGTCTTTTTGCGTGTCTTGTTCATTCAAGTCCGCCAGTCAATCACGCCCAGGGACACATTGTCATCCATGTCATGCGGTTCGCAGGATTCGAGAACTCGGGCCCAGAAGCAACATCGTCCATGCACGGGCACTGGGAAATGGCAGGTACATACAGATGGTTGTGACGGAAAGAAGGACCTGATCACTATCGGGTATTGAAGGCTTTCGTAGGAGCCACAGCGGGTGGGATCCATCATCATCCTTACAACCACTTCATACGGACGGATACCTCGATTGGAATTGACACTCTTGGCCCAGCCATGGCCACACCTCTCCTTTATCGTCATTCAATTGACCGATACCCTCGCGGCCTCGTATTACCCATGTTTGACATGCTTTAGAGATGCAAAGAAACACGGGCCCCCGATGTCCGGGATGTGCTGTCACAGACCGCCCGCCCCAAGGGCATCCATCCCTGCCTGCCTCTTCCCGGCCACAACCTTAAACCGGCCGTGTATGTACAGGTCCCCGCCTGGCCCAGGTCGATCTCGGGCGCCGGGCGAAGCCTTCGGTATCGGCGATCGTTGCAGGGTGGGCCGTGTCCGCGCAGCTTCCCGCAGCGTCGCCGGTGAAATCATGGCACCCCCAAGAGCTTCCATCGCCACACGACCCCTGGTGTCCCCACCGCCAGTCCCAGGGAAGAGGCGACCAGAGGAGAAGGTCAGAGCGCGGCGCCAGTGAAGGCGAGAGAGAGACATCGCGCATTCTTTGGTCCCGCCGCTGGCAGTCGGTCGGTCGTCGGGTAGACACGACGCCCACAAACCACACCCTCCAATGCCTGGTCCCTTCATCAAGCCTTGGTTCCGATACAGCAAGCCCAACGAAGACGAAGTAGCCATTGCGTCCATCGCGTGGGGCGCGACTCTGGCATGCTCCGTCATGAGCGCCGCGCAGGCAGTCCGGCAGACCCGCCGGTCATGGAGGCGGCTGCAGAAGGCCAACGGCTACATCGTGCTGGTGTGGCTGGAGTGGATGGCCAACGTGGTCATGGGCATCATCACCTTTTGTCTGCTCCGGGGAATCTACGATCTCAGGTACGTGTCGCCCGTTTCTCTTCCCCCACGCCCGCCGGCCAGTCCGTTTGCCATCAGCCTGGGCACGCCGCTCACAGCAGGTTATAGTTTCGAATTCCTGTTCACCATACGTAAGTGGTCCCCCGCCCTACACGCCCCCGCCCCCGTGTCGCCGAAGCCGCCGTTAACACCACACCGCGATATCAGTCAGCCTCTGGTGCTTCCAGGTATGAACCCCCCCTCCTCCTCCTCCCTCCTTTCCGTGATGCATCCTATCCGGCAGACATGGTACGGGCCCGCTGATGCGAATACCGTGCCGCCCAGGTACACTGCCTCTTCCAAATCATCATCAACCGGATCGGATTCCTGGTCGAGCCCGGCCGTCGCATGCGGCTGCTGCGGTGGGGCGTCTTTGGATTCCTCTGCGCCTTGAACATCAGCGTCTTTACCATCTGGATCCCCGCCCAGCTCCAGATCAACTCGACGTACATGGCCATCAACGAAGTCTGGGACCGGGTCGAAAAGGCCCTCATCTGCGTCGTGGACCTTGGACTGAACCTGACCTTTGCCTGCCTCGTCCGCTCGCAGCTGATCAACTTTGGACTGAACAAGTACAAGAAGCTCTACTACTTCAACTTGTGCATGATGTCCTTGTCTGTGTCGACTGATGTGCGTGCTGGTACTCCTTGGCTGCTGGGATGGACATGATCGAACGTCGTCGCTGACACCCGCGGCAGGTGCTCCTGATCGGGATGATGTCCCATCCAAGTCCCGTGTTGTAAGTGGCCCGCCCGATGGCATCCTGGTGGTCGCACAGTGACCTCGCGACGCAGTTCTGACCACCGCGACAGATACCTGCAGTTCCACGGACTCATCTATATCATCAAACTTCAGATCGAGATGACCACGGCGGATTTGCTGGCGAAACTGGTCACCGCACCAACGAATACCCCCCCGGCAACAAGTGACGCGCTTGGGTCGCCGCCCGAGGTGGATGGGGTGGGGGTTGGCGCACTGGCCGGGCCGCTGCAAGAGGCCCGACTAGCCAGAGCCATCTCTCGCCCCCGTGCGCGTCCCGACGCCGTCCCCACACCAGCCTCCGGGGACCGCGACTCGGAGCTCGGGGTCGACCTGGTCGAGCTGTGCCGCTTCACCTCCAGCGGCAACACCACCCATTATTCGCAGGGAACGCAGGCGCAGGCGCAGGCGCACGACACGGCATTGTCGGTCCCGAACGGCGGTGTTTCGGGGAGAGATGGTTCAGTCCGGGAACCCTGTACAAACCACAACTCAAACAAGTCTTTGGTCTGACGCTCCCCGCAAGTGGCCCATTTTATGCGCCGATTTCCGCAACTGCGTGCGTGCCAATGATGGTGACATTGTCCTTTCTCCCCCCTTTTTTCCCCCCCCACCTAGGTCCGCTGTCGCCACCGGACCGACCGACTGCCTCGCACGCTTGGCACCAGGCAGCAGGCTGGCGCCGCGATGCCCATCCCTTACCGCCCGCGCGGCAATCCACCCGGCATTCCCAGTCAGTCAGTGGGCGCCGTGGTGGCTGTCCAGCTTGGTTGTGTTCTCGTCCATCAGCCGCTTGGCGAGCGCCACGATGGGGTTGTCGCTGCCGGGCGTCTTCACGACGGTCTCGACCACGACCTGCTCGTCGGGCGCCTTGTCGGCAAACAAGTCCTTGACGCGGCCGGGCCCCGTGGCGGTGCGCACGACGGCGAGCGTGGTGGCAAACTCGGCGCGTCCCGCAGCAGCGGGCCCGCCGGCCTGGATGGCGTCGAGCATCTCGAGGGCGTAGTTCTGGCAGTTGTTGCTGATCAGGTTGTAGGCGGGGCGGCGGGCGCGCATGGCGCGGATGACGGCCTCGCCGGCGCGGCGCAGGGCCTCGTCGTTGAAGCGCGTCTCGCCGACGGGGAACCGGCGCCACGTCTCGTCGCCGACGCGGCCGTTGACGTAGATGACGTCGAGCTGCTCGTCCATCCACAGCTCGTGGCAGTAGTCGCCCACCAGCACCGCCCAGTGCTGCGACGGGTCCGGGTACCGGTGCACGCTCTCGGTGATCCACGCGCCGATCTTGGTCTGCTCCGCGAACCACTTGCCCGCCGACCCGCCCACCGGATGCCACCCGATCTCCACCAGCCGCGGCGGGCCGTTGGTGTCGGGCTCGCCCGCCGGGATCGCGCTCGGCTTGTGGCCCAGCCCGAGGGACTGCTCGAGCAGGACGCGGCCCTTGGCGAGCTCGTCTTTTCCGCGCGAGAGGCCCTCCTTGCTGGGGACGCGTTAGGGCCGAGCTCGGGCTTCTTGGGGGGGGGAAAGAGGGGGGGAAAGAGGGGGACAATTACAAGAACGACTTCATCCTCTTGCGCTTGGAGGGCGCGCTCTTGGCGGAGCCTGTTTCGGAGTCGCTCATGGTCGGTATGGCTGGAAATGCGTGCTGGTGAGTTGCGGGGGGGGGGGGGGGGGGAATGATCACGAGAGAGCGGAAACGGTTGTGGTCGGCGGCGGCAGTGGGGCTGCTTGGCTGCCTCAGCTGAAAGGCATTCGCAAACCACGCAGTCTTGGCAGTGGTTTCCGAGGTAACTCCGAAGTCCGAAGTCGAATTGCTGTCTTGGCGGGGGACCGCGGCCGAGGCGGCAGCGGGTCATCAAAAATGAGACGAGAGAGTGTTCAACACGCCCATGGTTCCTGAATCCCGGGCGTCCGACTCGACAATATTGTCGAGACCTAATTCTAGTGTTGATGCAGTCGTCTGTCGAATCGGCCCTTATATTTTCAACACCTGCCCGGTTGATTTTGACCCGACTATCACCACACAGGCGGCGGCATCGGATGGCAGGAAGGGATGGGCCAGGACCAAGACCGGGAGGCCACCGTGTTGACAAGGGCCACACCGGGACTCTCTCCTGGACAGTCGAACGGGCTTTCGGACGTGGATGATGCCAGCATGGTCGGGGACTGCAGGTGGTTTCATGAGGGTCAAGTCCGATTTCACCGAGGAGGAGCGCGCCTGGACCTGGAAGAATACACGTTGCACGCTGGCAAGAGGCATTGCACAAGTGGACAGGCAACTTGGGACGTTGCGCGCAGTGGTGGAGTGTGATGACGACGGGGGTGGCAGCGGCCGTTGCCATGCCAACAAAGCCAGGCCAGGCTGCTTGACATGGCCAGGAGCGGACGGAAGTGCGTCTGCAGGGGTCGGCCCAGCGCCACGTCGATCAATGAAGGCTGAAGCCGCGGGTGGTATCCGTATTGGCCAGGTATCCGCTGTATTTCCTCTGGCGCCAGCCTCAAAGGTGCTGCCTCAGCAAGGAACGACGTCGTCGCAAGAACGGTAAACCGGACGGCTGAAGCCAGCACAACCCCCAGCTGCCAGGTGTGCCGGACAGCGACTCGCATCTGGTGTGGGTTGCATGCGTCTGCGGGCCGCGCCAACTGCCTGTTACAGCGCAGCGAGGCATGCGCGCACACCAGACTATCGTTCTGACCGCGAGTAGGAAGGCTTCCGTCCCGCGTCGCATTTTCCTCTCCCCGTCCGAGACGCAGAAGAAGTCCCCTACAAATGGACTAGGCTCGGAATGTCTACTACGTACCTTGGGAAGTGCCGGGGTATTCGTGCCATCCTGACAGGCGCCAAGGCAGCAAGGGGCGCCACCATAGGCCTGACGTGTAAGCGCTGTGCTACGGACTCTGCATTGCAGTGACGGGATGATATGGTGACTGCGACTGCAGAGAGCATGTCGGGGGCTGCAAATGGCGAACACGACCACCGCCACCCGGCGAGGTGCAGGGGTGGTGGGATGGAGAGCAGGCCGGCGTGCTCGGGATACGGCGGGGTATAAAGTCGGCGGCGTGCACGCTCTTCGCACTCGCAGCGCACGATGGGGACAGCCGAGCAACCACGTTAGCTACCTACCCGACATGAGACTGCTCGCGCTTCTGGCCGGCGCCTTGCCGCTGCTGACCCTGATCAGCGCTGCCCCAGAAAGCCGTCCCGACCCCGAAGCCGTGGCCGCCCGACGCATCGACAAGCTGCAGAGGCAGTACCAGACGCACATCCTCGACACCATCAAGCCGCGCACGACGGGCTGCACCACCAAGACCATCCTCCGCCGCAAAGAGTGGTGAGCCCGATCGCCGATCCCCGATCCCCGATATCCCCCGATCCACCACCACCCAAAACTAACCACCTCCCCCCCGCAGGCACGACCTCAGCCGACGCGAGCGCCTCGCCTACATCGCCGCCGTGCGCTGCCTCGCCGCGCTCCCGGCCCGCACCCCGCGCAGCGCCGTGCCCGGCGTGCGCTCGCGCTACGACGACTTCGTGGCCGCGCACCTCGCGCTGACGCCGCTCGTGCACTTCAGCGGCCGCTTCCTGCCCTTCCACCGCCAGTACGTGCACCTGTACGAGCGCGCGCTGCGCGCCGAGTGCGGCTACCGCGGCGCCCAGCCGTACTGGGACTGGACGCGCTCGTGGCGCGACCTGCGCGGCGCGGGCGTGTTCAGTGGCGCGCCGTGGTCGATGGGCAGCGATGGTGTGTCTGTGGCTGGCCGGGAGCCGACGGTCGTGCAGCTGCCGGGCGGGCTGGCGATTGCGATTCCGCCGGGGACGGGCGGCGGTTGTGTCGAGAGGGGCCCCTTCCGCGAGGGCCGGTTCGAGGTGCACTTGGGCCCCGTGGGGCTGAGTCCGCAGGGGCCGGAGGGCGGGCTCGGGTTTAACCCGCGGTGTCTGACGCGGGATCTGAACCTGTTCTTCAGCGGCGACGGGCGGCCGAGCAATGTGTCGCGGCTGCTGGACGGGTGTGCCGATGTCGGGTGTCTGAATGTGCAGATGGACGGCGCGGTCGGGGCGCGCGGCGTGCATACGTCGGGGCACTTCTCGATCGGCGGCGTCGAGCTGGATGTGTTTGTCAGTCCCAGCGACCCCATGTTCTGGCTGCACCATGCCCAGATTGACCGGGTCTGGTCGATCTGGCAGGGCCAGGACCTGGAGGGCCGCACGAACCAGCTCTGGGGGACCGAGACGGCCGCGAACGGTGAGCTTTGTTCCTTGCCCTTAAATATTGTCCAACGCGGACACTGACTCGCCGCAGTTCCTCCCAGCCCCAACGTCACCCTCGAGACACCGATCGGCTTCGGTGTTCTCGCCGGCCCGGTACCCATCGGGGATATCGTGTCGACGGTCGACAAGGACCTGTGCTACATTTATGTCTGAGGACACCGACCCAGCACCCCTCACATAGAAGTTGGCATAGCCTTGCACGAACTCAATGCTTTGCTCAAAACCTAACTCAGGCAACCCCTATCGAACCCCAAATCAGCGATACTCCCTGCGCCCAGCGCCCTTCCTCAACGATGCCCGCACCCCCTTCCCCCTCTCCCGAACACAACCCCCCCCCCCCCCCCCCCCTACACCCACCCCCCCCCCCCCCCCCCCCCCCCCCCCCCCCCCCCCCCCCCCCCCCCCCCCCCCCCCCCCCCCCCCCCCCCCCCACTTAAGCAAGCGTCGTCCGCCACCCCACATCCACCCACCTCCCCTCCCCAACCCGCGTTGTAATGCACCCCACAGTACTCGCCACCGCCTCCCGCCCATCCCCCTTCCCCTCCTTCCCCCACCCAACACGGCCCGAGTAAAAGTTCAGATCGTTCGTGCCAAAATTCCACTCAAACAGATCCTTGTCGCCTTGTCCCGTCCGGCGCTCCGCCCGCACCTCAAACGCACACGTCCCGCTCGTCGCCAGCCGCACCCACCGGTCCCCGCCTGCAGCCAGCGTGTCCGCCGGCGTGATGCTCCAGTAGCCCGGGCCCGGGTGCGCGCGCGGGATGGCCTGGCAGTCGGTGATGAGCGGCGCCGCGGGGCCGTAGGTGTATCTGGCAACGGCGACTTCGCCGCAGTAGTCGTGTCTGTCGCTGGGGTGGTAGGTGACGCGCTTGCTGTGGGTTGCGGTGTGGTGGTAGTCGGCGGGGGTGGGGGTGGCTAGGGTGGTGGTCGCCAGGGCCGCGAGGGCGAGGACGAGGGCGTGGATTGGGGAGGGCATTTTATTTTTGGCGGTGTTGGTGTTGGTGGTGCTTTATTGTATTGTTGGCGAAGAGGTGTGTGGTGGTCAAGAGACTGGAGTGAGTGCCTGATGAGAAGTCAACACCACAGAACGCGGGCTGCAGAGCTCACTTTATACTCCCCCGGCATCTCAACCTCTGGCATAGTGCCACTCCGCAGCATGGCGCCTGGCACGCTTCGTGCTACCCCCGGCGAGGCATCCCATCTCTGAAAGGACCGAGCAATACACCCTGAGTCCCCTGACGGGCCCTGGCGATCTGCGTCACCCCGGTCCCCCGGGGGGTCCAGATCACCCAGCATCAGATCACTGCGCCCACAGTGACCCCTAAAGTGTCTGCCGTCGTTGTGAAAGATCGAATCGGGGCCCACCATTCACGGGGCATTGTCGTCAGGGCTTGGACTGAAACCATGTGGGAAGCATACTGTTGTATCATAAGCATGCACGCCATTATCACCAGTACGCCGCGAACTCTTGGTGACAAAGCCGTGCCGCCCAAGCACCTGTGGCCTGCCATGCCCTCCATCAAACCCATGAGGCCCGCCGTTGCCTCGAACATACCTGTAACCTAACGACTGTTTCCAATTATCTTGATCAGAACACCGATCCCCGGCCATTGCCAACCCAACAAGAGAGCAATGTCTTATCACCTGAGTTGCGCGATGTATGTTGGTGTCATCGATCGTATGCAGGCGCGCGGCTGCCTCGTCTCACCCCGTTGGCTACTCAAACGAGCCAACTCCCTTCTTCTGGGCCGTCACCAACGGCCAAGTCGCCCTCACTCCCCAGTTCCCACCCGCCCCAAGTTGGTGGCGTTGTACCGTACGCACCGTAAACGCCCTCACGGTCCAATTCGGCGGCGGCACAAAAAGCGGCCACACCGGCACCTCCCCTCCCTCCGCACCAGGCTCCAGCAAAACTGGCGGCAAATACACACCCTTGAGCCACTCTGACGGCGTGACCAGCCGTTCAGTGCACTGCTCGCCCACGCAGAAAATAACAACGATTGTGTCCTCCACTTCCATCGGATCGTCATCGTTGGCCCTTCGCGGCACCATCATGGTGAGATCCCCTGCCCGTTCCTCTTGCGGCGGGATGCCAATGTTCCATAGTAGGGTCCCGATCGTCCACGGTGCGTTGAGGCTCAACATGTGTACGTACACCGGGAGAGAGTCGGTGTGGTTGGCGATGACGTAGCCGAGGACATCACCGTGTGAGAACTCGAGCTTGGGGGCGGTGCCAGTGGAGGGCCGGGTCTTGTTGAACATGCGCACTGAGAACCAGTCTGCTGGTAAGGGGGAAAAGAACTGGTAGTCGATCAAGGATCGCACCGTTTGAAAGGTCGCTAACGAGCGGAGTGTTGTGGCGAGCTTTCTGAGGGCATCCTGCTCTTCAATGCGGATGCGTGGGATACGAGGCAGCGGTGATCCATCGGCATCGACGATTTGGAAATTGGCCTTGTTTGCCGCGATGGTCAATACTTGACCCTACGAAGAATCAACATCATGACGGTCCATGGCCCAAGGAACTCTGCCATCTTCTGGCGCAAGGGCGTTGTCCAGTGCAGCTCGATGTCGCACGCTCCACGGCATCCCCAGCCGGACGGAAGTCAACATCTTCTGCTGCCATGGGCGCCAGGTCTCCACAAAATCGAGAACCCTCGACTGACTGCTAAGCATTCCTCGGACATGGCTGTGCCAGCTGAGGTGCGCATAACTGGCAAAGTCAAACTCTTCAACATGCCAAAGGTGGTATTCGCCCGCGCCCTGTCCGGTGGTGTCGACACCCTTGAACTTTGAGCGCGTGCGGAGAGGCAATGAGAGGTACATGCCACAACTCTGAGCTAGGCTCCTGTGACAGGTTTGTAGGTTGAAGTCTCCAAGCCATGCTGGTTTTCCGAGTCCGTTCTCGTCTGGGTCTTCCAAAAGGAAGTCCTTCGCCGTTTGGTGAATGAAGTAGACGCGTCCGTTGTAGACATCCAGAAAATACTTGCAAGCACTCAGGGTCCAGCTGCGAAAGCAGTTCTCGTCTTGGAGGCCCAGCCCATATTTGCTTCCGTTTCTGCAATCCCGAATGTTCAGCGCAATGTTGACCTCGCGGAGTGTCAATGGCCTTGCTGCGGCAACAACTATCTGGAACAACCGTCGCACGTCCTCTCGATGGCAGTCGCGGACGCGGCTCAGGAACTCCACATATGCCTCCTTCACGGTTGCTGGAAGGATTTTGAAGACGCCGATCCAACCCCGAGACACTCGCGGCACGTCGTCCCGCATTCGTAATTCCAGATAGTCAAACAACAATTTGACGAAGAGGTAGGTCCGCTCCTCCTTTGGCCGCACCAGCTCCAAGAGTTCCTGTCTGAGAGCAACGTCCTGGATAGATTGTTGGGCAAAGCTCTCGAACCGGGCCGTGACGACTTGGCCGATATCCTTACTGATATGCTTGAGGCAGTGCGTATCTTCTTCCAGGTTCAGGACAACCGCTCCCGGAAAGTTAAATGGCTGCTCAACCGAGACAAGAGGGCGTGTCGTGATGAAGAATTTCAGCCGCGGGCTTGTGTTGGTAAAATATTGACTCAGCTTCTGGCAGAGTTTGTTCGCAGAGTCAGGTTCGCATTCGTCAAACCCGTCAAAAACAATGGTAAAGTCGCCCGGCGCACAGTCCTTGGTAGACTCTGCAAGAACGACCCAAAGCAGATCCACGTTGCATCGTACTTCTTCGGTGAGAAGATGGTCAATCTTGGCACTGATTCCGTCGACGAGAGACCGATGCTGCCTGAAAAGCTCGTCCAGAACCCGGCAGAGAGCCGTGTTGGCGGCGTTCTGACCCCGTCCGTTGTCCTTGAAAAAGAAGGCGCAGACTGAGGTGGCCCGCCATTTGGGCAGTTCTGTCAGCAAGGCCTTTGCGAGAACCGACTTGCCAGACCCTGGGATCCCCTCGAGGACGAAGACGCCGGAGCTTCCTGAGGCCCAATTGATGAATGCGGGATGGGTGAGGACTCCGGCCCCGGTGCCGTTTTGCGGGTAGTCGATGCTGTCAATATATGCTTGATAAACAGAGTAGGGAAGGTCGTCTGGGAACTTGAACTTCAACAAGGTCTCGGTCCTTTGTTTGTAGAGCGCATCTTCGGACAGCGTGTGGAGTTTGTCCAGAAGATGTTGTTCAAAGTGGAGGTTCATGTATTCTTCCAGCCGTTGCTCGCTCTCCTTTATTGCAGAAATCATGCTGTTCCAGTCGTCCAGCTTCAGAACGTCCCGGGATAGTGTGGTCAGCGGCCGGCAATAGGTGTAGTAGGCCCTAAAATGATACTCGATTAAAAGCTTGTAGAGCGAGACGATCTCGTCGCGGATTGCACGCCGCAACGCCGAGAAGCTGGCATGAGGAGTTTTCCAATGGTCACGGTTCAGGAGGTCCAGGACCTGACCGTACCACGTAAACCTCGACATGACGTAGGCAAAACCCGCCTCTCGGGCGGCTATCTGCTCTGCGTGATTGACAATGACCTGGTTGCTGTCAGCATGCGGCAGCCAGAGCGCGGCAAAGACTGGCCTACCGGCAAGATGATGGTGCAAATACCAGTCCAGGCCAAGGATGCCGGGGGGGATGAAACGAGAGCCGCGCTGATGCCGTCTCTGGTCCTCTGTATGAACTGCACCGCAGTGGAAACAATGGCCTGGCTCGTTGTGTCTCGTCTTGTCATCTCCAGGTATTCCCGCGCCACCCTCTTGAAATACTCCTCGCTGTTGTTGGCAAACCCCATATCATCGGTTGGTGGATGCTCCAGTCCGCGTGAGGATCGGCGGGAAGAGCGGCGGGAAGACCGACGAGAGGCCAAAAAGCGTCCACCTGCGACGCTATTGAAGAGCTCCTCGTAATTTTCAACCAGTGGCCTCAGCGAATCATCCTTCCTGACTTCATTGTACGCCTCCTCCCAAATCTCGCGCGTGACCAAGGCGGTATCCTGTTGAGAAATGAGACCTGTACTATCTCGGTCGAGCGGAGGCGTCTGGTAGGAGGAGACCCGGGATGTGTCTCCAGTAAGGAATGGAAGTGTTTGAAAGGGCGATGGCTGCCGCAATGCAAGGGAGTCTGCAAACTTGTGCTCAGGGAACACGGCGAATGGAGGACCAGCGTGAAGCAGGCGACTCGGCGGCGACGATGGCCTGTGCCCCTTTTCCCGGCGCGGAGGCAAAAACGAGCAGCAAGTTCCGTTGCCCATCGTCGTGATGCGAAAAGGGAGAAAGAGAGTTGTATAATGTGTAATTAACAGTATTCGTGTGATTGCAGGTGGTTAATGCCCAGGATCTCCTGGGACATGTGGTTCGAGACAGCTGGCTGTGACTCGATGGTTGAGTGTTGCCATGATCACTCGTCTAAGGTGGGATTGGATTAAACGGAAGGAACCTAGTTGAAGTTGGATTGAGTTCCAGGTTGTGGAGGAAAGGGCAATCCCAGTACCTGGTGCCTTTGAGGACCCAGGCTAGCCATCTGGAAGGGGAACCACCCCGGAAGCGCCGTGGGCCCCTTCCATCCGGGTCCAGCATTTCGTTCCTGCCACAGCGTTAGACATGGTACGATTCATCCAGAGGTGAGGAAACCCTCGCGATATGGATCTTGAACAGAATATAAGCTTGCCGACCTGCAACATAGCTCCAGGCACCAACTGCTTTGAGCTCATACATACCCCTGCCAGATTGCCTTGGTTAGTGAGTGTTCGTTGACTCGCTCTCGTTGTCGAATGCCATCTTGAAAAGAGTGCTAACTATAGATTAGATTCGTACCACGCCGCAGCCAAGAACCGCCACCCCAGTCTCGCCTTCGCCTCAAGCGTACTCGCACATCATTAGTTGACAGACAAACCTTGCCCCTCCCTGGCATAGCGGCTGCGGCACCGAATAATTGCCATTGTTTGACGAAACGATCCACGGACCGGGGCACGGTGTCGCCGCCCGGCAAACATGGGGTTGGCTCATGTTGGGCCGCACGTCTCGATCTTGCAACACGCCTTCGTATATGCCGTATACGAGCCGCCTTTAGAGTCCTGATCGGGCCACATCTCGTTGTGTAGGACCGTAAATTAGGGGCCATGGAAGAGCCAGTCCATGTTCCAGTCCACAACCTTCGACCTTGCCTGCATTCTCGCCCTGATTTGATATGTGCCTCAGCCATGATACACATCTGGGGCGGCGAGATGGCCTTCTTCAGTGTTCGTTTCAGTAAACCGCCCCTGTTGCGAGCCAGATACTACCAGCTCCCAAGTCAGCATGGCTCGTTTGTTGCTACCTACTTACGCTGCCAGTCCTGTTGCGACGGCCCTCGTCCAAGGTCGGTATCGGGGCCAAACGGGGCGACATCGCTTGTTCCAACCGCCCATCTAGGTCAAGGCCCCCATACGCGCGTAGGAGATTGCCGTCGATTGTTTCTGATCTGACCATGGCTGACCTGTGAAATGCCAAAACAGCGGACCGAGATGCTGTTCCGGCCCAGGTGATCGTCCCCCGCGGGGTCCCTGTTGTAGATGGCGGTGTCGGATTAAGCGACGGCTTGAGTATAAGGGAGAGTGCTGCGTCCCTTGGTCTCCCAGGTTCCTTTCCTCAGCATCGGCTCAGTCTTCTCAACCACATTACATTCCTTCTCAGGGGCTTCTGGTCAAGCACCCATTCATTCCTTCCCAAACTTCACATGCTTCTGGCAAGCACATTTCCAACTACTACACTCCTTATGATATCGGATTTCTGGCAAGTTCAAGACGCAGCATCCCGTCTTTGTATCGCATCCTTCAGTTAGTCGCAACTTCGGTTCTTTCAGCCCCGCACTCCAAGCAAGACCGTCACCGTGACGGCTCAACAACCCCCCACGCCCCTTTACGATGAAGCACATCACTGCCCTCGTTGCCCTCATCGGCGCTGCCAACGCCGTCGCGATCCCTACGGCCGGCAACCATCTCAGCACCCGGCAGGCCCCACAGGACCTCCCCGATCTTAACAGCCTCCCGGACGACATGGTCCTCATCGAGATCCCCGACGATGACAACGGCACGCCGGATGCCAACCCGACCCATGGCCAGCAGGGCCCCAAGAAGCGCGAGCCTCTCAGATTGGGCGGCAAGAAGATCGCCTCTTCCAATGGCGATGACGGCGGTGGCCGCGGCGGACGTGCTGGTGGCGATTTCGCCAAGAACGTTGCTGCCGGCGTCGTTGCTGACAGCATTGTCACTGGAGCCACCGAGGCCGCCGGCGCTGTTGTTAAGCGTACGCCTCTCGGGTTCGGCCGCAAGAAGGGCGGTTCTCCAGACAGTAACAACGGCGACAACCGTGGTGGTGGAAGCGCTGCTGGCGAGTTTGGCAAGGATGTTGCGGCTGGCGTCGCTGCAGATGCTGTCGTTCTGGGCGGCGCGGAAGCCGTCAACGCTGTCGCAAAGCGCAACCCTGCCTTCGGCCGCAAAAAAGGCTCTTCCAGCAGCAACAACAACAACAGTGATGGCGGCGGCCGCGGCGGTGCGGCGGGCGAATTTGGCAAGGACGTGGCTGCTGGTTGTGGCGGCTGATGCAGTCGTTTTGGGGGGGGCAGAGGCTGCCAATGCTGCCATCCAGAAGCGTACGCCCCTCATCCGCGTCGAAACTGATAGCTCCGGGGGCTTCAAATCCCCGTTCCCTTTGAGCGGGACCCTTCCCAACTTGCTTGCTTCCAGTCTCGGCTCCAAAACCGCCGAGAAGCGCGAGCCTAGACGCTTTGGGTTCGGCGGCAAGAGCAGCGACAAAAGCGACTCCAAGGCTGACGGCGCGGATGGGCCCAACAACGGCGGCTCGTCCGATGGCGGCTCATCTGACACCGCCAGCAAGTTCGGCAGTACCGGGAGCGGGGTCGGTGGCCTCCTCAAAGGTGGTGCCGCAGTTGCCACTATCACGCAGGAGTCCGGCAACGAGCAGGGTTCTGAGAATAGTACAGCCGCTGCTGTTCAGAAGCGCGAGCCGTCGCCCAGATTTGCGATTTTCGGGAACCTGTTCCGCGGTATGTTCAAGACAGGCACGGATGTTGCGACAGATGTTGCTGTCGAAAGTGCTACCACCAACGGCAACAACGAGAAGAGGTCCGAGGCTTCGCAGCGCAGATCTGACACGCCGGGGAAGAAGCTTGGGAAACAGCTCGGTAAGGCCATCCGGGAGCAACAGACCTCCGGGGCCACCGAAGCCATTGCGCGCCACGGCACGCTGGCATATGCCGCAGCAACCGGCTTGGCCGTGGCCATGGTCTTCGGCGCGCTCTAAGGTTGCCATCTAGCCGCTGCTCCCTCGCCTTTGCTTTGCCCGTTCGCCTTCTTTCCCTTGGTTGTGTCGGTGCCGTTACGTCAATGTGATGGCGCTGTCATAGGCCGTGGACATTACTGAAAGGCAGGGTTTAGAGATTTGTATAACAGCCGAGAAGATTGGCCGACACTCATTTGATGCTGAGATACCCTGGACAATACAAGACTTGCTAGAATTTTAGTCCTGGTCGTTGCCTTGAACAGTGCTTACCAAAGACTCCCTGACACTCTAATCTGACCTACTCACAAGGTCAGACATTAGCGCTCATGACCACACGGCCAACTTACGGATACCAGGCGGAGTTGTGGTCGGCAAGGTCAGAGTGGACAGGGGTGTGTTTTTTTCGGATATCGTCATTTACAGGGGAATGAGCAATCAAATTGTGGCCCCAGGCTGCCACTGCATTTGTGCATTGGCGCGTGGGGGTATGTACATACACCAGCAGGGGTTGGCCGCGGTCGCAGCAACCGGCGGCCACGGTCCTGACTCCTCCGCTCTTGTTGGGCAACTTTCCTGGCCACACCATCCTCCTGTCCTGACATTCGCCGTCAGTTCTTTGCAACGGCCGGTGCCTTTCGACATGTTCCGGTCGGCTCTCGACTGGCTCCATACTCCGGACGCAAACTGTCCAATATTGAGTTTTAGCACGCGAAACCCCGACTAGTGCACTCGGGCGGTGAACTCGGGCCCACGTCACACAAGCCCATTTCCGGCAACGAACTCCACCAACAACCCGCCCGTAGTGATCGACTCGGCAGCCCGAGAACCACAACACAAGGACTGGCCTGCCCTGCTCGGAGCGGCCCGATCCTGAGAACCTCAACTGCCGCTCACACCTTTCCTTTGTCAAGACCCGCCATCCGACGCGCTCATTGCGACCATGCCACTACCCCCGTCCGCGTTTCAACCCGAGCTTCGCCTTCCCCCACAGTAGGAATGGCACACGCCCCGCGGGCACACATAAACCCTTCACGCGACGCGATGGGGCCCGTTGAAGCCGCTGGGTCCCAGCCCGATGACCTCCAGTGCTGCTGCGGGAGGGGGGACTGCGTTTATCTCAAACACAACTGCTCCGTCCTCTCGGGCGTCGAGCGCGATGTCCACACAGCGGCGAAGATGGGGCAGGTGAGTTCGTCCTGCTGCCGCATTCCTTCTTCAATGGCACATTCCTTTGAGCGAGCGGCAACCGCATTCTTTGTGGCCTCTGTTCCTTAAACCCCTGGGCCTTTGCAACAATGCCACTCGATACCATCCCCATGGACTTGGCCATGGTCAATGGCTGAAGCCAAGACAATGTGGCAACCACGCCAGGAAACTCCCGACGATTATTTCCCGTCACTAACAGTTGCGCTCCAGTCGCTGCTCGCCCGTCATGAGGCCTACATGGCCTCCGCCGAACGCGATCGACTCGAACTCACGGCCCGCATCGAACAGCTGGAACGCGACAACATTGAACTCGAGGCCAAGAACAAGGCTGTTACCGACGAAAATCACAACCTGCAAGAGGAGCTAGACCAGCTCAGCGACACCGTCAAGGATGCCGAGACCAAGATTGAATTTCTCGAGGAAACGCTGCGGGACTCGCAACGCGAAGTGCGGAGGCTGGAAATCGCTGCGGAGAGGGCCGCCACGCTCGAGCGCCAGATCGCCGTGTTGGAGGAGGAGCAGCTCGTGTTGCAAACCACCATCGTCCGCACCCAGGAGGAGGCGCGGACGGCCATGTACCGCTGGAGGCAGGCCGAGAAGCGTCTCGGCGATCTCCAGGATCAACTCGAGCGCATGGAAAAGGAAGCTAGGGAGGAGCGCGAGCGCCATGTCGAGGTTATGGGCCGCATGGCGCGCCAGCGCGTCATGGAGAAGGAGCTCAACACGGCGGCCGGCAGACTCAAGGGAGCCGCCGCGGCGAAGTCGATGACCGATATCAGGAGCGGTGGCAATGTGGTGTCACATTTCGTGCGCGACCTCTTGCAGGACAATGCCCACCTGCAGGTGGGCATGGCCGAGCTGCGCGAGATGCTTCTGAGCTCCAACGACGAGATTCAGATGCTGCGAGAGCAACTGATGTATCACCAGCCGGTCGAGGGTCCAGAGCCCGGCTCGCCCGGCTCGCCCGGCTCGCCCACGACGCTGCAGGCTGAATTGGAAAAGAAGTCGCCTCCACCCCGGCCGCAACCACCGCAAGTGTCGCAGGAGCTGCACATCCACCACCACTACCATGTCACCCACAAACCAGAGGCTAAGAAGCCGCGGAAGAAGAGACAGGGCCTCACGCCAGGCACCTTCACACCGCCCTGTCTTTCTGCGCCAGCGTCGCCCATCACCTCGCCCGTCCGCTGGCAGCGTCCTCAAGTATCGCCGCTCGCAAACTACCCGGGACCCTCGCGGGGTCGTTGGTCCCTCCAATCTGAAAACCACTCCGAATTCGCGCCATCGTCGGCCCCCACTTCGCCGCAGTCTACCAACCGAAACTCCATGTTCGACCGGGTCCCTGATCTCCCGTCCCCGGGCTCCCCGACAACAAGCGTCGAGCCAACCTCGCCCTCGTGGAAAACCGCACACAGAAAGAGAGTCTCCGGGTACTCCCTCCGCAGCATCTCCGAGACCGCCATGTTCCCAACCGAACCCCAGCCCGCCCTGCCATCCTTAGGCTACCCCCCACGCGCCCACCCACTAACACACTTCGTTCGCAACAACAACCCCTCGCCAGACCTCAGGTGCTCATATACAACGGACGACATACCGGCCGACTACACCAACACCGAGACTGCCGCCGACGAGACATTCTCCTCTACCTCTGACTGTTTCGATTCGACAGCCACACAGCGCCCCGGCCGCAGGCGGCAGCGGACGATGTCGCACGAGTCCATCATCTCTTTGTCCAACGGGTTGGACATACACACGCTGAAAGCAAGGCCCAGCCAACTGACGCTCCGGCCGCTGGGCCTGACGGCCGCGGGCACGGGCCTGAGTGTTGTGGTTGCGCAGCCCACGCTTGTGGGGCAAGCGGATGGGCGGAGGGGGAGTGTCATCTTGAGGGATAGCATTCAGATCGCGCTTGGGGCCGGGGTGCCGGCACAGGGGATGGGGATGGGGAGGGGGAGGGGCACACGGGTGGTGTCGAGCCCGGTGA
The DNA here is from genome assembly GCA_033297235.1 of Trichocladium antarcticum. NCBI lineage: Eukaryota > Fungi > Ascomycota > Sordariomycetes > Sordariales > Chaetomiaceae > Trichocladium > Trichocladium antarcticum. The sequence continues at coordinate 484,592 of MU853410.1, forward strand.
GGGGTGGGAACGATAATGGGGAGGACGGGAGAGAGAGAGAGAGGAGCTCGTCGAGGGCGTCGGGGAAGATCATCGGGAAGTTGGTTGCTTGGCGGCCGTGGGGGAGCAGTACTGCCAGCGCCGGCGCCTGCGCCGGCGCCGGGGATGAGAGCAGCAACAATGCCGCCGCCGCCGAGACCAGCACCATCGCGCCCGAGACAAGCCCCTCGTCCACGCCCGCCCACTCCGTAACGCAAGCCCCACCAACACCTGCCTCCGGGGCCCCTCATGATAGGCCCCCCACCGCAGCGACCCCCAACCTCACGGTCCCGCTGCACCCTCCAGACGACGCCTCCGCAACCGTGTCGACAACAGGCAGATCCCCCCCGCAGGGTAGCGTCCTCTCGCAGCAGGGAAGCTCGAGCGCAAGCTCAAACGCGGGCGCGGGCGGGACTGCACCTACGCCAATCTCGCCGCTGACGGCCATGTTCCGCGCGCCGGGCATCAACCAGCCCGGGATGGTGCCGGGGTTCCAGGAGTTCTGGGCGGGGAGGCCGCGGAAAGGGGCGCCGAGTCGGGTTTCTGTGGGGGGGGGGCTGGAGCGGGTGGAGGAGGCGCTGAGGGAGGTTTTGGAGGGGTGAGTTTTGGGTTTTTGTTTTGTATCTGCATGGGTGGTGTTGGTTTTGGGGTGTTTATTTGGGGGTTGCATTTGCATTTGGATTGGCGGGGGTGGTTTGGGTTGGTTTTGCATAGCGTGGAAAATGGGGGTTTGGGATACCCTGCGATATCTAGAGGCGGCATTGGTTGGAGAAGTTGGATTTATCCGTACATTGGATATCACCTTGAGCTGCTGCTATGGTGAACAATAATAACAAAAATTAATCATGACTAGAAAGCGTGGTTGGGTAGTGGTCCGTTGCAGTGCTTCTGACTTGAGCTGTGTCGTGATACTAATCATTATGCATTATCTAACTGCAAGTCTGTCTTGCGGAAGGATAGGCCTGTACACAGGACCTACAAGCATTATCAATTGAAGCGTTTGCTTCAATTACTGCTGTTTACATACATCCAGGGTTTGTCGATGAGATTGTTGGAACTGAGCTTCCAGAAGGAGATCCACTCTGCTCCAGGCGTGCGGGCCGTCACGGGCCGCCTAGGCCGGTCTAGCCGGTCACAGTTTGTTCCGGTAGCGGCCCGATTGTTTCTTTTGCCGGGAGAGCAGAGCCCCAATCTCGGCCAGTTTCAGGCCGCCTGGCCAACAAGGCCGGGCATTCATGGGGCACCGGAACCCCCTAGTTGGAGCAAGTCAACAGATGTTGATGTTACCGACAGAACCTGCCTTAGAAACCACAACAAGATAGCGAAACACAGGTTGGAATAAAATACTGGAAAATTTGGGGGTTGCCTCACCACAACCAAAAATTTGATACCTACCCCCTGAATGCAGCCTTGCGCCGGCGACAGCTAGTACCGTGCGAATGTTGCTGGTCGAACACATGGGCGAATTCCCGGGCTGCCAGGAAGGCATTCCGAGACCATTACCAAAGCCCAGCCCTTAAATTGAACTATACAAAACATTTCCAACGCGGTCAACCGGCCCTGAACCATGATTGCGCAACTCCTTCGCATTATTTGGCCTGGTTATCTATCTGTCATTCGCTGAAGCCCTCCAACTTTGGCCAAGTGGGCCCAATGTCGTATGTACGGCGGATGTTTTTCTCCCTCTAACTTCTAAGCTCTTGCGTCGCCGAGATACTACAACTCAAGCCGACCCCGAGACAAAAAGCGCTAAACCTTTGCGAATCATTGGCGGTTAGCCGCTGGCACCATTTTGTCGGGAGAGAAGGGTTGATGCAATTCGCCCGACAATCCAGAGCCCTAGGGAATGGTGGAGCTGGCGTTTCGTGCAACCCCGCTTGACCGCTATAGTCGGCTCTTCCGAGTCGTCTCAGCCTCTCAGACACCGCGATGCTTGTCTCAGGGGGCCGCTAATGGCTTGAGCCGCTTGGGATGCTATATTTACAACGGGACTGCCTTGTTGAAGATCGTGAAGTTCTCTGGTTTCCTCTCCCTCTGGTTTCCGGGTGTCCCTGCCATTCAGCAAAAGCACGTCACAGCTACAATCTGCTCCGTTGCGATGAAGCTATTCTGGGCCACCTCGTTGTTATACATCGTCCCGATACGTGCAGCGCAATCATGCTACTTCCCCAACGGGTCCCCTTCGCCTGGTACCGCTCCGTGCGACCCGGACGCCGAGAACAGCATGTGCTGCGACAAAAGCCAGGGCGCGTTCTGTCTTAGCAACAAGTTGTGTAGAGGTCCGGACGGGAACTTGATACGGGGGGCATGCACGGATAGAAACTGGGCTGCCCCCGAGTGCGCGTATTACTGTTTAAGTATGTTTCGATTCACTTGCTCGTCTCCAAGTTATCATATATATCCCCGTACTAACAGTCACCAGGCGCAAATCGGGGCGGCCACGACCTCATCTCCTGCTCCAATGTTACCAACACCGACACATCATACTGCTGCGACGGCCACCGCGACTTTTGCTGCAACGACGGCGTGGCCCGATTCGAAGTCCTGCCCGCCAACCCACAGATCTGGGCCACGTATGACTTGACCTCATCCAAATTCATCGTCCAACGAGCCGCGGCAACATCCACCCCCCCCACGGGCTCCTCCGCCGCCTTGCTCTCCTCCACACCCATAGCCACAACCGGCACCCACCTCGTCTCCCAAACCCCCTCCTCGGCCTTCACCCCCCCCGGCCAGCCGACCGAGGCCACCTCGCCCTCCGGCCTCCCAACAGTCGCAATCGCCGGCATCGCCGCATGCGGCGTCGTGGTGGTCAGTCTCGCCGTCGCTATCGCGTTCCTCGTCTGGAAGCTGCGGCGCAACAAGGCGCGGCTGCTGGAGGAGCAGGCCAAGACCGCAGAGATGAAGCAGCAGATGACGGCGCAGGCGCAGGCACAGGCACAGGGCCAGTATGGGTATGGGCCCGGGCAGGCCGGGTACTACCCGTACAAGGCGCCGTTGCCGCCGCAGGAGGTGGACGCGTGCAGGCTGCCGACGGAGGTGGATGGGTATCGGCCGCCGGCGGAGCTGCCGGCGCCGGGGCGGCGTTCGAGGTTTTGAATTTTGCTTGCGGGTGCGGCGGGTGGCATGGGCTGGGGGTTGGGGTGTGAATACTGACAGCGGGGTCGGGACTGGAGGGAGGAGTTCTTTTCTTGTTGACTTGTTGGAAGTTGGGCGCTGCAGCGTAGTTCGACTGGAGAGTTGGGGTGTTTGGCGTCGGGGCGGAAAATGATACCTAGCACAGGGAACGGCATGTTATCTGTGAAATTGCTACCTACATAGCTTATGTTTATGGCCTTGCACCATTGTAATGTTGAGAGAATTGTGGACTCAGCTGTGGTTGTGTCCTTGTTGGGCCAGAAAGATGAGGTGGATGCAGTGAGGGCTTCTGTACCCCACACCTCGGCTTGAATTGTAGCGAGGGCAGCGAGGCCCCGCTGACCGTCACCCCCCCCCCGAGGTTCTGCCGGGGCAATCGAGAGCTCTGCGATACAAAAGATTGCCAGTCAAGAGTATTCATGCTCGCCCGAGGCGAACTTGATGGTCGGGTGGGCCCCCTTGATCTGTCTGACAGGTTGGTGTCGGGTATGACAAAGTGTGCTAACAGCTCTGGCCTGATCCCGTGCCGTCTGTCGATGACACAGTTAGCGTGGTACCGATAAACGGGGCGCCAATTCCCAATTGAACCCATGGCGGTAAGTCAACGGCCCGGGCAAATCCGTTTTCCACCCTGCTTCGTCCCGGGATTGTGGTTGGGATGGCGTGAAGTTCGGGCTTCCGCCAAGCGTTGGGGTCCAAGCCAACCCGAGCCTTGCAGGCTGAGAGTGCGCAGCACATGATGGCCCCCCAAGACGTAGATTAGACGGCAGGGGATTTCAGACTCATTGAACCGGCTTGCCTGAGTCAGACTGCCTGAGAGACGCAGTTGTGGCCTGATTCTGTGCACATATCATGTCTCAAATGTGCTGAACGCGTGAGATTGAGAGATGTCAAGAACAATCCCTGATTCCCCAGAAACTCGATTCCCCACATCAGCCCTCCCTAACGCACGGTCCAGCGGGCGGCCCTTCCGTCGTCGCAGAAACCGGTCCGCTGCAGGCAATCAACGGCCGAGGCCTGTCCACCGCCCGCCTCGCTCCTCTACTTAACATTACCCCGAACCGCACCACGGAGCATTGGTCGCCGGTTTACGTCTCCCCTCTGCCCGACGAGAAATTGGCCAGTTGAATCGGCAATTCGGATTTCACGTGTCAATCGCTTCCAACACCCGACCCCCGGATAATACCCGACAGACGCGCCAAATCCCGTTCGGCTCAGCGTGCCTCGCGCTCCACTCCTCTCCCAGGTCCCCTCACCTCCCTCCGCCCATCGGGTTGCGCCGTGGTGTCCGGCTGCCTGTCCGACCGCGTTCCACGTGGCAGTCGCCTGCTGTTGCGCTCCGGCCATGATGCAGGCCCAGACTCCCCGATACAGTGGTCATCGGCCGCCGCTTGAGCTGTCTCCGCATTCGTCTCGTCTCCACCCCGACCACGACCCCGACAATGACGCTGCAGACAGCGACGATGGCCAGAGCGGTGATGACCCCGACAACGACGACGACCAACACGAGGTCGTGCGCCTCGGAAAGCGCAAGCGCCCAATCTCCGTGTCGTAAGTAGTTGTGGCTCGCTGTCAGCCCTGCATCCAACGACGATGCTGATGCCGAAGCCCCAGGTGTGAGCTGTGCAAACAGCGGAAAGTAGGTTTCGGCCCGCCCTCCAACACCGTTCGATATCAACGCTCTTAACAACCAGCGGCACAGTCGTTGCTGACCGATACAGGTGAAATGCGACCGCGGCCAGCCGGCATGTGGGTGGTGCATCCGCAATGGCGCGCACTGCGAATACAAGGAGAGGAAGAAGCCGGGACTGCGGGCCGGCTACGGACGGAAACTCGAGCAGCGCCTAGACAAGCTGGAGGAGCGGTTACGGATGCATAACGAGATCCTGCAGTCGCTAACCTCCAACTCGAGCCTCGCGAGTGGGCCTGGCAGCGGTGCGAGCGGGACAACACATTCCGACGCGTTGCGGAGCTTGAGGGGCAGCAACACCAGCCAGCCGAGCGATTACAGCACCCCCCGAGAGCCAGTACTGCCATCGTCCATGTTTGCCCGGCCAGATCCCGACCAGATCCGTACCCCACAGGCCGAGACTGCTTTGTTCCTCCCAAAACCCTCCTCCACGTCAGCCGACTATGGGCTATCGGCCGCGCCACCGGCACATGATGGCTTCCGAGCCGTCACCGGCATCTCCCCGCGGAGCCACATGCAGACGGTCATGGGTCCGAGCACGGCCGCACAGGAACACGGCGAGACGGGTCCCGCCGCGGCACCGTCTCTGCATTCACCAGCGGCCTCGGCATCGCAGAACTCGGCGCAGATGACGGCGGAGCAAGACCTTCCCCCGTATGACCTGCTATACGCACTGGTCGACCTGTACTTTAAGCATATCAACACCTGGTGCCCCATCTTGCACCGCAAAACGACGCTGGACTCGCTGTTTGGGCCGTCGATGATCGACGACGAGGACAAGATCCTGTTGCATGCCGTCGTTGCAACCGCGTTACGCTTCTCGACCGACGCACGGCTGACCGAGGTCAGTCGCCGGCGCTACTGCGATGCGTCCAAGCAGCGTGTGCTTCTCTACGGCATGGAGAAGCTGTCAGTCAAGTCTGTACAGGCACTTCTCATCCTAGCCCTCGACCTCTGCGGCAGCAGCAACGGCCCGCCGGGGTGGAACATCATGGCGCTCATCACGCGGGCGGTGGTGCGGCTTGGGCTGGCGTCCGAGACCACCTCGTTCGCGGTAGCGCCCAGCAACACGTCCACCTACACGCCGCGCGCCATGATCCTCCCGGAGCCGCGTGACTTCCTCGAGGAGGAGTCAAGGCGGCGACTGTTCTGGATGGTGTACTTGCTCGACCGGTATGCGACCATCGCGACGGCATTCGAGTTTGGAGTTGACGATTGCGATATCGACCGCACATTACCCTGCCGGGACGATCTGTGGCTGAGGAACCAAAAGGTCGAGACACGCTGGTTTCGCGCTGCCGGCGACAAGCACGCAGATCCAACCGGGGTAGGCTCAGAGCACAAGGTCGACAAACCCGAGAACCTAGGCGCCTTCAGCTACTACATCGAAATCCTCGGCATCCTCTCCAGTATCCACAAGTTCCTCAAGCAGCCGGTCGACATTCGCGCCCTCTCCGACGTCGAAACCTGGCAGACGCGCTACAAAGAGCTCGACAGCATGCTCGCCGCCTGGAGGTCCGGCCTGCCCGGCGAATGCAGCAGCATGGCCAAGCTCTTCCACCCCGCCGCCGCAAAGACGCTCAACTGCAGCTGGGTCATGCTGCACGCAACCCACCACACCGCCGTCATCCGCCTGCACGCCTCCGCCGCCTACCCCACCACCCGCTCCGCCGTCTTCGCCCCGAGCCACAGCGCCGCGCAGCGCTGCCACGCCGCCGTCGAAAACATGGCCGCGCTCTGCGACTTCGTCGCCGCCAACGGCCTGCTCGCCAAACTCGGGCCCCCCTTCGCCTTCTCCCTCTGGGTCGCCGCCCGCGTGCTGCTCGTCCACGGCAGCACCGTCGCGCGCAGGCCCCCGCCGCCGCAGCAGATCGCGCCCTTCGCCGACGCGCTGCGCGACATGGGCCGCTGCTGGCCTGCGGCCGCGCGGTACTCGGCGCTGCTGGGGCGGGTGCTGGACGAGCGTCGCGACGGCGAGACGGCGCTGGCGGAGATGCGCCGGACGGCGTTTGATTTGGATGGGCTGGTCGGTCGCCAGCGCATGAGGCATGTGCCGGCCGGTTTGGGCCGGGGTGTGGCGGAGGATGGTGCCGGTGTCACGGACGAGCAGGTCAGGACGCCGGCGGCGAAGGAGTGGGAGTGGGAGTATTTGGATGTCTTTGACTTTTTTAATGTGCCGCGGCTGCCGGTTGGGCGGGTGCAGATGGGGGGGAATGGGGATCTGGATGGGCATGCTGGTGGTGGTGGTGGTGGTGGTGGTGGTGGTGGGGAAGTTGTCACGGCGGAGGTCAACATCACGGATTTTACGGTGGATGCCAGTCGGGACTGGCTGGTGCCGCGGGGAGACACGAAGTTTATGAGCTGATGGTTTGCGATAGCAGGTGTTTGGGATCGGATTGGAGGCGAGCGAGGATATTTTACATGCTGTTGCACAAGTGGCAATACCCAAGCCTTGATCTGGGATGGTTTGCCTGGGACCTGGCCTCAGCTTCCGTTTCCAGAAGCGCGGAGCACCCCTGTTATGTGCCACCCCTCTGCTGGAGCAGGCAATTCCTTCGTGGCGCGGCAACGACGGCGTGGGCCGAAAGCCCGGCTAGATGCCGAAACATCCGATCTCATCAACCCCGGTGGGCCGGGCGGATCCGGCGTCATGGTGACGCTGCTCATGGCCTCATCCCTCCAAAGCATTCTTGGCGCTGACCAGCCCATCATCGGGTTCGACCCGCGGGGCGTCGTGAAGTCCGCCGCCTGCCTGCGACAGCTGCCCAGAGAATGGCGCGTCCGGCCTTCTAAGCCGGCTTGAGTGGGACAATATCTACGCGGCGTCCGGCCTGTTCAATTCGAGCGATGTGGCGGCCAAGTTTCTCGACGCCGGCAACCGGGCCGCCAACGCCCTCTGCCAGAGCAAAGATGCCCGGGTCGGGGGCGGCAGTATCCTCGGGCACGCCACGACTGCCCATGTTGCGCAGGACATGGTCAGCATCGTTGATGCTTGGGATCGGGGGATCGAGACAAGGGGGTTGGCGCCGAATGCCCTGAAGGGGAAGCTCGTGTACTGGGGCTTCTCGTACGGCACCTACCTCGGGGCCACCTTCGCCAAGATGTTTCCCGACCGTGTCGGGAGACTGGTGTTGGACGGCGTGGTGGACGCGGACCAGTACGGGACGTTTCTGTTTGGGGAGAGTTTGACAGACACCGAAAAGGTGCTGGATAGATTCTTCGACCACTGCGCCCAGGCGCAGACGAGGTGCGCCTTATATCGGACAGGGGACGACCCTAGTCGCGTCCAGCGGAGGTACAACGACATCATGGCGCGGCTCGACGCCCACCCTGCCACCTTCATCCATCCGGAGCATTTTATCCCGGTTGTCCTCCGGGCCGACTTCATCAAGTTAATCATGTTTAGCACCCTGTACTTCCCGATCCAGGGATTCCCCGCTCTCGCCGGCGTGCCGGACTACATCCACAAGCGCGAGTACGAGCAACTTGCCCCGTTGTTCCCCAGCACCCCGACTCCGTGTTCCGCCCCAACGGACCCCCTCTTCACAGCCCAGCTGTCAGACGCCCAGCGGGCCATCATGTGCGGCGACAAGACACACCCGGTAAAGTCCAAACCCCTAACCCCCCACCCCATCGAACCTACTAACACGCCACACCACACCACCAGACCAACCTCACCGTCGCCGAACTAACCACAGCCTACACCCTGCTCCCCCGTTCCCCCCTCGCCGACCTCTGGATGACCCTCATGATGCGCTGCAACGGCTGGTCCATCCCCTCGGCACACCCCAGCCCCAACCACCCCAACAGCAGTGACGCGCAGATACCCACCGCCTTCCCCCTCCTCTTCCGGACAACCACCCTCGACCCCGTCACCCCGTTTTCCTCGGCGCTCAAAATGGCCCGCCGCTTCAAGGGCGCCGGTCTGGTGCAGCATCTCGTCGGTGTCGCGGTGCATGGCGCGCGTGGTTAGGAAGTATTTGGTGAATGGGACGGTGCCGTCGCCGCCACCGCGGCCGTCACTGGGAGCTGGAGTGGATGGAGATGGTGGTGATAAGGGGGGGGTGGTTGAGGTGTGGGGTTGATGAGGTTCCGTGGGGGGTTGGGGGTGGTGAGGGTGGGGATGTGGATGTGGAAGTGGAAGGGGCGGATTTGGAGGTGGAAGTGGTGGAGGGGCTGAGGGAGGTGCAGATGGTTCTGGCGGGGGTGCAGAGGTGGGGGTTTGGTGGGGAGGCAGGCGGGATGGGAAGGGGTGGTGTCGCGTGGGACGTGTTGAGGGCGTTTGGGGGGAATTAGATAGAGGTGCTCCGCTTGCCCGATCCCATCTGGCCATGTTCATGTCAACTGTGTGATATTCCGTGACCGTGGCGTCGGCAGTGTTGCGCGCATGCCCTGCTGCTAGCCATGTGTGACATGCAACGCTGGACGGTGCCCGCTGCCGCCCAGGGCTGGATGCAGGGGATCAATTAAGCGCGAGGGCTAACAGCATGATTGGATTGGCTAATACTTGCAAGAGCGGTTGGCGCGCAGGATAGCCAAGAGATGTGACCAGGGCTGCGCCGCAGACCTGCCTGTGCCTGCGATGCGGTTGGCGCCGCTGCATGATGGAGGGTGGGCCTGTCTCCATTGTCGTGGGTGCAATAAAGTCTGCGCCCATTGCACGTTCGTTTGGCTCTTTGTGGCGGCCAATCCGTCCCCTTGATTTTCCTCTCCACCGCCGCTTGATAGCCTATAGGGTGGTCCTCCGCGATGGGCTTCAGCGACCCGAACGCGCTCCCAGCCCCCCGTCGGGCAGGCATTCGACAGCAACTGCCGGTGGCCCTGGGGCTGTTGCTCGCGACGTTGCTGCTGCTCTACTTACACGCCTCGCAGACCCACATCTCCGATCCCGCGCCGGATTTAGACCTCCCCCCGGACGCCCCGATCACGCCGGCCCCTGAAGCGCCCCAACCGTTGCCGGTCGACGGTGAGGACGCCCCGCAGCAACACGACGTCTGCAATGATTGCTTCTCGGGGGCCTATTTGCAGCGACTCGTCAACCAGTCGCAGTCCTACTGCGCCGACGGCGCCGTGTCTGACCTCACATGTTTCCACTCCAACGTCGACGAGTTTGACGCACCGGGAGACTCGCTATGTCTAGGCCAGGGCGCAGTCCTCGACGTGGCCGCGCAGAAATATGCCCTGGACTGTCCTCCGCGGGCCCTGGATGCCGACTCGAGCACCCTCCAGCTCCCACTGTACCGACTGCGAATTACCGGGCCGCGGACCGTTTTCCAACAAGCCGTCAAGCTCGAAACCGGCATCCCGGGTGCACACGGCGACAGCAACAGCAACAGCAACAGTAATGACAGCCCGCCGCGCTTCCACCTCCTCGTCAAACGCAAGGGCGCCACCAACCTCTGGGAGACGCTCCTGGAGATCCTGTCCGCCAGCATGACCTTGGACGTCCTGCGCAATGCGCACGACCCCAGCAACGCCACCCTCCCGCTCTTCCCCCCCATCGCCGCCGCTGACACGCAAACCGTGATCCTCGACGACCACGCCGACGGGCCCTACTTCGACCTCTGGCGCCTCTTCTCCCCGCACCCGCCCGTGCGCTTCAAGGCCCTCCTCGCCAGCCCCGCCTCCTCCCACGCGCCCAAAACAAACATCATCCTCCCCCTCGCCGGCGCCGGCAACCCCCTCTGGGAAAACGACTGGGTCGACCGTCCCAACTGCACCCTCTCCCCGACCCTCCGCGCCTTCAGCCGCCGCATCCTCACCCACCACCACATCCCGCCCCGGCCCGCCCCGCCCGCCGCAACAGGCCCCCTGACCCTCACGCTCCTCACCCGCCGCCACACCCGCCGCCTCCTCAACCACACCGCCCTCCTCGCCGCCCTAGCCCCCGCCCTCCGGCCGCACCTCCCGGCCCTCAAAATCCAGACCCTCGACCCCGCCGCCCTCTCCTTCCCCGACCAGCTGCGCCGCATCCACTCCACCACCGACGTCCTCGTCGGCGTGCACGGCGCCGGGCTCGCGCACGCGCTGTTCCTGTGCGCCGACGCTGCCGCTGCCGTCGTCGAGCTGCAGCCGGGCGCGATCCGCGGGACGGCGACGAACCGCGTCGGGCATGTCGGGTTCCGGAACCTGGCGCGGATGATGGGGCTGGGGTATGCGAGCATGGCGGTGCGGGAGGTGCCGAGGGAAAAGGGGGGGGATGGCGGCGGGGTTGGGGGGAGGTGGCGGGCAAGGAATGGGGCGGATTGGGAGGCGGCGGATGTGCGGGTGGATGATGTGGATGAGTTTGTGGGGGTTGTGGTGGCGGCGGTGGAGGGGGTGTGGGAGAGGAGGGGGGGAGGGAGGGGGAGAGCGGGGGTGTGAATGTGCATCGGATGATACCAGTGGTGGGCGATAAACTGTGTTTCTTTTTTGTTCCCTGTCCATTACATCCCCGTGGTTCTGTGGGTATTCCTCTCATCTGTGGAAATTCGACAAGCATCAACATCGTGGTCGTGCCACCTGCGCCTGCCTTTGACTGTCACTTATAGCGTGCATTACTGGCCGAGTATTACCATCGTCCGCGCCCCAGCCAGCCACGGACATGATTAATGAGGGAGCTCCTCCCTGCTGCTGGCCGTCATTACAACACCCAACACCCGCGCCGCTACTCCTCCACGCCGCCCGGCGCCCCCGAGTTGACCGGCCCCTTGGCCTCGACCAGCTCGACCTCCACGGCGTCATAGTCCCAGCCCGCCAGCTCCGCCTCGTTCGACGGCGACCGCTTGATATACCACGGCACCCCTGTCGCAAGTCAGCAAAGTCCGCCACCACCACCACCAGACAGGACACAGAACACAGCACACAGCACACTCACACTTCTCCACGCCCGCCGCCGTCGTCTCCCGCACCGCAAACCACCGCCACATGCCCCCGCCCGTCGGCCGGTACCGCAGCACGACGCGGTCGCGCGGCGCGCAGCGCACCGGCGTGCGCAGCAGCTGGAACTCGCGGTACGCGAAGCCGGCGCCCTCGTCCTCGGGCCGGTACGTGTACACGAGGCGGTAGGCGTCGGGCACGCCGTCGCGGTCGCTCAGGCCGTAGTAGCCCGGCACGGGCGGCGGGTGCGGGTTGGTGGGCACGACGTGCAGCATCGTGTAGGGGTCGGCCGGGCTTGCGACGCGGACGCGGTTGAAGTGGTCGGCCGGGTTGTGCGGCGGCGCGGTCACGCCCGGCGAGAAGTAAGTGGTGGACGTGTTGGCGCGCAGGCGCTCGTTGTTGAGGGCCGGGTGGCTGGTGCTGCCGGTGAGGATGAAGAAGTAGTCGGCCGCGGCGGCCGTGGCGGCGAGGGCCGCGAGGGAGAGGAGGCGCATGGCCTTCATTTTGGTTGGTGGGGTTGTGGTTGCGGGGAGGATGGACGAGGGTGGTGGGGGAATTGGCAGGAGGGAAGTCGGGGAGAGTGGTATTCTTATACAAACTAGCTACCAAGTCTCGCCAGGTCATGGGCAACGGCGTTCCGTGTTCGGCATGTGGTCGCAGATCTGCCCTGCTCCGGCGACCTTGGCCTGCCCAGAGCACCAACCAGCGCGTCACCCAGAAGCCACCGACTTTAACGCCCCATAAAACGGGTGAATGGGTAGCGAAACCCGTAGTCCGGGAAGGGTATGTGCCTCGTATTCAATCCTGTACTAAGCCAATGCGGCATGGCGCGGAGCACCTTTCGACTTCGGAGACGGCTCTGGGGTCAGCAGCCACCTGAGTTTCCGTTCGGCATTGTATGCAACTCTATTTTTAAGGACTAGGGTCAGAAGCGATCAAGAAAATGTCGTCAGACCACGCGCCCCGCCCCACCTTCTTGATCTTGTGCTAGAGTAGGTACCCAGTTCACTGCACTGCAGTTCCGGAAGCAGAAAGATAGACCCTGAGGTGGATATTTGAGCGTTTGTTCATATACCTGTTGCCGACTTGTTCCTCTACATTGTGCCGGAATTTTGAACCTGCCCAGTTAGCTACATCCGCCCTGATGACCGCAGTGGGCCTGACATTTTCCGCACATTCAGTACAATAGAAGCACAGGTTAGTCTCATCTGCAACTAGACAGAGGCAGAGTGACTTGCTAGATCGGTTCGAAACATCCACCCTCGCTTCTTTCCGTACCGTATTATCTTGCAAGTCAAGACAACACCATCGGCCAATCGCCGGTGCTGGCCGAGGTCCGAGATCCCCCGCAAACCTTGCAGACAACGCCAAATCTCCAAAACAGCAAAAACAAATCCACAGCTTCTGTAGATAATGACCCGCACCCGACTTGAACGGATAACCTTTCGATCTGGAGTCGAACGCGCTACCAATTACGCCAGCAGGCCGATTGATGGTGATGGAGTTGTGCAGAACGCGTCAAGATGCGTGAGGCGCGGAGCAACCCCTGGTTCCTTTTTGAAACTCCTGGCAAGTCACAATGAAGTGAGGTAGCTCAAAGCGTAGGCAAGATCTGGATTCTCATGTATGAAATTGCTTCGGGGCATAGTCATTCTCCAAGAACCTCGATAAGTCGTCAAGTTCTAGCAGACAATCGTGAGAAACTTCATTGTGGTTGGAGCTGCATATAGGCCGTTTCAAGTGACATTTTCCATCCTCGGTAGAAATGAGGACAAGGCTAGTTCCACATCCTTGATGGCTCGACCAAACCGCAGAAACATGTGCCAGAAACGCATGAGGCACTACTAACAGTCGTCAGTCATCGACGGGGAACTAGAGTCAGGGCAGACGCACTATGTGCAGACGATGCTGAATCACTGGGACGACGCCTGGGATGGCCCCTCCCTAACCCCTCTTCTCACCAGTACCACTAGAGTTGTAAACAAGCACACGCACCCCCCCCACGAGGTTGTGGCGAGGGACATCAGCAGCGACGAAGACACATACTCACTCGACAAGCAGTGACGGTGTGCAATACTGCCGGCACAAGAGCTACAAGAAGGGATTCAGCAACGACGAAGCCACCAAGACAGTCTACCGCGTTGCCATTTATCATCGCATTGCATTTAGTAAGTGTATCCCGCCTCGTTGTTCTGCATATATCCCTGGATTCCGGTTATTCTCTTCTTGCCCTCCTTTCCTTTTTCTTCTCTTTGTCTTTGCTCCAATTTTACCCCTTTTGTATCATGATATAGACGGTTTCAACTGCCATGTGAGGTTTGATGTTAAGAATAGAGCATGTTACAATGCAGACTTGAGCTGCTATAGCAGAGTGAAGATATCATATGCACCTTTCCCGTTTTCGAAGCCACAGTTATCAGGCAACTTGGCCGAGTGGTCTAAGGCGATGCACTCAAGGATTATCCTTCCCCTTTAAACGGGTAGTATTGCATTCTCGCAAGAGGCGTGAGTTCGAATCTCACAGTTGTCAACACAAAGGGCACTTTGGACTGGCTCCTTCACTTTTGCTTCAGCCCGGCTCCAATGCCGGAATCAATCATTTTGCCCTTGCATATTTTATGCCAGTGTCTCGGCTCCAGCACCAGTCCCCTCGGAGCTGCTTCCTGCGATCTGAGCGCAAGGTTCGGAACAAATTAGCATATATTAGAACTACGCAATACCTCCAGGACGCGCTCCATATATCCCTATCCCGGGTAGAAAATGCTGTTTCTATCGGGGACGCACATGATGTACAACGTTCTGAGTCCGGAGCTTGGTGACATTAAACCATTTACCTATCTGGTTTTGCCTTCTGCAGCCTTTCTCCAGACCCCTGAGTAGTCAACAACTAGGACAACTTTTCCTAAGATGTGTTACATTTGGGAAACGGGAATAGAGCCTGCTAAAGAATCGACTAGGTAACAATTGCGAATCTTTCCGAGCTTTCATTCGGGCTGATTTGAAATCCAACACCTGCCCCTGAATTCTCCCGAGCCACAGCTTGCCGACACTTAGTTTCACAAATCGTCGGCATGTAGGTATCAAGCATCATTACATGCCTTGCCCTAGCTAACCGCTGCCTCGTCGGTCCAAGGCCGGTGAAGATTGCGGACCGTCAAACTCAGAAGCTAAAAATCAGTATGCCCCTAAACATAGTCGGGACATCAACAACTCACCGACAACTGTCAATGACACGCGAAGGTCGAGGCTATTGTCCCGGAGCAGGCCGCCGAGCCTAATACCACAAGCCCGCCCATTGCCATCGCCAACTGCTACACAGGCTTCTGCACGTCGGACCGACGGGGACGGCGAGTTGGTTGGATAGGACTTGGAATAGGGAGAAGGTGTCGAACCCAAAATATAGGATCGGAATCTGATTGGTCTGAACAGACGGAGGAATCAATAGTGATGATGGCTTCAATTGTGTCAATCTATATAACTGTGAAAAAGCTATATGTAGCTCTAAAAGCCCATTTCCTCGGGGGAGCTAACGGATACCTAATGCCATGCTAAGACCAATCTGCCCCTAACCCCTAAGTAGGTTCATCCAATATCGCTACCATGGTCCTATTTTACTATAGTAGGTTTAACATACCCCCTTAGAGTAACTGCTAGGCAGCCGCTCTAGAGTACTCCTATAAGTAAGGTTATTCCTAAGATCTAAATTCCCTAGTAATCTAGCTCCCTAGTATCCGTTCCGTTCTGTAGCTATCTAGCCTTAGGCTCCCTCTAGTCTCTATCTTTTGTTTTCTAGTAGGGAGAGTTAGGAGACTCCTTAGCTCCTACCCCCTTATATAGACTATAGGTATCCTACTATAAGCGCTATACTCTCTTCTATTAAAGTCTTGCTTGCTCTCTAGCAAATAAGGCTCTTAATAGACACTATATTAATTATTGTAACGAATTCTTAGTGTTTATCTGCCGTTAGGGCCTTTATAAACCCGTTAGCTATTATCTTTATAGTAGGCACGTATTCTACTTTGATCTTGCTAGCTTCGCGCTCCTGCCTTAGCTAGTGGTTGTAGATATCTATATGCTTGAGCTTAGTCTATAGAGTGGCGATCTTAGCGTTAACGAGTTGGATAGTCTACAAGTTGTCGTACTAGATTATAATCTAATCGTTATTAAGATCGACCAATAGTTCGGAGATTAATCCGCTTACGAATATACCTTCTTTAGCCGCTTGCGAGAGGGCTAATAACTTAGCTTCGGTCGTTAAGGTTGTAACTGTATCTTGCTTGCTTACGCGCTACGCGATCAGACCGCTAAACAGTTAGATAGCGAAGCCTTATAAGCTTTTCCAATCAATAAGTGTCACGGGTCTAGCCGTGACATATGGCCGTATGGCCATTGCGGGCCGTATGGCCATTGTGGAGCGGTTGTGCGATGTAGGGCCTGCAGAGCCTGCAGCATGTGGAGCCCGCCGCAGGGTATATCCCCGGCGGGCTACACCTACAATCTTAAGTTCCTTGTACAACTATATCGAATATATACGTACCCTAACATTAGGCATTTACTACCTGTGATAGTTGGTTGTACCTTCTGTTCGTGTACGTAGACCTTCGTCGATTAATTACGACGAATTTACATTACGCAAACTAACCGAAATCACAATTCGACCGCCCCAAACCTAAGAAACTAATAAGATAGTTAGTCCTAAAATAATAAGATAGTCCTAAGAACCCGAACCTAAGAAACCAAACCCCCGAACCTAAGAAACCGAACCCCTAAACCTAAGAAACCGAACCCCCGAACCTAAGAAACCTAAATAAAGAAGAACAAGTACTATAGACGTTAACGTAAGCTCTGCGGCCTAAGTGCCTATTCCTATTAAGGATATATATAGCAAGGCTACTACGGCCCTAAAGGAAGAGATATACCTAAAGCTAAAGGGTTATTTCGAAGGATACTATAGGCTATTTATAGGTAACGACCTCCTACTTAAAGCGCTTAAGAGAGCTAGGAAGGACAATATAATAGAAAGGATAATAGCAAACCTAGCTAAATATATCCTTAGGGGCGCGACCGAGGAAATCTAGAGATAGATAATTAGGGCGAACAAGGCGAACGAAAAGGCTATAGTACTATAAGCAAAGAACAACGTTTTAATAAGGCTAATTAAGTCTAGGAAGCTAGGCGGCGGTAGCGGCGGTGCTAGAGAGGGTAGTATACTATACGTATCTACGTTTTCGGGCTCCGAGCGGGACTTAGCGAAGCGAACTATACAATTTAGAATATAGAAGACGCTGATTATAGCGCGATAGGCTGTAAGGCCGCTGGAATACGCGACCGAGAAAGCGAAGATCCTTTACGTAGCTTCGCTACTAGAGGGAATCGCGGCTATAGGAATTAGCAACTACATCGATACTATTGTCACGAATCTAGGCAATAAGCAAGCCTAGGTATAGACAACTACTAACGAGTTTATTAAGTTCCTTTCTAAGAAGTATATAATAATAGATCTAGTAGCTAACGTAGAGAATAAGCTATATAAGATAGTATAGAAGGACAAGTACACGAAGTTTATAGACTTTATTATAGAGTTCTCGAACCTTTACGACCTAAGTAACTAGGATAACGCTACTTACGTATACGTACTAAGAGAGAAGCTTTCGAAGCTAATATAGGACCTGATCCTACTATAGACGAACCTCCTAGCCTAGGATAACTTCTAGGGATAGGTTACTATAGCCTAGGCCTAAGCTAATAACCTTAAAATAGAGGAATACTTAAAGAAGGCTAACGAGCCGAACTACTATAACGGCTATAATACTAAGAAGGAAAGTAAGGACCTAAACGCTATAGACGTTAACTAGGTAACTACTACTAAGGACAAGGCAACTATCTTATAACTCTCTAACTTAAAGAGGGAGTAATATATAGCTATAGGTCTCTATTTCCTCTATAGTATAAGGGGCTATATCGTAGCGAAATATATAGAGAAAGGCAAGCAAGCCTAGAACAACCTAGGCGCTAGAGGTAGAGGGTAGCGAGGTAGCCGCGGCAACTATAGCGGATTCGGTAACAACAGCGGATTTAGTAACAACGGTAGATTCGGCAATAACGGCGGATTTAGTAACAATAGCGGATTCAGCAACAATAGCAGCCTAAACTAGAACAACAATAGCAGCCCGAACTAGAATAACAATAACGGCGGATTCGGAGGCGGCGGAGGCTATAGTAGCGGCGAATACCTATATCGATAGAATAATAATAACTAGAACTTCGGCAATATCAACTAGAACTTCGGTAACAACGGCGGAGGCTATAGCGTATACCGCGTACGATTTATAGACTAAGGCTACGTTCTAGGAGAAGTCGGTTACAACGATACTAAGTACTATAAACCCGAATAGAGTATAGAAGACCTAGAATAGTAACAATAGCACTAGGGAAATGCCTAGCCTCTATATAAAGACGCGCGTAGAGGTATAGAGGCTATTATAGGGGAGGTAGTAGCGATTTAGTTATTAGCGCTATTGGTTAGATAGCTAATTTAATCCTATTATCCTCCTATATTATAATAAGCAAGCGCAAGATAGCGTATATAGCGCTTGTAGATTCAGGCTATATAGGTCTCGCCTTTATAGACTTCAGTTTCGCAGTACGTAACGATATACCGCTAAATAGACTAGAAACGAGGAAGCTACTCTACTTAGCTAATAGTATACTAAAGTTATAGATCAAATAGAGTATAGTGCTAGAACTAAGGATCGGCTAGTATAGAGAGAAGCTTCGGTTCTTTATTACTATACTAGCGAAAGACAATCCGATTATTCTAGGCCTCCTATAGCTAAGAAGACACAACCTAACAATCAACTAGGCAGACCTAAAGCTTACGTTTAGGGAGCGTTACTAAGAGCAACGTTACTTACTAGAATATATAACTAAGCTAACGGTACCGTAAGCGAAGCCTATAACTACGGAACCTACGACTATAGAACCTACAACTATAAAAAATATAGCGAAATACTAAGTATCGGTCGAGGAAGTCCTAGATAAAGGAGAACTAAAGGACAGGGAGTATAACTAGGGTCTAGAGAACCTATAGAAGAAGAGGAAGAGAAGGTTATCCCCGTTGCAACGCTATTAGAGAGCGCTTAAGAACAGACTATAGTAGACCTTATCCCCGCTAGGATCAAGAGCGGTAGTTATTCTAAATAAGCTTATAAGGAGGCTATAACTAGCGAAGAAGGTAAATAGGCGTAGGTACCTATAGGCGCCGCTACTACTAAAACGACTCCCGAAGCTACTACTGTATAACAAGGCGATTAACAAAAACAACATTAAGATACTAAACGCGCTAAACTTTATACTTTTCTACCGCTAGAAGGGCGTAACGGTAATACGCGTAACGGTTAACTAACTAGAACAAGCAATACTAAATAAGAAGAAGGACAAGGAGAGGGCTACGCTCTATACCCTACTAGACAACTTTTATAAGCGGATATTAAACTGTAAAGGCTTGCTAGAGGACTATACTTCGATACTCCTAGAACGGCACTACAAGTTTGTAAACGCCCTCTAGAGCGACGTAGAGACAATTTATAGGATTATAGAGGAGGACGCTTGGAAATTCTTTAAGAAGAGTAACAAACCCTAGCTAATAGTAGCGGATATCTTGAAACGCCTACTAGTAGAGTATCGCGATACGTTCGAGACTTTTCTTCCCTAGGAGGTAGATACGCTACTACTATATAGATTATATAACTATAAAATCAAGCTAATACTAGGAAGTAAGCTACCGTTCTTAAGGAACAGACTGTTCTTACTAATAGAACTACGCGTAGTTAAGCGCTAGCTAGATAACTATCTAACGAAAGGCTTTATCCAACTATTAAAATTAAGTATAGAAGCGCCTCTACTACTTGCCTAGAAGCTAGGAGGTAGAGTGTAGATTTGCGCTAACTTCTAAGGTCTAAACAACGTTTCGATAAAGAGTCGATATCCAATACTACTAATTAAAGAAACACTCGATTCTATCTATAGAGCGCGGATCTTTATAAAGCTAGATGTTATTATAGCGTTTAATAGAGTCCAAGTAGCAGAAGGCTACGAATAGTTAATAGCGTTTGTAATACAATTTGGCCTCTACGAATCGCTGGTTATACCGTTCGGGCTATAGGGAGCGCCCGCTACGTTTCAGCACTATATTAATAACACGCTATACAATATACTAGACGTATACGCTACGGCGTACCTAGACGATATACTAATCTACTCTATAAATATAGCAGACTATATTAAGCAAGTGAAGGAGGTACTAAAGAGACTGCACTAGGTAGGGCTCTAGGTTGATATTAACAAGTGCAAGTTCTATACTATAAGAACGAAATACCTAGGCCTAATTATTACGCCAGGCAGTATCGATATAGACAAAGAGAAGGTAGTAGCTATTATATCCTAGGAACTGCTAATAACAAGGCGGTAGCTACAACGGTTCTTAGGCTTCGCGAACTTCTACTAACGATTTATCAAGAACTTCTTAGGAGTAATATAGCTACTTTATAACCTTACAAAAAAGATAACAAGCTAGGAATAGAGTAGACTATACTATCTAGCTTTCGAATAACTAAAAACGTACTTCTTAATAGCACTAGCGCTAAGGATCTATAACTAGGACAAGCCTATAGTCGTTAAAACTAACGCTTTAGACTAGTTAGTAGGCGGAACGCTACTATAGCAAGACGATAATAGCGACTAGTACCTAGTAGCCTACTTCAGCGCGAAGCACTTAGTATAGGAATGCAATTACAATATCTATAATAAGGAGCTATTAGCGGTAATTAAGGCACTAGAGGAATAGCAACTAGAACTAGAGGGAGCAAACGGCCGGTTTAATATTATTACAGACTATAAGAACCTTCAGACCTTTGTAACGACGAAGCAACTGTCCCTAAGGCATATATAGTAGTCTAAATTCCTATTACAATTTAACTTCTATATTATCTACTAGCTAGGATCGGCAAACGCAATGCTAGATACGCTAAGCCGTAAGCTAGAATATATACTATAGGGCGTAGAGGATAACCGACTCTAGAACCGTAAGAGGCTACTAATTAACCCTAACTAGTTCGATCTAAAGACATTTAAACTACTAAGACTATATAACAAGGCGATTATAGTTAACTAGTTGGACCTATTAAGATATATTAACAATCTACTGAACGAAATATACACGAGCTTAGATCTACTAAAGGCAACGCTTAGGGCGCTAGCAGACCCTAGGACTAGAGCTTAGCTAAAGGACATTAAAACGAGGCTTAAAGTGCTATACGCGGAGTACTATATTATTGTAGGTAAGGTATATTACTATAGGAGAATGCTTATCGACCTAGATAATAATAAGATATAACTATAACTAATTTACCGAACCTACGTATTAGGACCTAGGGGCTACCTAGGAAGAACCAAGACTATCGACCTAATGAATCGGAAATACTAGTGGACCGGGATAACTAGTACTATTCGCGATTACTACAACGCTTGCTTACTATATAACAAGACGAAAACGCTAAGGGCGCTACTAACGGGCTTTCTAAAGCCGCTGCTAGTGCTACTCTCGCTATAGCAGGATATATCGGTGGATTATATTATACTACTGCCGCTATATATAAGGAGAAACCGAACCTTTAACTATATTGTAGTAGTAGTAGACCGACTGACGAAAATACGCTACTTTATCCTAATAGAGACCTTAGAAGTAGATAAGTTAACAGACCGCTTTGTAGAACAGGTCTATAGCCTATATAGCCTGCCTAAGACGATTATATTAGATAGAGGTATATAGTTTGTTTTAACGTTCTAGAGAACACTATCGTCGAGATTAGCAGTAACTCTAAAACTATTATTAGCGTTCTACCTATAAACGAACGGCCAGACTAAACGGATTAACGTAGAGTTAAAGCAGTATTTACGCCTTTTCGTCGACTAGGTATAGGATAACTAGGCGGATTAGGTACCGCTTGTAGAGTTTGTAGGGAACAATATATCGTTAGAGACAACAGGAGTATCACCCTTCTTCGTAAACTACGGTTTCTACCTACGTATAGGCGTAGAACCAAGTAGACTATACCTACTAGAACTCTTAGAAGCTTAGAAGAGGGAGTTTTTCTAGGTAATAGAGATATCTATACGCTTTAAAGTAGTACTAGATATAGCGAAGGCACTAGCGAGGTAAGCGTAGGACCGTTACGAGATTAACGTAAACGCTAAACGTAGCAACGCCCTAGTCTATAGAATCGGCAATAAGGTAATGCTTAATATATAGTATTATAAGACAGGGCGCCCGACGAAGAAGCTCGAACTACGTTAGGAGGGACTATTCGAAGTTACTAAAGCGGCGTTATATATAGTAACGCTACGCCTTCTAGCAAATATAAAGATATTCAATACGTTCTACATATCACTGGTTCGGCTATAGTAAGGCGAGCAGGGAATCCTAGGGCAAGCTAACGTATAGAGAGATATAAGGGCAAACCGTAGTAGGGAAGTAAGGCGCTAGGACAATAGCGTCGAAGTAGTTAAATAGAGATTTAAAGAGATTCGAGACTTTAGGAAAGTAAAGAACAGGAGGTAGCAATACCTAATTAAGTAAAAGGGCTACGCCTAGCCGACTTAGTAGCTAGCAACAGATCTATATAGCTGCGATAATACTATTTGGAAGTTCTACAATACTAATCCGAACAAGCTAGGGCCCCTAGCGTAGGTACCAAGAAGGAACTGAAGCTACGATTCGAGCGTTCGAACCGTGGGCTTGATTTGAAGAGGAGGCTTGTTTTAAGGGAGGGTAGTGTTACGGGTCTAGCCGTGACATATGGCCGTATGGCCATTGCGGGCTGTATGGCCATTGTGGAGCGGTTGTGCGATGTAGGGCCTACAGAGCCTGCAGCATGTGGAGCCCGCCGCAGGGCATATCCCTAGCGGGCCATACCCACGATCTTGAGTTCCTCGTACAACCACATTGAATATATACGTACCCCAACATTGGGCATTTACCACCTGTGATAATAAGGTTATTAGCGAATAAAGAGTTACTTGCTACGATTAGCTAGTCGCCTCCTCCTAATTAGAAGGCGAAGAAGCGTGTTTGGTAGAGGTATCTTAGCACTTAGTTGGCCGCTGCGTAGTAATCTAGGCCTAGGTTGTGATTAAACTAGGAAAGTCTCGAAGCTACGAAAGCAATGTCGGGTCGCGATGTAATAGCGGTATAGAGTATCGAGCTAACCTTCTTCTAGTAGAATCGCGTTATGCCTAGATCTGCGATGTTATTATATAGAAGCAATTCTATCGTCGTTATAGGTGTTCTAGGTATAGCTTCCGAATCCGTGAGCTTCGCGATCTTCTCGATATATAATGTCTGGCTAAGCTAAACGAGCTTCTTGGTTCTCTTATAGTAGATCTCGATACCTAGGAACCACTATAGCTCGTCGCTACTTGTCACAGGCACAGCCTGTGTCATGTGCCATATCATATGCCATACCATGTGGTTGGCTGAGCACCCTGTAGCTAGAGGAGCGTGGCTCTACACTAGGTGGAGCTCGCCGCGCAGAGCCTTCAGCCCTCGCGAGCTCCCACGAAGGTTACACTGTTGTGCAACCTTGTTATATACGACCGTTACAGTAGGTTGCACCTTCAACTCGCGCGCGTAGCTAAGTCGTCTGCTCCAGAACAGAGAGCGCACCAGACCGACTAGAACGCTTCTTTTCCCGACGTACTAGGCTTTGTTTTTATTTCTTAACCACCTACGTAGTACGAGTTAACCACCAGGACGAGCATCCTACGTACAACAGCAGTCCGCCGAATAGGACTATAAGACTCCGACGAACAGGACTATAAGACTCCGACGAACAGGACTATAGTATTCCGACGAACCGGACAACGCTCCTACGAAGATAAGCGCGAAGATGATAAGCGGCGCCGACCTCGCGGCATCGCTACCGCCGAGACTCGTAGCGCTACGCGCAGCGCTAAGAGAATAATAGTAGAACGAGGTCTCTAACACTATACCCGCTTTTATAGCATCGATCGACGACGATAGAGGGTACAACCTCTTAGGGTTCGCTATAGCTATAAATACGATAGTTGGCAAGCTGAAGAGAAAGCTCGATAAGTCTGTCAGGAGGTTCGAGGCGTCTATCGCAGCGGGTACGGCGCTTAAGAAGGAGCTCAAGGAGCATAAGTTACTACTCGCGAACCAGAGGACGCTAATAGCAATAGCCCTAGACCAGGCTCGCGGTAGTAGCGCTAGTAGCGGCTATAGCGTATCGATCTCCCTCCCCTACCCCGATCCGTTTACTAGAGAAGAGAAGGATACTATCAAGCGTACCCTGCTCTTCGAAGACTAGGAGGACAAGGTACGCAGCCGCTAGCGAACACGCCCGCAGGAGTTCCCAGACAAGTACACCAAGATCCTATACGCAAAGGCTATACTAGGCAGCAGCGCGCGCTAGGCAGTCGCGGCGAAGCTCGAGCAGGTTAAGGAGAACCTATATAGCGCGGTAGTATAGCCGTAGAAGACCGGGTCCAACCTCCTAAAGACCCTCCGCACCTAGTATACAACGTACGACGTAGTTACTATAGCGAGTAACAAGCTAGAACTACTAGCGTAGAAGAACGAGTTCGTAGCGTTTAACGACTTCCTTACCGAATTTACTACCCTAGCCGACACCGCTAGCGTCAACAACGTAACGAGGGTCCGGATACTCCGGCTTAAGATCTCCCCCCGCCTTTCAAGCGCCATAGTTACGCAGACAGTGCTCCCGCCAGCTAACAACTTTAAGCTCTAGGCTACGCTAGCCGGCTAGCTCGCGACTAACCTAGAGGGAGAGGACTTTAGGCGGAAGCTACGCGGCGGAACCAGGAGCGGCGGGACCAGGGGCGGTAGCAACAACAACGGCAGAGGCAGATACCCCGACGCAATAGAGATCGACGCAGTAACGCTCGCGGCGCTTACCCCCTAGGAGAAGGAACGGCGCAGAGCGAGTAGCTTATACTACAAGTGCGGCGGGGCCAACTATATCGCGAGGGCGTACCAAGCAGGCCGCGGAGGCCGAGGGGACCGCGGTAACGCCCACGGCGCCGGGCAGTTACAGCGCGGGGGCGCCCAAGGCGGTAGAGGATCTAGTTTCGGTGGAGGTTTCGGTAGCAACGCGCAAGGATAGCAGCAGCCTACCTAGGGATAGTAGCAGCCCGCGTAACAAGGCTACGGCCAAGGCAGGTTCCTAGGCTTCGGGCAAGCTCCCTCTAGGGGCCTTCCGGCTCGCGGTGGCGTAAGCGGCTACGCTAGGGCCTACTAGAGGGGTCGAGGCGGGCTCGCTATACGCTTTACAGATACCCCTAACCAGAGCGGTTTTATCGTTAGAGAGGTAGACGAGCAGGAGGAGTATAGCGCTTACTAGTCTATAGTAGAGCAACCCCCTAGCTTCGGCTTCTCGTATAACAACTAGGGAAACGAGGAGCTCCTATAAACTATCGCTTATAGGAGGGGTACCGCTAGCCGTAGGAGGGATAGGGAGATAGTTTAGTTATTAGTACAGTAGGTAGTAGCGCTAAATCTATTCTCTTATTATCGTACCTAGCGGTTAGTAGGCGCAATGTAGAGTATGTAGCACTTATAGACTCGGGTTATACAGGTTTAGCGTTTGTGGATTTTAGCTTTGCGGTTGCGAATAGACTGCCACTAGAGAGGCTAGCGGTATAGCAGCCGCTATTTCTAGCCGATAGAGGGTTCTTACGCTAGATCGAGCACTTAGCGGCGCTTACGCTAGTCGTTAGCAACCACTAGGAGACCCTGGTATGTTTCGTTACGACGCTCGTAAAAGAGACCCCGGTAATCTTAGGCCTCCCGTAGCTACGGAAGTATAACCTGCGGATCGACTAGGAGACCCTATAGCTCGAATTTACGGAGCACTGCCGCGGGAGGTACCTTCCAGAGCATATCGGAAGCTAGGTCGCTTGGCAAGTAGACTAGCTAGAGGCGGCACCCCTACCCCCAGAGAGTAGCGGGCGGTACTATATAACAGTAGAGGATATACCCGAAGACGACGACTCTAGTACCTCCGGTAATAACAACGAGGTCGCTATCGCTACGAGCAAGCTGTCCGACCACGAGAGGGCCAGGCGGTCCGATAGGTAGAGACGGGCCTGTAGACAGTAGAGATCCGCGTCCTAGGGAGACGTATAGGCCGACCCGCGGGGGACGCTCGTACCGCTAGGAGCAATAGGCGTTCCGGTCGAAGCGCCGCCCCCTACATTACTAAGGCCGGTAGAGGTAGTGGCGGGTACTAGGAGACCACCCCCTAGACTCCGGTCCCCCCCCCCTGCTACCCTGCCCCCGCTTAGTTAAGCGCGGGGGAAGATCCGCTAGGACGACGTAAAGATCCTGAACGGAGCGAGCTTCCTGGCGGTGTACCGACAGAAGGGCGTGGTGGTTATATAGACTATAATGGGTGAACTAGAGAGAGCGGTAGAAGCTAAGAAGAGAGACTATATACTAGTTCTGCCCGAGCAGTTCTTTAAGGACCTGCTAAGTCGAGAGAGTGCACCGGAGTACACGAAGTTAATGCTCCTAGCAAGGTTCTACAGCTTTATCGACGTACTTGCCAAAGGGGATAAGAAGCTTAATAAGATTATAGAGGAGGATTCTAAGAAGTTCTTCGATAAAGCGGATAGACTAGCGCCTACCCTAGACGAGATTAAGGCGCGCCTACTAAAGGAATACCGAGACTTAGTAGCCGCTTTCGTCCTACAAGACGCTAACATTTTGCCCCCCTACCGTACGTATAACTATAGGATCGAGCTGCTCCTAGGGAGTATAGTCCCGTATTCGAGGAATCGCCCGATGTCGCCGATAGAGCTACGTATACTAAAGCGCTAGCTTAACGATAACCTCGCGAAGGGGTTTATCCGGCCCTTGCGATCGAGCGCCTCGTCGCCTATCCTAATAGCGCAGAAGCCGGGCGGAGGTATTAGAATCTGCGTTAACTACCGCGGCATTAACAACGCGACGCTAAAGAGCCGGTACCCTATCCCGCTAATCCGGGAGACCCTAGACTCTATCTACAAGGCGAAGATCTTTACGAAGCTCGACGTAATTGCGGCGTTTAACCGAGTACGCGTGGCGCCAGGCTGCGAGTAGCTTACGGCGTTCATTACGAGATTCGGCCTGTACGAAACGCTGGTTACGCCGTTCGGCCTATAGGGCGCGCCCGCTACCTTCTAGCATTACGTTAACAATATCCTCTACGACGCTCTAGATAACTACGCAACGGCGTACCTGGACGATATCCTAGTCTACTCAGGTACGCTCGAGGAGTATATTAAGTAGGTTAGGGAGGTGCTAAAGCGTATAATCGACGTAGGTCTATAGGTGGATATTAACAAGTGCGAATTCTACACGAAGCGGACGAAGTACCTAGGGCTTATCATTACGCCTAGGGGCATCGAGATGGACCTAGATAAGGTCGAAGCGGTGCGTAATTAGGAGGCTCTGGAGACAAGGAGGTACCTCTAGCGGTTCTTAGGGTTCGCGAACTTCTACCGCCGATTTATACGAGGTTTTTCGAGCTACGTACGGCCGCTATATAAGCTTACGAAGAAGACAGTAGACTAGGAGTAGTCCGAGTAGTACGAAGCGGCTTTCTAGCGCCTAAAGGTATACTTTGTTATAGCACCGGTACTATGGATATATAACTAGGAGAAGCGCGCTATAGTAGAAGTTAATACGTTAGACTGGTCGGTGGGTAGAGCGCTACTATAGGAAGGGGATAACGGCGAGTTATATCTAGTTGCTTATTTCTTGGCGAAGTACACTGCGGCCGAGTGTAACTACGATATCTACAACAAGGAGCTCCTTGCGATTGTCAAGGCGCTTGAAGAATGGCGCCCTAAGCTCGAAGGTGTGGCTAAGAGGTTCGATATTATTACGGACTATAAGAACCTATAGACCTTCGGTATAACGAAGCAGCTGTTGCTACGCTATATACGCTGGTCGGAGTTCTTGTTGCGTTTCGACTTCCAGATTATCTACCGCCTAGGTACGGCAAACGGCCGCCCTAACGTACTGAGCAGGAAGCTAGAGTTTATGCCGAAGGACGTTAAAGATAATAGGCTATAGAACAGGCGGCGCCCTCTGATCGACCTAAGCAAGTTCAACCTAGAGACCTTTAGTAGCAAGTACGACTCTAAGCTACTAGGCGAGATACTGGAGCTCTTTAGCTTCGACGTTTCGCGCCATACTGACGACCTTATTGTAGAGAGCTACGCGAGCTCGCTATTTATAGTAGACGTGGTGGAGGCGCTTGGCGACTAGGAGGTACGCGCCTGGCTAGCCAAGATCAAGCGGGAGCTAAGAGTGCCGTTCGCTGAGTGTAAGTTGGTCTTGGGCAGGGCGTTCTACCGCGGTAGGCTGATAATCGACCCGGGTAATACGGAGCTCTATTTGTAGCTTATCTACTGGATATACGCGTTAGGGCCTGGCGGGTACCTGGGGAGGACGAAGACGCTTGACCTAATAAACAGGGTCTACTAGTGGCTAGGGATAAGTGTGTTAGTAAGGACGTTCGTCAAAGCCTATATTCTATACTTTAAGACGAAGAACCCCCGCTCGAAGCCCGCGGGGTTCCTCAAGCCGCTCCCGCTGCCGTTAGCGCCGTGGCGAGACATATCGGTAGATTATATCACGCCGCTCCCGCTATATAACCAGAGGGGGTAGGAGTTCAGGCACGTAGCAGTAGTGGTTAACCGGCTTACGAAGATACGCTACTTTATTGCAACGGCGACACTAGAGGCCGACGAGCTGGCTGACCGGTTTATTAAGCGCGTGTACTCGCTCTACGGCGTACTGGAGACGATTGTGTCGGATAGAGGTACGTAGTTCGTTTCAGGGTTCTAAAGGGCGCTATCGGCGCGCCTCGCGATCACCCTAAGACCCTCGTCGGCGTTCTACCCCTAGACAAACGGCTAGACGGAGCGGATTAACGCGGAACTAGAGTAGTACCTACGGCTATATATCGACTGGGTACAGGATAACTAGGTTAACTGGCTCCCCCTGGCGGAGTTTGCGGGGAATAATATAGTCTCTAAGACGATAGGCGTATCACCGTTCTTCGCGAATTACAGCTTTAACCCGAGGATAGGCGTAGAGCCGTCGAAGCCGTACCTACCGAACATCTTAGAGTAGTAGAAGCGGGAGTTTTTCCAGGCATCGGAGCTCGCGGACCGCTTCGGGGCGATCCTCGGGAAGGTTACGGCGCTAGCAAAGCAGTTATAGGACCGCTATAAGCAGAACGCGAACCGCTATAGGGAGGACGCGCCGTAGTACCGCGTTAGTAATATAGCGATGCTCGATATATAGAACTACAAGACTGGCAGGCCGACCGCGAAGCTCGCGCCGCGGTAGGAGGGCCTGTTCGAGGTTACGAAGGCCTCGTTACACGCGGTGACTCTGAAGCTCCCGGCGAATATAACGATCTTCCCTACGTTCTACGTCTCGAGAGTAAGGCGCTACCCGGGGTAGGGCCTGGCCGGCTAAGAGAGGGTCGACGACGACGTAAGCGCTAACTACGGGCGCGTGGTCATACGGACTAACGAGGGCGAAGACGTAGTAGAGTAGAGGTTCGAGAAGATCGTGGGGTTCGGCAAGGCGGCGAACGGCCGCTAGTAGTACCAAGTTAAGTAGGAAGGTCACGACAACCCGACTTAGCAACCCGCAACGGATCTACAGGGCTGTAATAACGCCATCTGGGAGTTCCACGACGCGTACCCTAAGCTCCCGGGGCCGCTATCGTAGACGCGAAGAAGGAGGGCGTAGCGGCAGGAGGTAAGGCGCTAAGCAAAAGGAACAGGCTATAGATGCAAGTATCTAAAATCGAGCGTGTAGAATAGGATAGGCTCTGGATACAAGCATCCAAAATCGGGTGTTTTAGGAGCGTTTGAGATAGCTCTAGAGGCGAGTATCCAGAATTGAACGGTTGGGATAGCTCTGGATGCGAGCATCCAAGATTGAGTAAGCGGTTGGGATAGCTCTGGATGCGAGCATCCAAAATAGGGGCTATTTTTGTATAGGGGGGCTTGTTTGGAGAGGGAGGGTAGTGTCACAGGCACAGCCTGTGTCATGTGCCATGTCATGTGCCATGCCATGTGGTTGGCTGAGCACCCTGTAGCTAGAGGAGCGTGGCTCCACACTAGGTGGAGCTCGCCGCGCAGAGCCTTCAGCCCTCGCGAGCTCCCACGAAGGTTGCACTGTTGTGCAACCTTGTTGTATACGACCGTTACACTACTAGTAAGTTCGTATTTCTTATATAGGCTGCTAACGATCTTATTAACCTTCTCTTGCTTGTTCTTACAGTACGCGATTACAATATCGTCGACGTAAAAGAAGACAATAATGTCCCTGTTTATTATTATATATAGCTCGCGTAGTATCTTGACGAATCCTAGACTTCTTAAAGTGTTAGTTAGCTTACGTTACTATAGGAGAGGGGATTTTCTTAGCCTATATAGAGCTTTGTTTAGCTTTAGTATATTCCTATATCTATAGTAGCCCTAGGGTATCTATATATATACGAGCTCGTCGAGGAAGGCGTTTACGAAGGCGTTAACTACGTCGAATTGGATTAACTCGAGATCGAATCTTGCTATAATAGCGAGCACTGTTCGGAGTAACCGGATCGCGAGAGTAGTAGCGTAATTTTCTTCTACTAATCCCTTCTACTATTAATTACCACGAACTACGAGCCGCGCTTTGTACTTATCAAGGAACCTATCTTAGCTGAACTTATAGACGTAAACCTATATATAGTCTAGAATCTATTATATACCTGCTTGTTAGCGGGAAACCTTATCCTACAACTACTTAACGCTATAGCTAGCTAAGTGATCCTTCTCTACTTATAGGAAGAGCGCTTCTATTAGGTAGTTCTCGAGTTCGTAATGCTATTTCGGCTTAGGAGGAAGGGTGTCGCGATATAGGCGTTTAATACTATCTTTCTTCTTTATTAGCTATATAACGCGCTTCTTCGTAATAGTTCCTTATAGAGTCTGCTCTTCTTTAGTAGTCTTTAGTTTCTTAGGCTCGATTGCTAGGGTCGCTATCTTTCGCTAGAGTTGGTTGATCGTAGCTCTTGTAATAGGCTTGTCTCTTAATGTACCGACTATAGTCGATAGTATACCCGTATAGAAGGCTACGTACTATAGTTCGAATGCCGCTACGATTTCTATAGCATTGTCAGCTCGTAAGCCAGTTATTAGCGCGGTTAAAAGAGTAGCAGGAGGTATTATAGGAGGTGTTTAGTAGAACTTAGGGAAATCGCTAGAGGCGTCGCCTTTAACTATAATAGTATCTAAGATCTCCTCTTCAAGCTCTTCTTCTTCTAATACGTTATCGGTTAGGTAGACAGCAATATCCTTGTCTTTGTCCTTATTCTTAGGTTCTTGTTTATCTAGTTTAGTAGCTAGGTTTCTTGTTTCTTGATCTACAAGCTACTAGGCAAGTGCCTCTAGGTTAACTTGCTTCTGATCGATCGCGATACGCTTAAGGTCTCTAGAAAAGACCTATATCTTGTTAAAAATAACGTCTTGGGTAGCTACTACATCGTTGGTTCTAGGGTTCTAGATTCGGTAGATGTTAGAGGATTAGTATCCTACTAGGTATCCTACAAATGCCGTTGGCTCGAATCTCTATAGTCGGCGCTCCTTCTTTTGCGCTATAGTTGTTATAGCGTAAGCCTTATATCTATATACCTTCAAATAGTTCAGTGCTAGTTTACGTCGCTCTATTACGACTATACTTCGCTTCTCTAGGTACTTGTAGAATCTCTTAAATAATATCTTCCAACTACTTCCTTGCCTTAGTATATAATTAAAGAGGTATACCGATGCTCGGGAAATCTCAAGCTACAATTTAATCGGGAGGTTGGCGCTTAGAGCTATATAACGTTGTTTTTCCTTGATTATACCCCCCGAGCGCTCTACCACCCTATTCTGCTCTTGCGTATAGGCGGTATAGGGCTCGACTTTAATACCCTTACTCTCGAAGAACGCTATAATAGCGTCGGTCTTAGTAAACTCGTTGTTACACTCGATTACTTTAGGTTTGATCTTATACTAGGTCTCTAGTATATAGAAGAGGGTCTTAAGGGCCGCTAGGATGTTATCGCCTTTGTAGGTTCTTATATAATAGTCCTATATATACCTAGAGTATCGGTTAGTAGCGAGTAGTAGTACGGTGTAATCTTATCGCGCGCCTAGGTATTTGTAGAAGTCGATAGCGATACAGTCCCCTACCTTTAGAGGGTCTAGGTATAGTTCTTAGCTGATCCGACGTTTGGCTTTGCTATATCTGTACCCGTTGTACTCTACTATTATAATACCCTTGATTTTAACTCTGTAGGTACTGTTAACGAGATGTTCGAGGGCCCTAGGGCCTAGGTAACCGAGGCGGAGATACTATATTATCGCATCCGCTCTAGATAGTACCTAAGCGGTCTATGTATTAAGCTGTTGCTTTCGTATAGCGAAGGCGGCGTATATAGTTGTCTAGGGAATATATTCTAGGACGAATTGATTATGTTAGTCTTGAACGTCGTAGAGGTATACGTTTTCTCCGCGCTATAGGTAGTCGTTACAAGTATCCTACTAGATACCGCGGTTTTTAAGTTAGCGGAGGGAGACAAGGTTATATACGAAAGTCGGGCAAAAAGCTACGTCTTTAAGAGTAATAACTTAGGATCCGTTCTTAGTCTTTATTGTAATGTTAACTTCGCTATATCCCTCGATAGTAACGGGATGTTCTCCGGCCTAAACGTAGTCTAACGGGCTTACGAGGCAAGGTAGTAACTTAAACTAGGAGAGGTTGTTATATAGGTAGATGGTTAATCTGGAATCGAGGATAGACGAGTTAACCAGAGGGTATATAAGCTACCCTACTTAGAAGGCCGCTAGTATAGTAAAGAAGCTTGCGGTATATCTTCCGACCGTACGCCCGTACCTAGCTAGCTACTATGCCTACTTCTTGAAGTAGGGCGTTAGAAAATTCTCTAATATCTTAGTAGCTTCCTAGCTAGGTGCTAATGTTATCTCTAGAGAGGTCTTTGTCTAAATAGGGGGGGCCTTAGCTATTTAATTAGCTATCTAGTACTCTTAGGGGGCTACTGCTACTTACGTAGAGTTTCGGTACTCTTTGTCTACTAATTTTACAGTAGGTATCTTAGGGGCCTTTCGGCGCTCTTCTTCTACTAGTTATAACGTAGCAGGTCTCTCGGGGGCCTTTCGGCGCTCTTCTTCCACTAGTTATAACGTAGCAGGTCTCTTATCTACTAGTAGCAAAGTAGCGGGTATCTAGTTATAGGCTACCTCTAGTTGTAAAGTAGGGCGGTACTCTAGGGAAGTACGTTGTTATTATATACTCCTACTTAGGGCTAACGCTATAGGGAGTTAATCTTGATCTTAGGATAACTCTTTCAGGTTAGATCTCTATCTCTTTGGCTTTATTCGCCCTATTTTAGCTTTAAGCAAGGGGTTTGCCTTAAGGTTCTTCTCTATTCTTTAGATAATGTTCTCTCTATATATAAATCTCTAGGGGGCTCTCTCTAGGTATAGGTAGTAGCATCTTTCTATATTATATACTCCTTTATACGGCTTATATAGTATAACCTCCTTCTCCTACTAGGGGCTTATATTGCTTCTCTTTCTCTTGCTACTAAATGTCGGGAACGCCCCGCGGGTAACCCTAGGCTTCGATTTCGCCGGGAGGTCTTAGGTACCGATCCGGAGTTAGTAGGTTATATCCTCGATCGTATAGTCTTAGAAGTTAGTAGCAACTACTCTCTACTTCTTAGATCGAGTAACGAAGGTAAGGGGTATCTAGTTAATCGCTTTACTTAGGTTAGCGATCTAAACGATAGGGAGAGTTCCTTCCTAGATATCCCTTATAATAGCTTCCTTTATTATTATATCCTACTTCTTAATCTATAGCTCGAAATCCTCTTATACTATAGTCGCGAACCTCGACTATTCGAGGATAGCGTAGTACGCTCTAATCTTCTTATAGAAGGCTATAGCTACCTTAACGTCGTTAGCGCCGAATCCCTTGTAGATATAGTACTACTTATTAACGCCTTAGTCTACGTAAAGTCGGGTTGTTCGGAGCTAGACCTAGATAGTATCTATAATAAAGTCCTAGAGCTTCTAGACTTCCTTCCGTTATTAGGCCGCCTCTTAGGCCTTCTCTTAGTAGTTGTTCTCTAAGATAGAGAGCATCCGGTTCTATACTATTAATAGGTATACTTGCTTGGCCGTTCAGGCGGCTACGGCGGTAGCCGCGTTATCGTTATTGCTACTGCCGGCTCCGGCGTAAGCGCTAGCGTAGCCGGGGGCGGGGGCGTAGGCTATACCGCTTTGGGTAACTTGTAAGACGGGCGTATTAGCGCTATCGTAGTCGATGTCTTGTACTAGGGTTAAGGCTAGGTTCAAGCGATCGAACTTAGCTATAGTTTTAGCTTTATATACGGCCTAGGCTATATCGGGATCGAACTCGCTAGGGTGCTTAAGTAGGGCCTCTTTGCCTAGGATATAGTTAAGCAGTTCGTATAAGGCTACTTTCAAGGTAAACTAGACGTTCTAAGCGTACTAGTTAGCTAGCTTCTTAAGTATAGCAAGGTTAGTAGTTAACTTAGTAGTAGATATCTTAACTACTAGCTAGCTCGAAGGTTCAGGCTAAGGCGGTCGAAGGATTAGTGCTTTTAGCGTTACTTAAAGGTAATTTAAGTAATAAGACTCTTAATTGTCGAACCTAAAATATAGGATCGGAATCTAATTAGTCTGAACAGACGGAGGAATCAACAGTGATAATAGCTTCAATTGTGTCAATCTGTGTAACTGTGAAAAAGCTGTGTGTGGCTCTAAAAGCCCATTTCCTC
>MU853410.1:519263-537280 GCA_033297235.1 Trichocladium antarcticum
AATTTTACAGTAGGTATCTTAGGGGCCTTTCGGCGCTCTTCTTCTACTAGTTATAACGTAGCAGGTCTCTCGGGGGCCTTTCGGCGCTCTTCTTCCACTAGTTATAACGTAGCAGGTCTCTTATCTACTAGTAGCAAAGTAGCGGGTATCTAGTTATAGGCTACCTCTAGTTGTAAAGTAGGGCGGTACTCTAGGGAAGTACGTTGTTATTATATACTCCTACTTAGGGCTAACGCTATAGGGAGTTAATCTTGATCTTAGGATAACTCTTTCAGGTTAGATCTCTATCTCTTTGGCTTTATTCGCCCTATTTTAGCTTTAAGCAAGGGGTTTGCCTTAAGGTTCTTCTCTATTCTTTAGATAATGTTCTCTCTATATATAAATCTCTAGGGGGCTCTCTCTAGGTATAGGTAGTAGCATCTTTCTATATTATATACTCCTTTATACGGCTTATATAGTATAACCTCCTTCTCCTACTAGGGGCTTATATTGCTTCTCTTTCTCTTGCTACTAAATGTCGGGAACGCCCCGCGGGTAACCCTAGGCTTCGATTTCGCCGGGAGGTCTTAGGTACCGATCCGGAGTTAGTAGGTTATATCCTCGATCGTATAGTCTTAGAAGTTAGTAGCAACTACTCTCTACTTCTTAGATCGAGTAACGAAGGTAAGGGGTATCTAGTTAATCGCTTTACTTAGGTTAGCGATCTAAACGATAGGGAGAGTTCCTTCCTAGATATCCCTTATAATAGCTTCCTTTATTATTATATCCTACTTCTTAATCTATAGCTCGAAATCCTCTTATACTATAGTCGCGAACCTCGACTATTCGAGGATAGCGTAGTACGCTCTAATCTTCTTATAGAAGGCTATAGCTACCTTAACGTCGTTAGCGCCGAATCCCTTGTAGATATAGTACTACTTATTAACGCCTTAGTCTACGTAAAGTCGGGTTGTTCGGAGCTAGACCTAGATAGTATCTATAATAAAGTCCTAGAGCTTCTAGACTTCCTTCCGTTATTAGGCCGCCTCTTAGGCCTTCTCTTAGTAGTTGTTCTCTAAGATAGAGAGCATCCGGTTCTATACTATTAATAGGTATACTTGCTTGGCCGTTCAGGCGGCTACGGCGGTAGCCGCGTTATCGTTATTGCTACTGCCGGCTCCGGCGTAAGCGCTAGCGTAGCCGGGGGCGGGGGCGTAGGCTATACCGCTTTGGGTAACTTGTAAGACGGGCGTATTAGCGCTATCGTAGTCGATGTCTTGTACTAGGGTTAAGGCTAGGTTCAAGCGATCGAACTTAGCTATAGTTTTAGCTTTATATACGGCCTAGGCTATATCGGGATCGAACTCGCTAGGGTGCTTAAGTAGGGCCTCTTTGCCTAGGATATAGTTAAGCAGTTCGTATAAGGCTACTTTCAAGGTAAACTAGACGTTCTAAGCGTACTAGTTAGCTAGCTTCTTAAGTATAGCAAGGTTAGTAGTTAACTTAGTAGTAGATATCTTAACTACTAGCTAGCTCGAAGGTTCAGGCTAAGGCGGTCGAAGGATTAGTGCTTTTAGCGTTACTTAAAGGTAATTTAAGTAATAAGACTCTTAATTGTCGAACCTAAAATATAGGATCGGAATCTAATTAGTCTGAACAGACGGAGGAATCAACAGTGATAATAGCTTCAATTGTGTCAATCTGTGTAACTGTGAAAAAGCTGTGTGTGGCTCTAAAAGCCCATTTCCTCGGGGGAGCCAACGGATACCTAATGCCATACTAAGACCAATCTGCCCCTGACCCCTGAGTAGGTTCATCCAATATCGCCACCATGGTCCCATTTTGCCACAGTGGGTTCAATAGAAGGGAATGACAAGAGCTTGATGCTTTTGCATGGCCGAGGGAAGAAGTCGAAGATACGGAATAAAAAGCAAGACTCAAAACAAGTCTAAGGAGTGTATGTATGCTCGTTGCGGTGGCTGGCATCAAAAGAACTCCGGTACGGGGAATCGAACCCCGAGCTTCGCGGTGAAAACGCGATATGTTAACCGTTACACTATACCGGATAAAGCCGCTAAGCCACTTGCGGCGTTGGATGCAAGGAGCGATCTGATAGTCTGCCTAAGGAGAGGTAAGTTGCACAACTCCTGTATCCTCCAGGCAGCACCGTAACAATGTAGTCACAGAAATGCCGTAGGTAATATGTTTCGTCAAACTAATTTGCTATGACGGACTGCATTGTAATTGTCTCTATATTGTAGTAATATAAGATCAACTCTAGAGAAATAATAACAAGGGGCACTGCTTGGGCTCTCCTAGACACCCGACTTACAGGGTTGTTAACTTGGGCAGCTTTCCCGGCAGTTGATACGGAAGCCGTCGAGGTTAGGGATGCTCTAAATCTCCGGGTATATATCCTTGAAGCAACATTAGCTTGAGACGAAAGGGGCAGGTCCGCACAACATACGTCCGCCGGTTAAGCGGCATCTCCAACCTGATCTTCCGCAACAGGTCGTGGTCAATCTCAGCAGTCGCGATTTCCGGCTCATTGCTCGAATCTCCAAGCTCGGCCAACACCGTACCCCAGGGGTCAACAATCATGCTGTGTCCGTAGCTGACCCGCTTGTCATTGTGTCTTCCGGCCTTTGTAGCTTTAGCGGCTATTCAGGCAGTATCGGATGCAGTGGACGTACCTGTGCGGCGGCAATAACATAAGACTGTGTTTCGATTGCCCGTGCTCGCAGCAATATCTCCCAGTGGGCTTTTCCGGTGGGAACGGTGAAGGCGGACGGAAAGGTGATGATGTCGGCGCCGAGGCGTTTCAGGGCGAGACCGATCTCGGGGAAGCGCAGCTGGTTGTCATCAGATCAGGACGCCAAAGCCGGTCGGCGACAACTGACATCGAAGCATATCGCCGAAGCGACCGTGCCGACTGGCGTGTCAAACGGGGGCAGGATCCCGGTTCCACGCTCCA
This sequence comes from Trichocladium antarcticum, assembly GCA_033297235.1. Lineage (NCBI taxonomy): Eukaryota > Fungi > Ascomycota > Sordariomycetes > Sordariales > Chaetomiaceae > Trichocladium > Trichocladium antarcticum. The sequence continues at coordinate 522,217 of MU853410.1, forward strand.
CACAGCTGCGGCCGAGTGTGATCAGACACATGCAACCACCCAGGGCAGCAGCGCCAGGGGTTGGTTGCTCACTTGCTCTCCTTCAGCACCGGCCCATCCTTGATGTCCACGTCAAACAGATGGATCTTCTGGTACCTCTGCGCGACCTCGCCGCACTCATCGATCCACAGGACCGTGTTCTTGACTTTGCCGGCATCGACACCCGGCTCGTGGACGCCGACATGGATGGGCAGCTTCTCGCGACGGGCTTCCTGCTGCAGGCCCAGGACAAACTCGCTGTCATGCGCCGGCTTGACGAGCCGCACAGTCTCCTCCGCGGACCCGGCGACATAATCGCTGGCTTCGGGGAGGAAGAGCGCCTGGCAGGTCCGCTTAGCGACATGTTTCTCGCTGCAGGTCCGGTGTCACTGACCTTTGCGCCGGCGTGGACTGCTTTTTTGACGAGGACGCGGCACTGCGCGAGATTGTGGACCATGCTGGCCGTGGAGGTCAACTGACCGACCGCCTGTTTGGACGTCACGGGTCAGCCGCAACGTCCGCGGTCGCTGACTCGCACGCCGCATGCGGAAGTCGACAGCAGAGGGGAAGGGATGTCAGGTCGTACAACGAGCACCATTGTATCGAGCCGCGTGCCAAAAATAGCCTCTGTTGGCAAATGTCAGGTCAGGGTTTCTGGCGTTCTAGGGCTCCAGATTGGTGTTTTGCCTAAAAAGGTTTTATATCTGCTCAGAATGCACAGAAATAGTAGTTATACAGACAACAAACTGCACCATTTGCACCAAAACAAAGACCGAAAGCTGTCGTTGTTGTGGGGAGGGCGACAACAGGAGGAAAAAGTGCCGCTGCGCATGTGCCTTGCGGGCCCACTGTAAATTCGCTGAGTGGACCCGCTGTAATGGAATGATCTGTGCTATTTGTCGAACCCAAAATATAGGATCGGAATCTAATTGGTCTGAACAGACGGAGGAATCAACAGTGATAATAGCTTCAATTGTGTCAATCTGTGTAACTGTGAAAAAGCTATATGTAGCTCAAAAGCCTATTTCCTCGGGGGAGCCAACGGATACCTAATGCTATACTAAGACTAATCTGCCCCTAAACCCCTAAGTAGGTTTATCTAATATCGCTACTATAGTCCTACTTTGCTATAGTAGGTTCAATATACCCCTTTAGAGTAACTGCTAGGTAGCCGCTCTAGAGTACTCCTATAAGTAAGGTTATTCCTAAGATCTAAATTCCCTAGTAATCTAGCTCCCTAGTATCCGTTCCGTTCCGTAGCTATCTAGCCTTAGGCTCCCTCTAGTCTCTGTCTTTTGTTTTCTAGTAGGGAGAGTCGGGAGACTCCTTAGCTTCTATCCCCTTATATAGACTATAGGTATCTAGCTATAAGGGCTATACTCTCTTCTATTAGAACCTTGCTTACTCTCTAGCGGATAAGGCTCTCGATAGGCGCTATATTAATCATCTTAACGAATTCTTAGTATTTATCTACTATTAGGGCCTTAGTAAACCCGTCGGCTATTATCTTCGTAGTAGGAACGTATTCCACTTTGATCTTACTAGCTTCGCGCTTCTACCTTAGCTAGTAGTTGTAGATATCTACGTGCTTAAGCTTAGTCTATAGAGTAGCGATCTCGGCGTTAACGAGACGGATAGTCTACAAGTTATTATACTAGATTGTGATCTAATCGTTATTAAGAGCGACTATTAGCTTGGAGATCAATCCGCTTATAAACATACCTTCTTTAGCCGCTTGCGAGAGCGCTAATAGCTTGGCTTCGGTCGTTAATATAGTAACTATATCTTACTTGCTTATACGCTACGCGATCAAACCGCTAAATAGTTAGATTGCAAAGCCTTATAAGCTTTTTCGGTTAATAAGGTTATTAGCAAAGGAAGAGTCACTTGCTACGATTAGCTAATCGCCTCCTCCTAGTTAGAGGGTAAAGAAGCGTATATAATAGAGATATCTTAGCACTTAGTTAGCCGCTACGTAGTAGTCTAGGCCTAGGTTATAATTAAATCGGGAAAGTCTCGAGACTACGAATACAATGTCTAGTTGTAACGTAATAGCTACGTAGAGTAGCGAACCAATCTTCTTCTAGTAGAGGCGCGTTATACGTAGGTCTACGATATCCTTATATAGAAGTAGTTCTACCGTTATTATAGGCGTTCTAGGCATAGCTTACGAGTCTATAAGCTTTATAATCTTCTCGATATAGGATATCTAGCTAAGCTAGACGAGCTTCTTTACTCTTTCTTAGTAGATCTCGATACCTAAGAACTACTATAGCTCGTCGCTACTAGTAAGCTCGTATTTCTCTTAGAGCCTATAGACGATCTTATCTACCTTCTCTTGCTTGTTCTTACAGTAAGCGATAATAATGTCGTCGATATAGAAGAAGACAATAACGTTACTATTTATTATTATATATAGTTCGCGTAGTATCGAAACGAATCCTAGACTTCTTAGAGTATTAGTTAGCTCGCGTTGCTATAGAAGAGGGGATTTTCTTAGCCTATATAGAGCTTTGTTTAGTTTTAGAATGTTCCTACCTCTATGGTAGCCCTAGGGTATCTATATATATACGAGTTCGTCGAGGAACGCGTTCACGAACGCGTTAACCGCGTCGAATTGAATTAACTTAAGATCAAATCTTACTATAATAGCAAGCACTGTTCGGAGTAACTAGATCGTAAGGGTCGTAGCGTAACTCTCTTCTACTACGCCCTTCTATTGTTAATCGCTACGGACTATAAGCCGTACCTTGTACTTATTAAGGAAGCTATCTTAGCTAAACTTATAGACGTAAACCTATATATAGTCTAGAATCTACTATATACCCGCTTAATAGTAGGAAATCTTATCCTATAACTGCTTAATATTATAGCTAGCTAAATAGTCCCTCTCTACTTATAGAAAAAGGGCTTCTAGCGGGTAGTTCTCGAGATTGTAATGCTACTTTAGCTCGGGGGGAAGGATATCGTAATATAGGCGTTTAATACTATCTTTCTTCTTTATTAGCTATATAACGCGTTTCTTCGTAATAGTCCCCTATAGTATCTCCTCTTCCTCTATTGTTTTTGCTTTCTTAGGCTTAATTAACAGGGTCATTATCTTTCGCTAGAGTCGGTTAATCGTAGCTCTTATAATAGGCTTGTCTCTTAGCGTACTAACTACGGTTAATAGTATACCCGCGTAGAAAGCTATATGCTATAGTTCGAATACCGCCGCGATTTCTATAGTATTGTCGGCTTTTATACTAGTAATTAGCGTAGTCAATAGAGTAGTAGGAGGTATTGTAGAAGGTGTTTAGTAGAACTTAGGGAAATCGCTAGAGGCGTCGCCTTTAACTACAATAGTATCTAAGATTTCTTCCTCTACTTCTTCTTCTTCTAATACGTTATTAGTTAGGTAAAAGGCGATATCCTTGTTTTCTTCGTTCTTATCTTCAGGTTCTTATTTATCTAGTTTAGTAGCTAGGTTTCTTATCTCTTGCTCTATAAGCTACTAGGTAAGTACCTCTAGGTTAACTTGTTTTTAGTTAATCGCGATGCGATCGGGGTCTCTAGAAAAGACCTATGTTTTGTCGAAAATAACGTCTCGGGTAGCTACGACATCGTTGGTTCTAGAGTTCCAAATTCGGTAGATATTAGAGGATTAGTATCCTACTAGGTATCCTACGAAGGCCGTTAGCTCGAATCTCTATAGTCGGCGCTCCTTTTTCTACACTATAGTTATTATAGCGAATGCTTTGTAGCTATATACCTTCAAATGATTTAGTGCTAGTTTTCGTCGTTCTATTATAACTATACTTCTCTTTTCTAGACCCTTATAGAACATTTCGAATAGGGTCTTCTACCCGTTACCTTGCCTTAGTATATAGTTATAGAGGTAGACCGATACTTAGGAAATCTTAAGCTATAGTTTAATCAGGAAGTTAGCGCTTAGAGCTATATAACGTTGTTTTTCTTTAATTATACCCCCCGAGCGCTTTACTACCCCGTTCTATTCTTATATATAGGCGGCGTAGGGCTTGACTTTAACTCCCTTAAGTCCGAAGAACGCGTTAATAGCGTCGGTCTTAGTAAACTCGTTGTTATACTCGATCGCTTTAGGCTTGATCTTATACTAGGTCTCTAGTATATAGAACAGGGTCTTTAGGGCCGCTAGGATATTATCGCCTTTATAGTTCTTTATATAGTAGTCCTATATATATCTAGAGTATCGGTTAGTAGCGAGCAGTAGTATAGTATAGTCTTGTCGCGCGCCTAGGTATTTGTAGAAGTCGATGGCGATATAGTCTCCCGGCTTTGGCGGGTCTAGGCGTAGTTCGCGGCTAATTCTTCGTTTGGCTTTGCTATATCCGCACCTATTGTATTAAACTATAGTAATACCCTTAATCTTGACTCCGTAGGCGCTATTAACAAGGTGTTCGAGGGCCCTTGGACCTAGGTGGCCGAGTTGTAGGTGCTATATTATCGTATCTGCTCTAGATAGTACCCGCGCGGTCCAGGTATTAAGCTTCTGTTTTCTAGTAGCGAAGGCAGCGTATATAGTAGTCTAAGGGATATATTCTAGAACGAATTGGCTATATCGGTCTTGAACGTCGCAGAGGTATACTATATCTCCGCGCCATAGGCAGTTATTACGTATATCCTACTAGATGCTACAGTTCTTAAGTTGTTAGAGAGAGACGAGATTGCAGGCGAAGGTTAGGTAGAAGGCTACGTCCTTAAGAGTAATAACTTAGGATCTGTTCTTAGTCTTAACTGTAATGTCGACCTCGCTATATCCCTTGATAGTAACAGGGTGTTCTCCCGCCTAAACGTAATCGGACGGGCTTACGAGGCAAGGTAGTGACTTAAACCAGGAGAGGTTGTTATATAGGTAGATGGTTAATCTAGAATCGAGGATAGACGAGTTAACCAGAGGGTATATAAGCTACCCTGCTTAGAAGGCTACTAGTATAGTAAAGAAGCTTACGGTATATCTTCCGACTATACGCCTGTACCTAGCTAGCTACTATACCCACTTCTTGAAGTAAGGCGTTAGAAAATTCTCTAATATCTTAGTAGCTTCCTAGCTAGGTGCCGATGTTATCTCTAAAGAGGTGTTCGTCTAAACAGGGGGGGCCTTAGCTATTTGATTAGCTATCTAGCACTCTTAGGGGGCTACTGCTAGTTTTGTAGAGTTTTAGCGCTCTTCTTCTACTAAATTTACAGTAGGTATCTTATAGGCCTTTTAGCACTTTTCTTCCACTAGTTTTAAAGCAGCAGGTCTCTCTTCTACTGTTTTTAAAGTAGCAGGTCTCTTATCTACTGTTTTTAAGGTAGCAGGTCTCTTATCTACTAGTAGCAAAGTAGCAGGTATCTAGTATTTAGCTACCTCTAGTTACAAAGTAGGGTAGTACTCTAGGGAAGTACGTTATTATTATATACTCCTACTAGGGGCTAACGCTATAGGGAGTTAATCCCGATCTTAGGATAACTCTTTTAGGTTAGTTCTCTATCTCTTTGGCTTTATCCGCCCTATCTTAGCTTTAATCGAGGGGTTAGCCTTAAGGTTTCTCTCTATTCTCTAGAGGATATAGTCTCTAGGTATAAAGCCCCTAGGGGCTCTGGATAGGTGTAGATAGTAGCATCTCTCTATATTGTAGGTTCTATAATACGCCTTATATAGCACGATCTCCTCCTTATCCTACTAGGAGCTTGTATCGCCTCTCTTTCTCTTGTCTCTACTACCGAACGTCAGGAATGCCCTGCGGGTAACCCTAGGCTTCGATTTTAGCGGGAGGTCTTAGGCGCCGATCCGTAGTTAGCGGGTTATATCCTCGATCGTATAGTCTTGGAAGTTAGTAGTAACTACTCTCTGTTTTTCTAATCGAGTAACGAAGGTAAGGGGTGTCTGGTTTATAGCTTTGCTTAGGTTAGTAATCTATACGATCGGGAGGCTTCTCTCCTAGATATCTCTTATAATAGCTTCCTCTATTAATATCTCCTACTTTTTAATCTATAGCTTAAAGTCCTCTTGTACCGTAGCTACGAACCTCGATTGTTTAAGGATAGCGTAGTACGTTCGGATCTTCTTATAGAGGGCTATAGCAGCCTCGATGTCGTTAGCCCCAAATCCCTTGTAGATACGGTACTACTTATCGACGCCTTAGTCTACGCGAAGTCGGGTTGTTTGTAGCTAGACCTAGACTGTATCTATAATAAAGTCCTAGAGCTTCTAGACTTCTTTCTATTATTAGGCTACCTCTTAGGCCTTCTCTTAGTAGTTATTCTCTAAGATAGAGAGCATCCGGTTCTACACCGTTAATAGGTATACTTGCTTAGCCGCTTAGGCGGCTATAACGGTAGCCGCGTTGTCGTTGTTACCGCCGCTAGCTCTGGCGTAGGCGCTTACGTAGGCGCTTACGTAGGCGCTAGCGTATATCTAGGCGGGGGCGTAAGCCGTACCGCTTCGGGTAACTTGTAAGACGGGCGTGTCTGCGCCGTTGTAGTCGATATCTCGTGCCGGGGTTAAGGCTAGGTTCAAGCGATCGAACTTAGCTATAGTCTTAGCTTCGTATATAGCCTAGGCTATGTCGGGATCGAACTCGCTAGGGTACTTAAGTAGGGCCTCTTTGCCTAGGACGTAGTCTAGTAGTTCGTATAAGGCTACTTTCAAGGTAAACTAGACGTTCTAAGCGTACTAGTTAGCTAGCTTCTTAAGTATAGTAAGGTTAGTGGTCGACTTAGTAGTAGATATCTTAACTGCTAGCTAGCTCGAAGGTTTGGGCTAAGGCAGTCGAAGGATTGGTGCTTTTGGCGTTGCTCAAAGGTAATTTAAGTGATAAGACTCTTAATTGTTAAACCTAAAATATAGGATCGGAATCTGATTGGTCTAAATAGACGGAGGAATCAACAGTAATAATAGCTTCAATTGTATCAATCTATATAACTATGAAAAAGCTATGTGTGGCTTAAAAGCCTATTTCCTCGGGGGAGCCAACGGATACCTAATGCTATACCAAGACCAATCTGCCCCTGAACCCCTGAGTGGGTTCATCCAATATCGCCACCATGGTCCCACTTTGCCACAGTGGGTTCAACACTATTGCATTGTGGGGGGGCTCCTTTTTTCTGTTTACTAGATGTTATGCCGAGGGCTCAGGTTCTATTTCCTGTGCCGTTTGTTATTTGTTGGAACCAGATCAATGATGGTGGATGGCCACAGGCGGCGAGTGGCTGGACGCCTCCGGGTTGCATGAGGCCAGCCCCCATTCCCCGGCCGCGAGCCACTTCTGTTGGCGCAGAAGTCTTCGCGTAGGGCTTCACTGGGTTGCCAGACACCCACGCAGCACGCCGGCAACATTTGTTTCAAACAGGCTGAGTGCCGATAGATTCAGGCCGGGGCCTGGTGAGCCGAGCCCTCCACTCTACCGGGATAATGTTGGCGCGTGGTTTAGTGCTCGGAACGCTTTCTCTGTCGAGTTAGGCGATGGCAGTGCCGGTGCCGGTGGCCGGCGCCGTGCCGTGTGCGTTTTAGAGCACGACCAAGAGCCAAAGAGCTTGTTTCAGTTGGGCGACGATCCGGGTTGAGACTCAAACCACAGCCGGCCTTGGTCAGTCTCTTGGTGTCGAAACCTACCATCTAGGGGGGCCAAGGGCCCGATTATTGATCTTGAGGCTCAGCGTCGCGCCGCCAACCGAGGCCACAGGACGAGGCCGACGGCGACCTGGACGTTGGGGGGAGAAAAAGAGGCGACGAGCTTCTGTCCGACGACTCCCTCAGTTCTCTTTATAAGTAAGTCGACGCGAGCCTCGTCGCAACCCGTCTCATCTTCATTCTCCCCAGACTCGATAGCCCCGACAACCAGAGACACCTTCCCACCACATATCCTCAGTACGCAGGCGTACTCTCTCTCTCTCCCACATACGCCAACTTGAGAACAACGCACGCCCCCAGTCCACACCCCATTTCCATTCTCATACCGCAGACCGTAATCAGCGATCCCCCGACAGCCCCCCAATACATCACCATGGTCAAATGTGAGACGTGCGGCAACGACTCTACTCAGGTGGCCGCCTTCTACTGGAAAGTCCCCGACTGCCTCGCGCAGGGTTGCTGGAAGGGCTACCTGAAGTGCAAACAGTGCATCTACTTGCCTACCGGGCATATGCTCAAGTGCTGCGGGTTCTGCAGCGACGCTTTGGGGCAGGCAGGCCGTAGAGTGTGTACCACATGCAAAGGTACGGGCATAGTCGGCCCTGCCATGCCGCACGGCTGTCTAGGAAAGCACTTGAGAGACGTATCCAAAACCATCCCCACTGCCGTGCGCCCCTTGTCTGCAGGGCGTGGTGGCACCCCCCCGGCGACTGGCGGCGGTGGCCCCTCGGCTACTGGAGGCGGTGGCCCAAGCCGGAGGGCGTGAAGGGCTGAGCGGTGCAGCTCGGCGTCGTTGCATCATTTTGTCAGCATTAAGGGAGAGGGGCAGTTGGGCGGGATTTGGCTTGTCGAGGAGGAGGATGTGATGATTTCCAGGAACCAGACGCTGGTGTCTTCGAGGCTGGAGAAAGCACATATTTGGGGGGGAGCTGTATACTAGATGTGTCGGGTCGGCAATCGAGATCATCAAACTCGTCATCGCTTGGGGTCAGGATAACATCGACGAAGAGGTAGGTACTTATTCGCGGCATGGCCTAAGGGGTGCACCTTTTCAAGGCACTTGGATCTTGAAACAGTTTCGCCGAATAGATGTAGGTAATGCGGCAAAGTCAGGCATGTATAACAACCATATACAAAGCGCCCATTGAAGACGGTTGACCAGGAATCAACTCTTGGTCCGGTGTGGCCAGTGGTGAATGCTTACTGCCAGAAAGCTTCGGTTTCCCACACTGTATCGTCAACCATTGCGTGACTCCAGAACAAACCTCCAGTGGCGCCATCGACGACCCGAACATAATCCTCAAGATGATTGGTAGAAGACTGGCCGTTGACCTGCCAGATCGGACGCCCGGTGAAAAACTCTTGTCCATGCTCTTTTAAGCTGCTAACACTGAGAGGCTTGGCCGCAACGACCGCCAAACACCTGCGGAAACCCTGTACTATAAGTCTGTAGAGTGCGTACCGTAAGGTGCACGTAGAACCTTCGACAGGGATGACCTAGCAGTCAATTGGGCAGTCCGTGTTCCTGATATGTTTGGGTTTACGGGCCCGAAACTAGAACACTAACAAATATCGGCCGTCCCAGCAGAAGACTTGGGGGCATTGATACTTGTTAGTATACCTGGTCGACTTGACAGTTAGAGTTGATTTGATACAAGACCGTAGCCCAATATATGACTGTACTCGAGCCTCCAATACCGCTCGTTTGGTGGACGGGCAGGCTCGCTGGCACGTTTCTCTTCGCCATTGTCGAGAGCCAGAAACGCCAGATCGAAAGAAGCGTGGACGGTGCACTCATTGTCGATGGCCGTGTGAACTGTGAGGTTTTGCATCGGTGGGTATGTCCGGGCCCATGATTTGTCAGTGTACGACACAAATCGTGGGTTATAAGCCAATGAGATCCTGGGCAGAAGTCATTGCAGCGACAGTCGGCCAGTGTTCAGCTTAGATGCTTGGAGTCTTCGGGCTTCGAAATTCAGGATTTCAGGGTTACAAGTTGATGGTGGACTGTTCCTCGGTAACTAGTTCCTGTGGATTTGCCGACTTGCGAAGTGAGACTGTGAGAGGGAGGACCGCAAACGGGAGTGTGAGACGGAGCGAGGGAAAATGAAAAAGAATGAGAGCGCGTTATAGTTTACCCCGCCCGTTGCGGGAGTTATTTCATCTTGCCCAACAACACTCGCAGTCTCGCAGGCAGACCCCATCCAGCTCTATACCAAAACATCACACATCAACCAGTCTTGCATAATGGAGACCGAAGACGACATTCTCGTCGACCATGTTCCGCGCCTGCCTTCACCAGCTCGAAATTCCGAGACCCAGCTCCCTAGGTACCGACGTCGTAGGGAGCCAGAACGCTACCGGCTTTCAGCAGCTCGACTTGCCATGGCCCAACGCGAGCCGCCGACAGAACTCGTTGTAAGTGCCGCATTGCAGTATCCCCCGTCCGCCCGTGCTGTGCTACATATGCTAATAGGACACCGCTGGGGCAAGCGCTTCTGGTTCCACACCCGCCACGTCTCTGCGCACGCTTCTCAGATTTCCGACCTGCATCCCCATATGCTAGGACTCCGGATCTGCCCGTCGACGATAGCTAGCTTCTTTAAATCCGTTACCAGGCTCCTCCCCGCTTTTGTCCAGTCTTGGGTTCAAGTTGTGTTTCCGGAGTGGCTCCTTCCTGACTGTGCTGTACTGAAGACCGAGAAACCTGGCGAAGACTAAGAAATTATAGAGGAATATTTCGACACTGAAGTTAAGGCGTATTAACGGCTTAACCCCCTGTAGGGCGCTATTATCCCTAAATCTTACGGCCTTCTACGCTATAACGGAACAAGGGCGATGCTTCTCGAGTATTTAGGGCGCATCTCGCTATCTGCTCCCGAAGGCGCAACCATGACCTTGGAGGAGCTATCAAGTTTGCTACAGCCATGCTACCGAGCACTCCACGCCTTTGACGTGCATCAAGATGACGCCAACTTTGTCAAATTTTCAACTTGTAGATGGCAAAATAAAGGTACTGGATCTTAAGAGCGCCGTGTTTCATTACTCTGCCGATCAAAGGGCAGCTTTCCTGGCGTCGAGTGTTCGCCACCTAGCCAAGCACTATCTGTCGATGCAGGCGTATTATCGGCATCAGGGTTGTTTAGAAGCAGCTTAATCTCTTGCTGGTGAAGGTCTCTGAAGGTACCAGTAAATGCCTGGAGATCATTTGTGGGATCTTTGGGGACGCCTTAGACGGCAGCCGCCATAGAGATGGCGTTTCAAGATCCTGTGTGACCTAGACGTGAGGGCCAGGGCATGGAAACGATGAAAGTGTAGTTCCAGCTTGCAATGGTGTGTCACCTGTGCTAACCACGCCGTCCTCCCGTACGTACGTCTCGGTTTACAAGGGAAAGAGCGAACTCGGCAACCATTGAGGTGCTCCAATGCCACAGATCACCCGTTTCCTTTGACAATTTTGACTGGTCTTCTGCTTGCGTTTCTTTCAGCTGTGGGAATTACGACTGTACATACATACATGCAGAAGTCATACTGTCATCGTTCCAGATCTCGGCTTTGCCTGCGCACGCAACTGGTCAAGACGCAAAAATTCCGCGTCCAAAAGGAAGAGTACCGTACGGATAAGCATTTGGGGCGCGCCTGCAAGCCACGCGCCACTCGAGGCCCAGAACTGATCTAATTGCAGACAACAGGGGTTGCAATTGGCTCCCGCAAGCTCCTCGATGCCGCTCTGCTGCAGCCTGCGGGCGGTTCAGAGCTGCTGCGGTTGGGGCTTGGAATCCCTTGCATTTTGGTCGAGCTTTGCTTTTGTCTCTAAAATTAGTCCCCGACGACAGCACGAATGGGATTTTAGTCACCTTGGTGACCGAGATCCATACTCCTGCCCGATACCTCCGCACACATTCGGAGTTTAGGCACCGGATCGTAGTGAACCAGCTGCTTATTTACTGCTGCCAGACAATCTAAGTCGATCAATGATATTTCTGTCTGGAACACCCAAAAGGCAATAGTGCCGTGCTGGCAGTGATCTTTTGGGGACAGTAGGCCCGGACTTCCAAAACGTCATGGAGCAGCGGTCCATCTTCATGGACAGTGTTTTGCAGTACTTGATGAAAAGGCGGCCGAAATCAGCAGTCCACAGCACAAGTCTGACGAAATTGAGCGACCTCGGTTCAATAGAACTCCGTCAGGTCGTGGGCGCGAGTCTTGCTTGCTCCGAAACAGCAGCTCTTTGGGCCTTGGCCGGCATCGCAAAATAGAAGATAGAGCAATAATTATTACAGTATGGAGTCCAGAGAGTCAATCTAGCTGCTGTGATATATGTCGGACGCTACATATGTTGAACCCACTATGGCAAAAGGGACTACTGTAGCGAATATTGGATGAACCTACTCAGGGGTTCAGGGGTAGACTAGGGTCTTGGCATAGCATTGGGTATCCATAGGCTCCCTCAAGGAAATGGGCTTTAGAGCTACATACATAGCTTTTTCATAGTTATATATTATTTATTTATTCATACTCCGATATGCCTTACGGCGCGCCGGTCCTACTACTAGTTTATATACAAAGGAAACTATACCCCCTGAACAGGGGGCCGGGTAAAAACCCCTGTCTACGCTTCTGCTTTAGCGCTTTAAATCCCTTATACTACGTATAAAAGATAGCCCCTATCTCCCTTAGCGACTCGGTTTGGCACTTTCTGCACCCTCTCCGCTACTCTCGGCTGCTTTCGTAGCCTTCGTAGCTTCTAGTTATAGCCTATAAGCAACGCTATACTCTATTAGGCGCCCTGAATCTATTAACTAGCTAATAACTACTATTACTAAGCTCTTATATAGCTATATAGCTCGCTGTAAGATAAGCTACAGATCCTGTTATAACCGAATTTATACTTCCTCCTAGTGTAACGGTCGTATATAACAAGGTTGCATAACAGTGCAACCTTCGTGGGAGCTCGCGAGGGCTGAAGGCTCTACGTGGCGAGCTCTACCTAGTGTGGAGCTACGCTCCTCTAGCTACAGGGTACTCAGCCAACCACATAGTATAGCATATGACATAGCATATAATACAGGCTATACCTGTAACACTACCCTCCCTCTCTAAACAAGCCCCCTATATAAAAATAGCCCCCTATCCTAGGTACTTGTATCCGGAGTTAGAGTTATCTTAGCGCCTGCCCTAGCGCTGCGCCTTCCTTCTCCGCGTCTACGATAGCGGGCCCAGAAGCTCGGGGTATATATTGTAGAACTCCTAGATAGCGTTATTATAGCCGCGTAGATCCGTTGCGAGTTGCTAAGTCAGGTTATTATAACCTTCCTACTTAACTTAGTACTACTAGCGACCGTTTGCCGCCTTACCGAACCCTACGATCCTCTCGAACCTCTACTCTACTACGTCTTCGCCTTCGTTAGTCCGTATAACTACACGCCTATAGTTAGCGCTTACATCGTCGTTAACCCTCTCTTAGCCGGCTAGCCCCTACCCTAGGTAGCGCCTTACTCTTAAGACGTAGAGCGTAGGGAAGATCGTTATATTCGCTAGGAGCTTTAGAGTTACTACGTATAACAAGGCCTTTATAACCTCGAACAGGCCCTCCTACTATAGCGCGAGCTTTATAGTCGGCCTACTAGTCTTATAGTTCTATATATCGAGTATCGCCCTATTACTAACGCGGTACTATAGCGTGTCCTCCCTATAGCGGTTCGTGTTCTATTTATAGCGGTCCTGTAACTGCTTTACTAGCGCTATAACCTTCCTAAGGATTGCCCTAAAGCGGTCTACGAGCTTAGATACCTAGAAAAACTCCCGCTTCTACTACTCCGAGATGTTTAGTAGGTATAGCTTCGACGGCTCTACGCCTATCCTAGGGTTAAAGCTATAATTCGCGAAGAACGGTAATACGCCTATTGTCTTAGAGACTATATTGTTCCCTATAAACTCCGCTAGAGGGAGCTAGTTAACCTAGTTATCCTACGCTCAGTTAATATATAGCTATAGGTACTGCTCTAGTTCCGCGTTAATCCGCTCCGTCTAGCCGTTTATCTAGGGGTAGAATACTAATAAGGGTTTTAGGGTAATCGTAAGGCGCGCCGACAGTACCCTCTAGAACCCTAAAACGAACTACGTACCTCTATCCGATACAATTGTCTCTAGTACGCTATAGAGCGAGTATATACGTTTAATAAACTAGTTAGCTAGCTCGTTAGCCTCTAGTGTTACTATTGTAATAAAGTAGCGTATCTTTATAAGCTAGTTAACTACTACTACTATATACCTAAACTCCTACCCTCTTTGTTTATATAGTAGAAGTAGCGTAATATAGTCTACTAATATATCTTACTATAGCGCTAATAGTAGCGGGAGCGGCTTAAGGAACCCTATAGGCTTCGAGCGGGGGTTCTTCGTCTTAAGGTATAGTATATAGGCTCCTACGAACGTCCTTACTAATACGCTTATCCCTAGCTACTAGTAGACCCTGTTTATTAGGTCGAGCGTCTTTGTCCTCCCTAGGTACCCGCTAGGCCCTAACGTATATATCTAGTAAATAAGCTGCAAATAGAGCTCTATATTGCCTAGGTCGATTATTAGCCTACTATAGTAGAACGCCCTACCTAAGACTAACTTATACTTAGCGAACGGCACTTTTAGCTCCCGCTTGATCTTGCTTAGCTAGGTACGTAACTCCTAGTTACTAAGCGCCTCTACTACGTCTACTATAAACAGTAAGGTCGCGTAGCTCTCTACAATAAGGTCGTTAGCGTAGCGCGAAACGTTAAGGCCAAAGAGCTCTAGTATCTTGCCTAGTAGCTTAGCGTTGTATTTACTACTAAAGGTCTCTAGGTTAAACTTGCTCGGGTCGATTAGAGGGCGCTGCCTATTCTATAGCCTATTATCTTTAACGTCTTTTAGTATAAACTCTAGCTTCTTACTAAGCGCGTTAGGGCGGCCGTTTGCCGTGCCTAGGCGGTAGATAATCTAGAAGTCAAAGCGCGATAAGAACTCCGACTAGCGTATATAGCGTGGCGACAGCTGCTTCGTTGTACCGAAGGTCTATAGGTTCTTATAATCTATAATAATATCGAACCTTTTAGCTATACCTTCGAGCTTAGGGCGCTATTCCTTAAGCGCTTTAATAATCGCAAGGAGCTCCTTGTTATAGATATTATAGTTATACTTAGCCGCGGTATACTTCGCTAAGAAGTAAGCAACTAGATGTAACTTGCTATTATCCCCCTCCTATAGTAGCGCTCTACCTACTAACTAGTCTAACGTATTAACTTCCACTACTGCTTGCTTCTCCTAGTTATATATCTATAGTACCGGTGCTGTAATAAAGTATACCTAAAAACTTTCTTCACAAACAGGCACGCACCAACTAGTGCAGTAGCGCGCCAAAACGGACGAAACCTA
>MU853410.1:538890-550716 GCA_033297235.1 Trichocladium antarcticum
CGAGTCTTGGCACAACGGACCCGAACCCCCCCGCGGAGCGCCCCCGAGTAGCCCCTATAACCACTAGCAGACCTACCGCTAACCCCTCCGTTAATACCAATAGTAGCAGCACTAACCCCCCCCCTACTAGGAACAATGCGGATTAGGCAATATTAAGGCTATACTCGATAGTATAGTCGCCCTAGTTAGCCTAAACAAGAAGAACATCGCCTAAGGAATAGCAAGAGAGATCCTAGCCTAGGTATAGAGCGCTATTAACTAGCTATAGAGCGCTAAAGGAGGCCTAGAAGGCTTTAACTATACGACTATAAGGAAGATCGTCGCCGAGGAAGTATAGGCTGCGCTTACAAGCGCCCTAGCTACTACGAGCGTAGGATAGGGTCCTAACTGCTCCTAGGTAACGATCGTAGCAGGAGCCCTAGCGCCCTAAGCGCAACCTATAAAGGCGATCCCCCAAAGGATCGCTAAGGAAATCCTTGTCCGAGGTAATAGCCTACTAGCTAACCTTACGAAGAGAACCCCCCTAGAGATTATCTAGGCGATTAATAACTAGTTTATATAGAAAGGAGCAGTCGCTATAAGGAAGCTCCCTAGTAGGGACACTATTATTACCTTTAGGGATAAAGCAGCGAAGGAATAGTATATTAAGAACAACTAGTAGATCTACTAAGCGTTTAGGGAGCAGGCGAAGGAAGCCTATAGGACCTTCGTAATGCTCCTAAAGGGTCTAACGAGGTTAGAGATCTAGGGAGTTACTAAAGCGGAGTTCGCCTAGGGACTAGATTTCCGTATAGTAAACATAGTTAAGTTTAGGATCCCTAGCAAGCTAGAGCTTATAAGAGCGACGGTACTAGTAACCTTCGAGAGCTAAGACAAGGCGAGAGTAGCGTACGACTTTAGAGTTATCTAGGACGCCTAAGTACTAGACTATAAACCGTACTAGGTAGCGCTCGAGCCGAAACAATGCTTTAAGTACTAGAAGTAGGGATATATCTAGAGGTACTGCCCGAAGGAACCCCTATACGGAAGATACAAGGTAAGGGCCTACGGAGTAGGAGGAAAGGAAGGGGAGGCCTAGTACCCTACCTACAAGGGCTACCTCCTGCTAAGGTGCCTAGCGTACGGCGGAAAGTACACTAGGTGGTCGAAGGAGTATAAGGAGAGGGTAAGAGCGTAGGAGGGGGCTAAGGAAGCGTACTAATATAGGCCTAGAATATTCGAACCTACTAGACCAGAGCCTGCGAAGCTACTGTTCGTATTTATACGCTAAGGCGTAGAGGAGGAGGATAGAGAGGGATACTAGAGGGTTAGAGCGAAGAGGCCTAGGTTCCTAATACCAAAAGGCCGCCCTACCGTAGTAAGCAAGGATATATCGTAGAGCTAACTATAGTTCGGCCCGGCTATAGCCCTATTCGCGTCGGGACCGCCGCTACTATAGCAATAGCGCTAGGGATCCTAAGGATCCTAGGCGGAACCCCTAAGCACCTAGGAAGTACCTAATATATAGGCTACTAGTGTCCTAAGTATATAGAATACCTAGCCCTAGGGC
Source organism: Trichocladium antarcticum (assembly GCA_033297235.1). Classification (NCBI taxonomy): domain Eukaryota; kingdom Fungi; phylum Ascomycota; class Sordariomycetes; order Sordariales; family Chaetomiaceae; genus Trichocladium; species Trichocladium antarcticum. Next base: position 540,440 of record MU853410.1, read on the forward strand.
CTACTAGTAGCGGTAACTATCCCCCTAACCTAAAACGAGCCGGAGGACGAAGGTATAGCTAGTAGAGAGGATGATCTTTAAAACTATACTCTAGAATACTAGAGGCGTAAAGTAGAATATAAAGATTCTACTAGAGGAGGCGGAGTTCGATATAATCGCGGTCTAGGAACTATAGCTTAGTAAGCAGGGGGTAGCCTACTACCCCCGGAGCTTACGGTACTACCTAGTTTATATATAATAGGGAAAAGTAGCGATATACGTATATAAGAAGTTTAACATTAGACAGTAGGAATATAAGGCAAGCGCGTAGTAGTGTAGGGTATAGTTCCTGGAGCTAGGGAGGAGGGGTCTAGAGCTCTAGTTAGTATATAATAACTATATAGTAGATAAGACTATCCTAAAGAGCCTCCTAGCCTATCGGGGCCTAGCCTACGCTATAATCCTAGTAGGAGACTTTAACCTCTAGAACCTAGTCTAGGACAAGTTCGGGCGATATAAGAGGAAGTCTAAGGAGCTCCTCGAGTTAGCTTACAAGTAGGACCTAAGCCTATAAACCCTATAGGGTATAGTTATAAGAACCCCTATAGGAGAGAAAAGGGGCAAGACGTTAACGATCGACTATATCTAGGCCTTAATAGACCTAACGACAACGTATTTAGGGAAGAAGATTAGGGGAGGGTCGGACTACTACCTATAGGTGCTCGAAGTGAAGCTTAATAGCCTATTCCTAAAGGGGAAGGCGCTAGAAGGGTAGAACTAGAAGAAGGTCTTAGAGAAGCTAATAAAGGTAGAGGTAGTATACTTGCTACTAAGGATATAGCTTAACAATAGAGGACTAGAGGGGCTAAAAGTAAGGATTAAGACAAGAAAGGGGCTAGAGGAGGTATTCGAAGAGCTAGCTACGGAGCTAATAGCTATCGCCTACGCGACAGCCCCTAGGAGGAAGGAATTAAGGGGGAGGAGCTCCCTATAGTAGATAGGCAAGGTAGAGGAGGCATCGAAGGCGGCGAAGAAGGCAGAGAGGGAGCTCTAGAGGACCCCTATATAGTTCTATAAGGAGAAGCTTAATAAGAAGCAAAGAGAGCTAGTAACGGAAATGGCGGAAGAAAAGAGGCGCTTCTAGAGGAAGACGATCAAGGAAGCTAGGGAGGAGACCCTATAGTAGCTCGAGCGTTAGGTAAGGCTTAGGAGCTTCCTCCCCCCTAAGCTACCGAAACTACCAGCCCTAAAGGGCCTAGACGGTAGCCTAGATCTAACGATATACTAGAACAAGGCGGAGGCGCTTACGAAGAAGTTCTTCCTAAGCCTAGGGGCGGACCTTAGCGATATCTAGGACCTAGACCTTAAGGAGGAGTAGGAACAGGGGTTTAAGGTCTAGGAGCTTATAAGCTTCCTAGCGATAGAAGCGGTATAGAATAAAGCGAGCCTATAGAAGGCCCTAGGGGAGGATATACTCCTAATAGGATTCCTGAAGGCGTACGGCCAACCGCTAAGCTAGATCCTTGCGGCCCTAACCACGAGATGCCTACAGCTAGTATAGTTCCTAGCTACGTTTAAGAGAGCTAAGACGGTAGTCCTATAGAAGCTAGGAAAGATACCCGATATATACTATACCCTAGGAGGTTACTACCTTATTACGCTACTCCTAACTATAGGGAAGGTAATTAAGGTAGTAGTAGCGAGAAGGATTATAGCGGCGGCGAAGGTCTATAGGCTACTCCCTACCAAGTAGATAGGTAACTAGGCGAGTAGATCGACCGAGCTAGCGGTCTAACTAGTCGTAGCCTAGGTCTAGGAGGTATAGCGCTAAGGCGCCTTAGTATCCCTCCTATAACTAGATATTGCCGGAGCCTTTAATATAGTTAACTACGTTAGACTACTAGCTATACTCTAGGAGCTTAGCTACCTAAAGTAAATAGTACTGTAGGTACGGGAATAGCTAACGGATAGGGTCGCGATCCTCTACTTTAACAGGAAGGTAACAGACAATATCCTAGTTACAGCAGGGGTACCCTAGGGGTCCCCCCTATCGCCCGTCCTATTTATCTTATATATTACATTACTATATAAGGACCTAAGGAGAGAGTACCTATACCTTAGTATAGCGGGCTTCGCCGACGATACGAACTTGCTAGTATTTAGAAAGTCGGCTAAGGTGAATATCTGCTAGCTCGAGCGAGCGTAGGGAACCTGCTTAAAGTAGGCGGGAACGTAGGGAATAGCGTTTATAGCGTAGAAGTACGAACTAATCTACTTTAATTAGAACCGAAGGTAGTAGCTAGACCTAGCTAAGCTCGCCCTCCTAGATAGAGGTAGGTATATAGATATTAAACTAGTTAAGTCCGCTAGGTTCCTTAGGGTCTAGCTAGACTAGAAGCTCTTATAGCAAGCGCACTATAGCGCGGTTAAGAAGAAGCTCGCTACCTAGGAGTTCGCGCTAACGAGGATCGCGGCGAAGACGTAGGGCCCGAGCCTCGCGAAGGCCTAGAAGGTATATACAAAGTATATAAGGAGCGTAGTAGTATACGGAGCAGCGAGCTACTATGTCCTAACTATAGTTAGTAAGGGGAGCGAGCTAAAGGGGATAGCTAAGAAGCTAGCGAAGGACTAGAGCAGGGGCCTCCGCGTAGTAGTAGGAGGCTATAGAACTACGCTAATTAGGTACCTAGAGACAAAGGCCTAGGTCCTACTAGTAGACCTCTACCTGAACAAGCGGCTAGCTAACTTCGAAGCTAGGATATACAAACTACTCCTCTAGTTAGAGGAGGGACTAGGGCGCCCTCTAGTTATAGTAACGAGCTTAATCTAGGAGGCGTATACTAAGCTATTTAGGAGGTTCTAGAAAAGGAGTAGAAGGACGTAAGGGAGGAAGCCTAGGCTAGGCCTATAGGGGCTAATAGCAGTCGAGAGAGTAGTAGCTATAGTAAACAAGTAGGCTAAGTAAAAGTAGAAGATAGGGAAGCTAAAGAACAAGACCCTTAATATAGATAGAGTAGTAGAACTCGCCTAGTAGGAGCGTAAGATAGCAGCTCGGGAGAGGCGCGCCGCGCTTATAACAAGAGCAAGAAGACCTACATACCACTTAGCAAACAAGGACCCACCGATATAACTATTTACAGACCTCACCCTTAAGAGATATAAGGGTCTAAGCAAGGCTTAGAGCTCCCTGCTCGCCTAGGCGCGTAGCGGGGACATCGGCCTCCGGGAGTACCTAAACAGGGTAAACGTCCTAGAGATTACTACGCTATACTGCAAGTATAGTAAGGGCAAAGAAACGATCGAACACCTAGTAGTATAGTACAAAGATCTACCGAAGTATAGAACCTAGGAGGAGTTATAAATATAGTTACGACAGGATCTGTAGCTTGTCTTATAACGAGCTATATAGCTATATAAGAGCTTAGTAAAGGTGGTTATTAGCTGGTTAATAGATTCGGGGCGCCTAATAGAGTATAGCGTAGCTTGTAGGCTACAACTAGAAGCTACAATAGCCGTAAAAGAGGCTAAGAGCAGCGGAGAGGGTACAGGAAGTGCCGAATCGAGCCGCTAAGGGAGACAGGGGCTACCTTTTATATATAGTACGATGGATTCAAAGCGCTAAAGCAGAAGCGTAGGCAGGGGTTTTTACCCGGCCCCCTGTTCAGGGGGTACGGTTTCCTTTGTATATAAACTAGTAGCAGGACCGGCGCGCCGTAAGGCATATCGGAGTACGAATAAATAATAATAAAGTATACCTTTAGGCGCTAGAAAGCTGCCTTGTACTGCTTGGACTACTCCTAGTCTACTGTCTTCTTCGTAAGCTTGTATAGCGGCTGTACGTAGCTCGAAAAACCTTGTATAAATCGGTAGTAGAAGTTCGCGAACCTTAAGAACCGCTAGAGGTGCCTCCTTGTCTCTAGAGCCTCCTAATTACGTACTGCTTCGACCTTGTCTAGGTCTATTTTAATACCCCTAGGTGTAATAATAAGCCCTAGGTACTTTATCCGCTTTGTGTGGAATTTGTACTTGTTGATATCCACCTATAGGCCTATATCGATTATACGCTTTAGCACCTCCCTGACTTGCTTAATATACTCCTCGAGTATACTAGAGTAGACTAGGATATTGTCTAGGTATATTATTATATAGTTATCTAGAGTGCTATAGAGGATATTGTTTATATAATGCTAGAAGGTGGCGGGCGCGCCCTATAGGCTAAACGGCGTAACTAGCGTCTTATATAGGCCGAATCTCGTGATGAACGCTATAAGCTACTTGTAGCCTAGCGCTATATGCACTTGGTTAAACGCTACGATTACGTTAAGCTTCGTAAAGATCTTCGCCTTATAGATAGAGTCTAGGGTCTTCTAGATTAGCGGGATAGGGTACTAGCTCTTTAGCGTCGCGTTGTTAATGCTATAGTAGTTAACGTAGATCCTAATGCCTCTACCTAGCTTCTGGGCTATAAGGATAGGCGATAAGGCGCTTAAGCGTAAGGGTCGGATAAACCCCTTTACGAGGTTGTTATTAAGCTAGCGCTTTAGTATACGTAGCTCTATTGGCGATATCGGGCGATTCCTTAAGTATAGGACTACGCTCCCTAGGAGTAGCTTGATCCTATAGTTATATATATAGTAGGGGGGTAAGATATTAGCGTCCTATAGGATAAAGGCGGCTACTAGGTTTTAGTATTCCTTTAGTAGGCGCGTCTTAATCTTGTCTAGAGTAGGCGCTAGTCTATCTACCTTGTTAAAGAACTTCTTAGAATCCTCCTCTATAATCTTATTAAACTTCTTATCCCCTTTAGTAAGCGCGTCGATAAAGCTATAGAACCTTGCTAGGAGTATTGACTTTATATACTCTAGTATACTCTCTTAACTTAGTAGGTCCTTAAAAAACTACTTAGGTAGAACTAGTATATAGTCTCTCTTCTTAGCCTCTACTGCTTTCTCTAGCTTGCCTATTATAGTCTATATAACTACTACGCCCTTCTATTAGTATATCGCTAGGAAGCTCGCTCCGTTTAGGATCTTTGCGTTATCCTAGTGGATCTTCCTCTATATTTAACTAAGCGAGGGTAGGGCGTAAGGGGGGGAACAGGGTCTAGGGGGTAGTCTCCTAGCGCTAGCTACTACCTCTACTAGCCTTAGTAATATAGAGGGCGGCGCTTCGACCGGTACGCCTATCGCTCCTAGCGGTACAAGCGTCCCCCGCGGGTCGGCCTACGCGCCTCCCTAGGACGTAGATCTCTACTATCTATAGGCCTGTCTCCGCCTATTGGACCGTCTAGCTCTCTTGTAGTTAGAGAGCTTGCTCGTAGCGATAGCGACCTCGTTGTTATTACTAGAGGTACTATAGTCGTTGTCTTTAGGTACGTCCTCTACTATTACGTAGTACCGCTTGCTGTTCCTAGGGGGTAGGGGTACCTCTAGCTAGCCTACCTGCCGAGCGACCTAGCTCCTAATATACTCTAGTAGGCACCTCCTACGGCAGTGCTTTGTAAGTTCGAGCTATAGGGTCTCCTAGTTAATCCGTAGGTTATACTTCTGTAGCTACGGGAGGCCTAAGATTACTAGGGTCTCCTTTACAAGCGTTATAACGAAATACACTAGGGTCTCCTAGTAGTCGCTAACGACTAGTGTAAGCGCTACTAAGTGCTCGATCTAGCGCGAGAACCCTCTATTAGCTAGAAATAGCAGCTACCGTGCCGCTAGCCTCTCTAGTAGTAGCCTATTTGTAACCGTAAAGCTAAAATCTACGAACGCTAGACCTATATAACCTAAGTCTATAAGTGCTACGTACTCTATATTGCGCCTACTAACCGCTAGGTACGATAATAAGAGAATAGATTTAGCGCTACTACCTACGGTACTAATGACTAAACTATCTCCCTATCCCTTCTACAGCTAGTGGTACCCCTCCTATAAGCGATAGTTTATAGGAGCTCCTTGTTTCCCTAGTTGTTATATAAGAAGCCGAAACTAGGGGGTTGCTCTATACTCTAGTAAGCGCTATAGTCCTCCTGCTTATCTACCTCCCTAACGATAAAACCGCTCTAGTTAGGGGCGTCTGTAAAACGTATAGCAAGCCCGCCTTAACCCCTCTAATAGGCCCTAGCGCGGCCGCTTACGCTGCCGCGAGCTAGGAGGCCCCTAGAGGGGGCTTGACCGAAGCCTTACTAAGTAGGCTGCTACTATCTCTAAGGCTACTGCTATCTCTACGCGCCGCTATAGCCCTACGCTCCGCTATAGCCCTACGCTCCGCTATAGCCCTATACCCTGCTATAGCCTTGCGCGCCGCCGTAGCCCTATACCCTACTATAGCCCTATGCGCCGCCGTAGCCCTACGCGCCTCCGCGCTACAGCTAGCTGCTATAGCTACTATAGCCTCCTCGGCTAGCCCGGCAATACCTTGAGATGTAGTCGCCGGCGCCGCACTTGAAGCATAGGCCGCTAGCCTTGCGGCGCTCCTTTTCTTACAGTGTAAGCGCGGCCAGGGTAACGGCGTCGATCTCTATAGCGTCGGGATCCCGGGCTTTCCTGGTACCCCCGCTACCGCTACTATAATATATAGCGAGCGTACTGTTGCTGCTACGGATCTTCTTCCTAAAGTCCTCTATATCTAAGTTCGTAGATAGGGTCTGGGCTATCTTGGCCTACGCGTCGAAGTTGTCCGACGCTAGTAGCCTAACCTACAACGTAAACGTAGCCGAGAGGCGGGCTAAGATCCGTTCTTTAAATATACGGACTTACGTCGCGCTCTCGATATTAGTAGTGTCGGCTAGGTTCGAGAACTCCGTTAGGAAGTTGTTAAAGTTCGCGAACTTATTCTTCTAGACGAGTATATAGAGCTAGTTCGTAGCTACCGCGGCGACGTTATAGGTTTTATACCGCTTCTTAAGGTCGTTTAGGAACTTAGTCCTAGTCTTTTAGTACTAGCGCCTATTATCGTTCGGGTAGTTCTTGATCGTCTAGAGCTTCGACTTAACTACGTAGCTTACGTTACTACTAAGTATCGCCTTAGCGTATAGGATCTTTATACGCTTAGTCGAGAACTTGTAAGGGCGTATTCTCTAGCGCCCCTAGACCTTATCTAACTAGTCGTCGAATAGGGTAGTCCGCTTAATAGTATCCTTCTCCTCCCCTATAAATAGTATCGGGTAGGGGAGGGACATTGTAGCTAGGTTGTCCTCGTTACGGTACTAGTATAATAGCTAGCTACTACCTCTACTTCCTCTAGCTAGTGTAGCGCTTATCGCCTCGAGCGCTTATAGGGTTATTAGTCTCTGCTCCTTAAGTATCTTCGAGATTACTACGTTTGTATACTTCTACGCCTTGAGCTGTTCGTAGAGCGCCTTGCCCTTAGTAACCGCGCTATTAGCTATTGCCTAGGTATTAGCGAGCGCGGCGAGTGTTACCTTCTACTCCGCTAGCACGGCTCTTAGCTACTCGCGTATAATAGCGGTACGCGACGGGCTAGCTTACTCTAGCGCCTATATCGGTATATTATTGCTATCTTCTACCCTATCTATTATCCTAGTTCGTTAGGGTAGTTCTATAGGGGGTAGTCCTATACGTTAGATATCCTATACGTCAGACTATAAATAGGGGTAGGGTGCTCGTTTTAACTTGTACTACGTAGTTAAGGTTAAACAAAGTCCAGTACGTTAGAAAAAAGAAGCGTTCTAGCTAGTCTAAGGTGTTCGATCTGCCTCTAACGGTCTAACTAGCTACGCGCGTAAGTTGAAGGTGCAACCTACTATAACGGTCGTATATAACAAGGTTGTATAACAGTGTAACCTTCGTGGGAGCTCGCGAGGGCTGAAGGCTCTGCGCGGCGAGCTCCACCTAGTATGGAGCTACGCTCCTCTAGCTACAGGGTGCTCAGCCAACCACATAGTATAGCACATGACATGGCACATGACATAGGCTGTGCCTGTGACACCTAGGTTCTATACTTTAGTAGATCTTTATACTATACTACTAGGTACTCGATCGTTTCTTTACCCTCGCTATACTTATAGTATAGTATAGTAATCTCTAGGACGTTCACCCTATTTAGGTACTCCTAGAGGCTAATGTCCTTGCTACGCGCCTAGGTAAGCAGGGAGCTTTAAGCCTTGCTTAGACCCTTATATCTCTTAAGGGTAAGGTCCGTAAATAGTTATATTAGAGGGTCCTTATCTACTAAGTAGTATATAGGTCTTCTTATTCTTATTATAAGCGCGGCGCGCCCCTCTTAGGCTACTATCTTACGCTCCTACTAGGCTAGTTCTACTACCCTATCTATATTAAAGGTCTTGTTCTTTAGCTCCCTTATTTTCTACTTTTACTTAGCTTACTTGTTTGCTATAGCTACTACTTTCTTAACTACTATTAGCCCTTATAGGCCTAGCCTAGGCTTCCTCCCTTATATCCTCTCGCTCCTTTTCTAGAACCTTCTAAATAGCTTAGTATATACCTTTTAGATTCAGCTCGCTACTATAACTAGGGGGCGCCCTAGTCCCTCCCTTAACTAAAGGAGTAGTTTATATATTCTAGCTTCGATGTTAGCTAGCTACTTGTTTAGGTAAAGGTCTACCGGTAGGACCTAGGCCTTTGTCTCTAGGTACCTAATTAGCGTAGTTCTATAGCCTCCTACTACTATATAGAGGCCCCTACTCTAGTCCTTCGCTAGCTTCTTAGCTATCCCCTTTAGCTTACTCCCCTTACTAACTATAGTTAGGATATAGTAGCTTACTACTCTATATACTACTACGCTCCTTATACACTTTATATATACCTTCTAGGCCTTTATAAGGCTTAGACCCTACGTCTTCGCCGCGATCCTAGCGCGAACTCCTAGGTAGCGAGCTTCTTCTTAACTACGCCGCGATGCGCTTACTATAAGAGCTTCTAGTCTAGCTAGACCCTAAGGAACCTAGCGGACTTAACTAGTTTAATATTTACATACCTACCTCTATCTAGGAGGGCGAGCTTAGCTAGGTCTAGCTACTACCTTCGGTTCTTATTAAAGTAGATTAGTTTATACTTCTATACTATAAACGCTATTCCCTACGTTCCTACCTACTTTAGGTAGGTTCCTTATACTCGCTCGAGTTAGCGAATATTTATCTTAGCCAACTTTCTAAACACTAGTAGGTTTATATCGTCGGCGAAGCCCGCTATACTAAGGTATAGGTACTCTCTTCTTAGGTCCTTATATAGTAATATAATATATAAGATAAATCGGATAGGTAATAGGGGGGACCCCTAGGGTACCCCTACTATAACTAGGATATTATCTATTACCTTCCTATTAAAGTAGAGGATTGCAACCCTATCTATTAGCTATTCCTATACCTAGAGTACTATCTACTTTAGGTAGCTAAGCTCCTAGAGCGTAGCTAGTAGCCTAATATAGTTAACTATATTAAAGGCTCTAGCAATATCTAGCTATAGGAGGGATACTAAGGCGCCTTAGCGCTATACCTCCTAGACCTAGGCTATAACTAGTTAGACCGCTAGCTCGGTCAACCTACTTGCCTAGTTACCTATCTACTTAGTAGGGAGTAGCCTATAGACCTCCGCTACTACTATAATCCTTCTTACTACTACTACCTTGATTACTTTCTCTATAGTTAGAAGTAGAGTAATAGAGTAGTAACCTCCTAGGGTATAGTATATATTAGGTATCTTTCCTAGCTTCTATAGGACTACCGTTTTAGCTCTCTTAAACGTAGCTAGGAACTACACTAGCTATAGGCACCTTATTGTTAGGGCTATAAGGATCTAGCTTAGTAGTTAGCTATATACCTTAAGGAATCCTATTAGGAGTATATCCTCCCTTAGGGCCCTCTATAGGCTCGCTTTATCCTATACCCCTTCTATTACTAGGAAGCTTATAAGCTCCTAGACCTTAAACCCCTATTCCTACTCCTCTTTAAGGTCTAGGTCCTAGATATTACAAAGGTCTACCCCTAGGCTTAGGAAGAACTTCTTTATAAGCGCTTCTACCTTATTCTAGTACGTTATTAGATCTAGGCTACTATCTAGGCCCTTTAGGGCTAGGAGCTTCGGCGGCTTAGGGGGGAGGAAGCTCCTAAGCCTTGCCTAACGCTCGAGCTACTATAGGGTCTTATCCCTAGCTTCCTCGATCGTCTTCCTCTAGGAGCGCCTCTTTTCCTTTACTATCTTTATTACTAGCTTTCTTTACTTCTTATTAAGCTTCTCTTTATAAAACTATATAAAGGTCCTAAAAAAAAACTTTCTTCGCAACTAGGCCCGCACCAACTGGTGCAGCAGCGCGCTAAAACGGCC
>MU853410.1:563848-581711 GCA_033297235.1 Trichocladium antarcticum
GGGGCGCTCCGCAGGGGGGTTCGGGTCCGTTGTGCCGGGACTCGGATAGGCCTCTCGGGGCAGGTAGGGTGCCCCTAGTAGCGGGGGCAGGGGGGGGGAGGTCACTGTCGACCTCTATACTAGGTCCGGTATGGGCCATCGGGGCCGGCGCCGGGTAGATCCGTTATAGATCCGGGTTGTAGGTCTGGGCGGTGTGGAAGAAGATTTCTGGGAGCCGCACGTAGCTCGTTTTCCCTATCTTCCTGCGCCTGCAGCACCTGCGCAGCGTCTCGCGCGTAGATGCACCCGGTATGGTTAGATAGAGCTCGTCGGGAGCTTTCTAGCGATGTAGGTTTCGGCCGTTTTAGCGCGCTGCTGCACCAGTTGGTGCGGGCCTGTTTGCGAAGAAAGTTTTTGGATTTAATATAGTTTATTAGATACATTCGTTTTAGCTGCCGTAGCTATTATTAGGGCAGGCGTATCTAGATTAGGACTAGTATCTAGAGGTAGATATAGGTAGCTAGCCTGCTCCGGTCCGCTAACTATATTATTCGAAAAGCACACTTAGAAGGATTCGAATCTTAGATATAAACTAAGCCCTCTATTAGAACAGAGGGGGGACGATATACAGTTCGTTGCCCTAGATACATTTGCTTACTCCATTAAGATCCTACATCGTTCGAGAAGTATACTCGGAAGGGGTTAAGTCTTTAGAAATACGCCTGGACTTTATTATACTAGGGATATACGATACTATTAGAAAATGAGATCTCGGCCCCTAAGGACGCTAGACTCCCCCTGTTTGTTATAAGCGCCTAGGCTTCGTAGGAACAGGGGGTTATATACATTGGATTTAACAAGGACATTCGCCTCTACTACCGTAGCTATTATTAGGGCAGGTAAATTTAGAAAAAGGAATTAGGGTCTTAGAAATACACTAGGGCTTTATTAGAATATTAGCATCTTAGATTTAGACCTCTAGAAATACGCCAGCCTTATCGGAAACATTAGTATCTTAAATATACACTAAGCCCTCTATTAGAATAGGGGGACGATATTAGTTCGTTACCCTAAATATATCTGCTTACCCCCTATATAATTAGAAAGTCGACAAAGCCTTAAAGAGCCCCTAACGCTAAAACTTAGCCCCTTTTTTTTTATTACTATTTCTTTTTTTCCCTACTCCCCCTACGCTCTAACTCTTCGAAGAGTTAGCTAGCCTTACGCTACCATTAGAACACCTAGCCATTGCGGTCGAACTACCGCGTAAGTGGCGATTTCGGTCCCCCTAGCCCCTAGCCCCTCCTTCGCTAGCTACCCTTAGCCGCTAGGACCTCCGCCCCCCTAGTTAGCACGGCACCTCCTACCCCACGAACTAGCTTAGCAACTAGGCAATTTGTAGGTAAGGAGATAGCCCGCCGTTAGAATAAAGGGACAACTGCTCGACCAGGAGGCTAAGTCGTAGTCGAAAGGGAAGAGAGACAATAGCAAGCTCGTTATAGAGTAGAGGTATAAGAAGTAGCTACTAGAGTTTTAAAGGGTTAGCGCGTTATTTCCCTTCTATTAAAAGAAAAAGAAAGTTCTTATATTTTTACCCCTATTTCCTTTCCGCCCTTTCTTTCTTATATACCCCCCCTTATATCCTTGTTTTCTTAAAAATTCTTCGCTTCCCCCTATATTCTAACGAACCCCCTTCGAGTTGTTTATTCCTTTTAGTATCTCCTTTAACCTCTCTCGAGGACCGTCTCGTCCTTATCTATTACGTTAGCCTATCGCTATAAGCTAAGCCCTATCTCGATACGCCTGTTGTTACTAGCGGATTACTACCTTAAGATTAAGATATAGGATCTCCCTAGACTAGTAAGACAATAAAGGACAAGCTACTAGGTTCTCTATAATACTAGCCTTAAGAGAGTAGGCTAGGTATCCCTCGTTAACGGTCTCCTAGCTACACTCCTTCCTAGACTATAGGTAGTTACTATACTTGCTGTTAAGGACCTTAGGTACTAAGACGTAGCTATAGAAGGGCTATATCGTCTAGAACTAGACCTAATCGCTAGTCCTAGGGTATAGACTAGTAGTTACAATACGCTAGTACGCTTCTTAATAGTAGCAACACGGAATCGAATTGCTATATTAAGGTTAGCACCGGCTTTACTAGAATAGAGGGAGAGTTACTTACTTATACCCGAAGAACTAGACGAAGAACCCCTCGCGACGATTCGGCTAACTATAGAAGTTATATAGCTACTGCCTAAGATATAGACTATTATACTATTCGACAAATACTAGCTAGAGCCGCCTAAAGAACCCCCGCTACTTAAAAAGAGCCTAGTAGCTGTCGTTAAGCTAGACCTAGCCCTAGAGCTTCGACAATACCCGCTAGTTATATAGCAGCCGCTACCGAAGGAACGGCATCTCCCCTTAGTTCGAGTCTAGTACCTTTAAGATCTAGAGTAGCTAAGCTACTAGGAACTAGAACACTAGAAGTATAAAGGGTTGCTATACGTCTAACGGCTAAGCCTTGTCGTTATAAGTCGGCCGGACTACCTAGATAAATTAATAGGGAACGACGAATTTCTAGTCCTAGAATAGCGTTAAATCCACTAGCTGGCTTATAATCCGTAAGAGCAGAGGGCGTAAACTAGTATCGACCTGGACATCTAACTAGGAGAGCTTAAGATCCTACTATAGAGGAGCTATAGTGTTATATTAGGTTATATTATATCGCGAATTCTAAGCGTAGGAGCGTAGTCGAATTCAAAAGGGAAGAGAAACTATAAGCAAGCGAACAGGCTAAACCCCCCCTTCTTATACTACTCCCCTAGAACAGGTAGCCAAACTATCTCAAGTTATATAGCTAGTATAAAGGAAGGAGCTATAGAAAGATCTTTCGATTCCCCCCCCCTTTTTCGGAAAACCTAGAATAGCCGGCTAGTTTATCCTAAGTTAAGAGTTACAGCCCCCCCCCCCCTTAGAACTCTAATTATATAGCCCCTTTTTCTCGAGTTATATAGAAGGAGCGGAAGGAGCTACGGAATTGCGAATTCTAACGTAGGAGCGTAGTCGAATTCGAAAGGGAAGAGAAACTATAAGTATATAAGCAAGCTACTAACCCCCTTCCGACACTACTGCCCTACTAGTTTATCCTAAGTTAAACTACTAACCCTCCCTTCCGATATAGCTGCCCTAGAATAAAGGGCTAAGCTATCCTAAGTTATCTAGCTAGTATAAAGGAAAGAGCTATATAGGAACTTTTCGACTTTTCGGCTACCTTCTTGCCTATAAAGCCTTCCTCGCTAGCCCTTATTTTTTCTTATTTTTCTCTCTCCCTTAAATAACTTCGATCTTCGCTCGCTACCTCTCCCTCTATTCTCCCTAAGATATATATAGCTATTAACCTTTTAGCCCTCTTCCCTTCTTATTAACTAGATTTCCCCCCTTCTTTTCTCGCGATATATTAACTAACGTAGGCAGCGCTACTAACTAGCAATAGTAGCTCGAGTCCTAAAGGACAGGCGTTAGTAATAGCTAGAACGCGCCTAGAGCCTTCGGAAGCAAGCTCTAGCGTCCTATTAATAGGAGAGTCGACTTCCTAGCGTACGTCAGAAGCCAATAGCTATACTAGCTACAAGCCGCCGGGTCGTATAAGGAAGACCGAATTATCGCAAGCCTCTTCCCTAGCCTTACAACCCCTAGTACAGACAGGGAGACCTTTTATAGAGTTACCTAGCCGACTATAGTATACTCGTTCCACAATATAGAGGGTATAATCAAGAACAGGGAGTAGCTCTAAGGCTACGATCTTATTATCGCCCTATACTATTTCCTAAGTAGCCTTAAGGACTAGGTCTATATCTATAATACCTAGATTAGTAACAGTAACTTAGTCTACCTACTAGAGACTAACCTGAACATATAGGTATAGATAGCGTCGAAGCGATTCTAGGTTATCTTAGGTATAAAGAACCTAACCTATTAGGTTCTAACAATCCACAACTAAGCTAGTCGTAGCACGATATACTTCAACTCCCTAAGGCACTATAAGAAGGAGACCTACCTCTACTAGCTAAAGGTTATAAGCTAGATCTAGGATTCTAGCCTCTACCTTAGTTATACGAAACCGGAGGTATATAAGTATAGTCTAGTATAGTTAGAAGACTAGGAGTATAGGGTGTAGGTTCTAGAGTATACTCGCCTGTTCTTCTAAGAAGGACTATAAGCTAGAGGCATCTATAACGCCCCGCCGTAAATATAGAGTCGGATCTTTAATAGCGCCTAGATGAACACTAGGACAAGGATCGAGTATATAATCGTCGCCTAGCTAGCTCACGTCCGTTACGCGCTAGGCTTCGAAGGACATACGCCTCTTCGTCCGAGCGATATAAAGATAGTAGTTTACAATAAGCAGGAAGCCGGGTTCAGTCCCTTACCTTATTAGCTACTATCTGGTTATCCCTCCGCCTCTAGTATACTAGCTTAGGCGCTTTCCTTAGAGCTAGCTATTACAACAAGAGACAAAGCCTCTCGATAGACAATACTAGCTACCTGTTTAGGGATAGTAGTATCGGAGGACTATTAATCTTTATTATAGTTACTAAGTCTTAGGCTAACACGCTTAACCTCTAGTAGTTCCGCTATTAGCTTTATTACCCGGTAGATGTTAAGCCTTCTATAGCCTGGCCTACTACCTTCGGCGTCGTTACTAGCGATTATTAGGATCCTATCTTCGCCTGTTCAGAGAGAATAGGAGGAGACTACGGCGTCGCCGCCGTGTCTGCCGCCGCCGCCGTCTGTCAGTAAGTCTACGGCGATACTAAGGACTAAGACGCCAAGGTTATAGTTATAGCCGTATCTAACCCCCTTAAGACGCTCTTATCGTTTAGCCAGTATCCCCCCTAAGACTATCGATCTTCTAGTACCGCCATTACCTCTTATCTAGGAAGAGCCTACCTCTAGAGTTGTCACAGGCACAGCCTGTGTCATATGCCATGTCATGTGCTATACTATGTGGTTAGCTAAGCACCCTGTAGCTAGAGGAGCGTAGCTCCATACTAGGTGGAGCTCGCCGCGCAGAGCCTTTAGCCCTTACGAGCTCCTACGAAGGTTACACTATTATATAACCTTGTTATATATAACCGTTATAGTAGGTTGTACCTTCAACTTACGCGCGTAGCTAAGCCGTCTACTCTAGAACAAAGAGCGTACTAGAATAACTAGAACGCTTCTTTTCCTAATATACTAGGCTTTGTTTTCATTTCTTAACTACCTATATAGTACGAGTTAACTATTAGGACAAGTATCCTATATACAATAGCAATCTAACGAACAGGACTATAGTATTCTAACGAACTGGACAACGCTCCTACGAAGATAAGCGCAAAGATAATAAGCGGCGCTGACCTTGCGGTATCGCTACCGCTAAGACTTATAACGCTACGCGTAGCGCTAAGAGAACAATAGTAGAACAAGGTCTCTAATACTATACCCGCTTTTATAGTATCGATTAATAACGATAGAGGGTATAACCTCTTAGGGTTTGCTATAGCTATAAATACAATAGTTGGCGAGCTAAAGAGGAAGCATAATAAGTCTGTCGGGAGGTTCAAGGCGTCTATCGCAGCTAGTGCAGCGCTCGAGAAGGAGCTTAAAGAGTATAGGTTGCTACTTACAAACTAGAGAACGCTAATAGCGACAGCCTTAGACTAGGCTTGTAGTAGTAGCACTAGTAGCGGCTATAGCGTATCGATCTCCCTCCCCTACCCCGATCCGTTTACTAGAGAGGAGAAGGATACTATTAAGCGTACCCTGCCTTTTAAAGACTAGGAGGATAAGGTATGTAGCCGCTAGTAAATACGTCCGTAGGAGTTCCTAGATAAGTATACTAAGATCCTATACGTAAAGGCTATACTAGGCGGTAGCGTATACTAGGTAGTCGCAGCGAAGCTCGAGCAGGTTAAGGAGAACCTATATATTATTATTTATTCGTATACCGATATGCCTTACGGCTCGCCGGTCCTTCTACTAGTTTGTTTAGTACAGGAAACCATACCCTCGCTAGGCCGGATGAAAACCTCTACTCTTCGATTTAATCTCCCCTCTTCTGTTTCCTTTATACTACGTAATGCCCTAGCCTTCTCCAACCCTACCTGCCCCCTTTGTTAGATATGATTGGTTCTAGGGTAGCTAATAATCTCCTCTTTCTTCCGTTCTTCCTTCCTTTAAGTCTAGTTTCTTCTAGGGGGGGCCCCTAGTAGTATTTTATTAGGTAGTTTAGCTTCTACCCTAGGTAGTTTACCGGTCCCTAGCTACTGTAGCTAGATTGTCTTTATCCTACAGCGAGTAATATAGGGTTCTTACCAATTAGTATATAATATAGGGGCCTAGATCCTAGTCTCTAAGACGACGGCTATTCCTTGGGTTTTCCTTCTTTAGTTAGTGTAACTCTCGTCGGAATTTGTAGGGGACTAATCCTAAAAAACCAAAAAGAAGGTAAGGGAGGCCGGATTCGAACCGATAGCCTTGCGGCTTCTAGGTACAACACACTCCAATTACACCACTCCCCTAGGATAACCTATATAGCGTAGTAGTATAGCTATAAAAGACTAGGTCCAACCTCCTAAAGACCCTCTATACCTAGTATATAACGTATAACGTAGTTACTATAGTAAGTAACAAGCTAGAACTACTAGCGTAGAAGAACAAGTTCGTAGCGTTTAACGACTTCCTTACTAAATTCACTACCCTAGCTAATACCACTAGTGTTAATAACGTAACAAGGGTCCGGATACTCTAGCTTAAGATCTCCCTCTACCTTTTAAGCGCTATAGGTATATAGGTAGTGCTCCTACTAGCTAATAACTTTAAGCTCTAGGCTACGCTAGCTAGCTAGCTCGCGACTAACCTAGAGGAAGAGGACTTTAGGTAGAAGCTATATAGCGGAACTAGGAGTAGCGGAACTAAAGGTAGTAGCAATAACAATAGCGGAGGCAGATACCCTAACGCAATAGAGATTAACGTAGTAACGCTCGTAGTACTTACCCCCTAGGAGAAGGAACGGCGTAAAGTAAGTAGCTTGTACTATAAGTGTAGCGGGGCCGACTATATTACAAGGGCGTGCTAAATAGGCCGTAGAGGCTAAGGGGACCGCGGTAACGCCTGTAGCGCTAGGTAGTTATAGCGTAGGGGCGCCTAAAGCAGTAGAGGATCTGGTTTTAGTAGAGGACCTAGTTTCGGTAGTAACGCGTAAGGATAGTAGTAGCCTACCTAGGGATAGTAGCAGCCTACGTGTAACGGTTGTATACAACAAGGTTACACAACAGTGCAACCTTCGTAGGAGCTCGCGAGGGCTAAAGGCTCTACGCAGCGAGCTCCACCTAGTGTAGAGCCACGCTCCTCTAGCTACAGGGTGCTCAGCCAACCACATAGCATAGCATATAACATAGCACATAACACAGGCTATGCCTATAACACTACCCTCCCTCTCTCAACAAGCCCCCTATATAAAAATAGCCCCCTATCCTAGGTACTTGCATCTAGAGTTAGAGTTATCTTAGCGCCTACCCTAGCGCTACGCCTTCCTTCTCCGTATCTACGATAGCGGGCCTAGAAGCTTAGGGTATATATCGTAGAACTCCTAGATAGCGTTATTATAGCCGCGCAGATCCGTTATAGGTTACTAAGTTAGGTTATTGTAACCTTCCTACTTAACTTAGTACTACTAACGACCGTCCGCCGCCTTACCGAACCCTACAATCCTCTTGAACCTCCACTCTACTACGTCTTCGCCTTCGTTAGTCCGCGTAACTACGCGCCTACAGTTAGCGCTTATATCGTCGTCGACCCTCTCTTAGCTAGCTAGCCCCTACCTTAGGTAGCGCCTTACTCTCAAGACGTAGAACGTAAGGAAGTGTCACGGGTCTAGCCGTGACATATGGCCGTATGGCCATTGCGGGCCGTATGGCCATTGTGGAGCGGTTGTGCGATGTGGGGCCTGTAGAGCCTGCGGCGCGTATGTGGAGCCCGCCGCAGGGCATATCCCCAGCGGGCTACACCTACTATCTTAAGTTCCTTGTATAACTATATCGAATATATACGTACCCTAACATTAGGCATTTACTACCTGTGATAGTTGGTTGTACCTTCTGTTCGTGTATATAGACCCTTGTCGATTGATTACGATGAATTTGCGTTGCGCGAACTAACCGAAATTATAATTCGACTGCCCTGAACCTAAGAAACTAACAAGATAGTTGGTCCCGAAACGACAAGATAGTCTAATACCCGAACCTAAGAAACCCGAACCCCTAAGCCTAAGAACCTAAACCTAAGAAACCAAACCCCTGAACCTAAGAACCTAAACCTAAGAAACCTAAACAAAGAAGATAATAAGTACTATAGACGTTAATATAAGCTCTATAGCCTAAGTGCCTATTCCTATTAAGGATATACGTAGCGAGGCTATTATAGCCCTAAAGGAAGAGATATACCTGAAACTACAGGGTTATTTCGAAGGATACTACGGGCCGTTTATAGGTAACAACCTCCTACTTAAAGCGCTTAAAAGAACTAGAAAGGACAATATAACGGAGAGGATAATAGCGAACCTTACCGAATATATCCTTAGAGGCGTAACCAAGGAAATCTAGAGATAGATAGTTAGGGCGAACGAGGTAAACGAAAAGGCTATAGTTCTATAGGTAGAGAATAACGTTTTGATAAGGCTAATCGAGTCTAGGAAGCTAGGCGGCGGCGGCGGCGCTAGGGAGGGTAGTATACTATACGCCTCTACGTTCTCGGGCTCTAAGCAGGACTTAGCGAAGCGAACTATACAATTTAGAATGTAGAAGACGCTAATTATAGCGCGATAGGCTGTAAGGCTACTAGAATATATAACTAAGAAAGCGAAGATCCTTTATATAGCTTCGCTACTAGAGGGAATCGCAGCTATAGGAATTAGCAACTATATCGATACTATTATCGCAAATCTAGGTAACGAGCAAGCCTAGGTATAGATAACTACTAACGAGTTTATTAAGTTCCTTTCTAAGAAGTACGTAACGATAGATCTAGTAGCTAACGTAGAGAACAAGCTATATAAGATAGTATAGAAGGATAAGTACGTAAAGTTTATAGACTTTATTATAGAGTTCTTGAACCTCTACGACCTAAGTAACTAGGATAACGCTACCTACGTACGCGCGCTAAGGGAGAAGCTTTCGAAGCTAATATAGGACCTGATCCTACTATAGACGAACCTCCTAGCCTAGGATAACTTCTAGGGATAGGTTACTATAGCCTAAGCCTAGGCTAATAACCTCGAAATAGAGGAATACTTAAAGAAGGCTAACGAGCTAAACTACTATAACAGCTATAATACTAAGAAAGAAGGTAAGGACCTAAACGCTATAGACGTTAACCGGGTAACTACTACTAAGGATAAGGCGACTATCTTACAACTCTCTAACTTAGAGAGGGAGTAGTATATAGCTATAGGTCTCTGTTTCCTCTATAGTATAAGGGGCTATATCGCGGCGAAATATATAGAGAAAGGCAAGTAAGCCTAGAACAACCTAGGCGCTAGAGGTAGAGGGTAGTAGGGCGGCTATAGTAACTACGGCGGATTCGGTAATAACGGCGAATTCGGTAACAATAGTAGCGGCCCGAACTAGAATAGCAATAGCGGCCTAAACTAGAACAACTATAACGGCGGATTTAACAATAACAACGGCGGATTCGGTAATAACGGCGGATTTAGAGGCGGCGGAGGCTACGGTGGCGGCGGATACCTATATCGACAGAACAATAATAACTAGAACTTCGGCAACAACAGCGGAGGCTATAGCGCGTACTATATGCGATTTATAGACTAAGGCTACGTTCTAGGAGAAGTCGATTATAACGATGCTAAGCACTACGAACCTAAATAGAGTATAGAAGACCTAGAATAGTAACAATAGTACTAGGGAAATGCCTAGCCTCTACGCGAAGACGCGTATAGGGGTATAGAGGCTATTATAAGGGAGGTAGTAGCGATTTAGTTATTAGCGCTATCGGTTAAATAGCTAATTTAATCCTATTATCCTCCTATATTATAATAAGCAAGCGTAAGATAGCGTATATAGCGCTTGTAGATTTAGGCTATATAGGTCTAGCCTTTATAGACTTTAGTTTCGCGGTACGTAACGATATACCGCTAAGCAGACTAGAAACAAGGAAGCTACTCTACTTAGCTAATAGTATACTAAAGTTATAGATCGAATAGAGTATAGTGCTAGAACTAAGGATCGGCTAGTATAGGGAGAAGCTTCGGTTCTTTATTACTATACTAGCGAAAGACAATCCGATTATTCTAGGTCTCCTATAGCTAAGAAGATACGATCTAACAATTAATTAGGTAGACCTGAAGCTTACGTTTAGGGAGCGTTGCTAAGAGCAACGTTACTTACTAGGATATATAACCAAGCTAACGGTACTATAAGCGAAGCCTATAACTACAGAACCTATAACCGCGGAACCTACAACTATAAAAAACACTATGAAATACTAAGTATTGGTCGAGGAAGTCCCGGATAAGGGAGAACTAGAGGACAGGGAGTATAACTAGGGTCTAGAGAACCTATAGAAGAAGAGGAAGAGGAAGTTATCCCTATTGTAACGCTATTAGAGAGCGTTTAAGAACAGACTGCGGTAGACCTTATCCCTACTAGGATCAAGAGCGGTAGTTATTCCAAATAAGCTTATAAGGAGGCTATAACTAGCGAAAAAGGTAAACGGGCGTAGATACCTATAGGCGCTGCTACTACCGAAACGACTCCCGAAGCTACTACTATATAACAAGGCAATTAACAAAAACGATATTAAGATACTAAACGCGCTAGACTTTATACTTTTCTACTACTAGAAGGGCGTAATAGTAATATATATAATAGTTAACTAACTAGAATAAGTAATACTAAACAAGAAGAAGGATAAAGAGAAGGCTACGCTCTACGCCCTACTAGACGACTTTTATAAGCGGATGTTAAACCGCGAAGGCTCGCTAGAGGACTATACTTCGGTACTCCTAGAACGGTACTATAAGTTTGTAAACGCCCTTTAGAGCAACGTAAAGACGATTTATAGGATTATAGAGGAGGACGCTTAGAAATTCTTCGAGAAGAGCAATAGACCCTAGCTAATAGTAGTAGATATCTTAAAACGCGTACCGGCGGAGTATCGCAATACGTTCGAGACTTTTCTTCCCTAGGAGGTAGATACGCTACTACTATATAGATTATATAACTATAAAATCGAGCTAATACTAGGAAGTAAGCTACCGTTCTTAAGGAACAGACCGTTCTTACTAATAGAGCTACGTATAGTTAAGCGCTAGCTAGATAACTACCTAACGAAAGGCTTTATCCAACTATTAAAATCGAGTATAGGAGCGCCTCTACTACTTACCTAGAAGCTAGGAGGCGGAGTGCGGATTTGCGCTAACTTCTAAGGTCTAAATAACGTTTCGATAAAGAGTCGATATCTAATACTACTACTAATTAAGGAAATACTCGATTCTATCTATAGAGCGCGGATCTTTACGAAGCTAGATATTATCGCGGCGTTTAATAGAGTCCGAGTAGCGGAAGGCTACAAATAGTTAATAGCGTTTGTAATACGATTCGGCCTCTACGAATCGCTAGTTACGCTATTTAGGCTATAGGGAGCGCCTGCTACGTTTTAGCACTATATTAATAATACGCTATACGATATGCTAGATATATACGCTATAGCGTACCTAGACGATATACTAATCTACTCTATAAATATAGCAGACTACGTTAAGTAAGTGAAGGAGGTGCTAAAGAGACTGCACTAGGTAGGGCTCCAGGTCGATATTAACAAGTGCAAATTCTATACTATAAGAACGAAATACCTAGGCCTGATCATTACGCTAGGCAGTATCGATATAGACAAAGAGAAGGTAGTAGCTATTATATCCTAGGAACCGCTAACAACGAGGCGGTAGCTACAATAGTTCTTAGGCTTCGCGAACTTCTACTGACGATTTATTAAGAACTTCTCGGGAGTAGTATAGCTACTTTATAACCTTACGAAGAAGACAACAAGCTAGGAATAGAGCAGACTATACTATCTAGCTTTCGAATAATTACAAACGTACTTCTTAACGGCACTAGCGCTAAGGATCTACAACTAGGACAAGCCTATAGTCGTCGAAACTAACGCTTTAGACTAGTTAGTAGGCGGAACGCTATTATAGCAAGACAATAATAGCAACTAGTACCTAGTAGCCTACTTTAGCGCGAAGCACTTAGTATAGGAATATAATTATAATATCTATAACAAGGAGCTATTAGTAGTAATTAAGGCACTAGAAGAATAGCGACTAGAACTAGAGGGAGCAAACGGCCGGTTTAACATTATTACGGACTATAAGAACCTTTAGACCTTCGTAACGACGAAGCAACTGTCCCTAAGGTATATATAGTAGTCTGAATAACTATTACGATTTAACTTCTATATTATCTACCGGCTAGGATCGGCAAACGCGATACCGGATACACTAAGCTATAAGCTAGAATATATACTATAGGGCGTAGAGGATAACTAACTCTAGAACCGCAAGAGGCTACTAATTGACCCTAACCGGTTCGACCTAGAGACATTTAAACTACTAAGACTATATGACGAGGCGATTATAGTTAACTAGTTAGACCTGTTAAGGTATATCGACGATCTGCTAAACGAGATATATACAAGCTTAGATCTACTAAAGGCAACGCTTAAGGCGTTAGCAGACCCTAGAACTAGAGCGTAGCTAAAGGATATAAAAACGAAGCTTAAAGTGCTATACGTAGAGTACTAAGCTATCGCGGGTAAGGCTTACTACTAAGGGAGGATGCTTATCGACCTAGACAACGACGAAATATAGCTATAGCTAATCTACCGAACTTATATATCGGGACCTAGGGGCTACCCTAGGAGGACCAAAACTATTGATCTAATAAACCGGAAATACTAGTAGACCGGGATAACCGGTACGATCCGCGACTACTATAACGCCTGCTTACTATATAACAAGACGAAAACACCAAGGGCGCTGCCAATAGGCTTTCTAAAGCTACTGCCGGTGCTACTCTCGCTATAGCGGGATATATCGGTAGATTATATTACACTACTCCCGCTATATACAAGGAGAAACCAGACCTTTAACTATATTATAGTAGTAGTAGACCGACTAACGAAAATACGCTACTTTATTCCAATAGAGACCTTAGAAGTAGATAAGTTAACGGACTAATTTGTAGAACGGGTCTATAGCCTTTATAGCCTGCCCGAGACGATTATATTGGATAGAGGCACGTAGTTTGTTTCGACGTTCTAGAGAACGTTGTTATTACAATTAGTAGTAACTCTAAAGCTATTATCGGCGTTCTACCTATAAACGAACGGCCAGACTAAACGGATTAACGTAGAGTTAGAACAGTATTTGCGCCTTTTCGTTAACTAGGTATAGGATAACCAGGCGGATTAGGTGCCGCTTGTAGAGTTCGTAGGGAATAATATATCGTTAGAGACAACGGGAGTATCACCCTTCTTTGTAAACTATAGTTTCTACCTACGAATAGGCGTAGAGCCGAGTAGGCTATACCTACTAGAACTCTCGGAAGCTTAGAAGAGGGAGTTTTTCTAGGCGATAGAGATATCTATACGCTTTAAAGCAATGCTAGATATAGCGAAGGTACTAGCGAGGTAAGCGTAAGACTAGTATAAGATCAACGCGAACGCTAAACGTAGCGACGCCCTAGTCTATAGAATCGGCGACAAGGTAATGCTTAATATATAGTATTATAAGATAGGGCGCCCGACGAAGAAGCTCGAACCGCGCTAGGAAGGACCATTCGAAGTTACTAAGGCGGCGTTATATATAGTAACGCTATACCTCCTAGCGAATATAAAGATATTTAACACGTTCTACGTATCACTAGTTCGGCTATAGTAGGGTAAGTAGGGAATCCTAGGGCAAGCTAACACGTAGAGAGATATAAGGGCGAACTATAGTAGGGAAGTAAGGCGCTAGGACGATAGCGTCGAAGTAGTTAAATAGAGATTTAAAGAGATTCGAGACTTTAGGAAGGTAGAGAACGGGAGGTAGTAATACCTAGTCAAGTAGGAGGGCTACGCCTAGCCGACTTAGTAGCTAGCAACGGATCTACATAGCTACGATAATACTATTTAGAAGTTCTACGATACTAATCCGAACAAGCTAGGGCCCCTAGCGTAGGTACTAAGAAGGAACTAAAGCTACGATTCGAACCGTGGGCTTGATTTGAAGAGGAGGAGCCTTGTTTTAAGGGAGGGTAGTGTCACGGGTCTAGCCGTGACATATGGCCGTATGGCCATTGCGGGCCGTATGGCCATTGTGGAGCGGTTGTGCGATGTGGGGCCTGCAGAGCCTGTAGCGCGCATGTAGAGCCCGCCGCAGGGCATATCCCCGGCGGGCTACACCCACCATCTTGAGTTCCTTGTACAACCACATCGAATATATACGTACCCCAACATTGGGCATTTACCACCCGTAATAGGAAGATCGTTATATTCGCTAGGAGCTTTAGAGTTACCGTATATAACAAGGCCTTTGTAACCTTAAACGGGCCCTCCTACTATAGCACGAGCTTTATAGTTAGCCTACTAGTCTTATAGTTCTATATATCGAGCATCGCCCTATCGCTAACGTAGTACTATAGCGTATCCTCCCTATAGTAGTTCGCGTTCTGTTCGTAGCGGTCCTATAACTACTTTGCTAGCGCTATAACCTTCCCGAGGATCGCCCTAAAGCGGTCCGTAAGCTTAGATACCTAGGAAAACTCCCGCTTCTACTACTCTAAGATATTTAGTAGGTATAGCTTCGACGGCTCTACGCCTATCCTTAGGTTAAAGCTGTAATTCGTAAAGAACAGTAATATACCTATTGTCTTAGAGACTATATTATTCCCTATAAACTCCGCTAGGGGGAGCTAGTTAACCTAGTTATCCTACGCCTAGTTAATATATAGCCGTAGGTACTGCTCTAGTTCCGCGTTAATCTACTCTATCTAGCCGTTTATCTAAGGGTAGAACGCTAATAAAGGGTGTAGGGTAATCGCAAGGCGCGCCGATAGTACCCTCTAGAACCCTAAAACGAACTACGTACTTCTGTCCGATATAACCGTCTCTAGTATACCGTAGAGCAAGTATACGCGCTTAATAAACTAGTTAGCTAGCTTGTTAGCCTCTAGTATCGCGATTATAATAAAGTAGCGTATCTTTATAAGCTAGTTAACTACTACTACTATATACCTAAACTCTTACCCCCTCCGTTTATATAGTAGAAGCGGCGTAATATAGTCTACTAATATATCTCGCTATAGCGCTAATAGTAGTAGGAGTAGCTTAAGGAACCCTATAGGCTTTAAGCGGGGGTTCTTCGTCTTAAAGTATAGTATATAGGCTTCTACGAACGTCCTTACTAATACGCTTATCCCTAGCTACTAGTAGACCCTATTCATTAGGTTAAGCGTCTTCGTCCTCCCTAGGTACCCGCTAGGCCCTAACGTGTATATCTAGTAGATAAGCTACAAATAGAGCTCCAAATCGCCTAGGTCGATTATTAGCCTACTATAGTAGAACGCCCTTCCTAAGACTAGCTTATACTTAGCGAATGGTACTTTTAGCTCCTGCTTGATCTTACTTAGCTAGGTACGTACCTCCTAGTCGCTAAGCGCCTTTACTACGTCTACTATAAACGGCAAGGTCGCGTAGCTCTCTACAATAAGGTCGTTAGTATAGCGCGAAACGTCAAGGCTAAAGAGCTCTAGTATCTCGCCTAGTAGCTTAGCGTTGTATTTGCTACTAAAGGTCTCGAGGTCTAACTTACTTAGGTCGATCAGGGGGCGCCGCCTGTTCTATAGCCTATTATCTTTAACGTCTTTCGGTATAAACTCTAGCTTCCTACTAAGCGCGTCGGGGCGGCCGTTTACCGTACCTAGGCGGTAGATAATCTAGAAGTCAAAGCGTAACAAGAACTCTAACTAGCGTATATAGCGTAGCAATAGCTACTTCGTTATACTAAAAGTCTATAGGTTCTTATAATCTATAATAATATCGAACCTCTTAGCTATACCTTCGAGCTTAGGGCGCTATTCCTTAAGCGCTTTAACGATCGTAAGGAGCTCCTTATTATAGATATTGTAGTTACACTTAGCTACGGTATACTTCGCTAAGAAGTAAGCAACCGGATATAACTCGCCGTTATCCCCCTCCTATAGTAGCGCTCTACCCGCTAACTAGTCTAACGTATTAACTTCTACTACCGCTCGCTTCTCCTAGTTATATATCCGTAGTACTAGTACCGTAATAAAGTATACCTTTAGGCGCTAGAAAGCTACCTTATACTACTCGGACTACTCCTAGTCTACTGTCTTTTTTGTAAGCTCGTATAGCGGCTATACGTAGCTCGAAAAACCTTATATAAATCGGTAGTAGAAGTTCGCGAACTCTAAGAACCGCTAGAGGTACCTCCTTGTCTCTAGAGCCTCCTAATTACATACTGCTTCGACCTTGTCTAGGTCTATCTTAATGCCCCTAGGTATAATAATAAGCCCTAGGTACTTCGTCCGCTTTATATAGAATTCGTACTTATTAATATCTACCTATAGGCCTACGTCGATTATACGCTTTAGTACCTCCCTAACTTACTTAATATACTCCTCGAGCATACTAAAGTAGACTAGGATATTATCTAGGTACGCTGTTACGTAGTTATCTAGAGTGTTATAGAGGATATTGTTCATATAATACTAGAAGGTAGTAGGCGCGCCCTATAGGCTAAACGGCGTAACTAGCGTCTTATATAGGCTAAATCTCGTAATAAACGCTATAAGCTACTTATAGCCTAGCTGTTACGGCAGTAGGCACAGTTAACCACTGCGTAACACCATCTCAAAAGATAGAACGTTGTTCGATCTGCTAGACCGAACACGTAACTGTACCCATAAACTATATTACGGTTCAGACCTATAATACTACCTTCCGTCAAACATCGCGCTGTAGCGAGGTACCTTCCGTACCGTTTGCGAGGTCTCTAGGGCATCGCCCTAGTTCTATAGCCCTACCGAAAAGACTCGCTCGTCTTTTCCCCTTAGGCCTACTTTCTTTTCAATCGCGTATTCGTCGTATGTCCGCATCCAGTATCTTTCTTGTGCCTGCAGTTAACACCGACCGAACCACGAATTGAACGCAGGCCCTTGGGTGAAGATCGAACAAACTGTTACGGCAGTAGGTACAGTTGACCACTACGTAACACCATCTCAAAAGATAGAACGTTGTTCGATCTGCTAGACCGAACACGTAACTATACCTATAAACCATGTCACGGTTCAGACCTGTGACACTAGCGCGATATATACTTGGTTAAACGCCGCGATTACGTTAAGCTTTGTAAAGATCTTTGCCTTATAGATAGAGTCTAGGGTCTCTTGGATTAGCGGGATAGGGTACTAGCTCTTTAGCGTCGCGTTATTAATACTATAGTAGTTAACGTAGATCCTAATACCTCCGCCTAGCTTCTAGGCTATAAGGATAGGCGACAAGGCGCTCGAGCGTAAGGGCTAGATAAACCCTTTTGTAAGGTTATTGTTAAGCTAGCGCTTTAGTACGCGCAGCTCTATTAGCAATATTAGGCCATTCCTTAAGTATAGGACTACGCTCCTTAGGAGCAGCTCGATCCTATAGTTATATATATAGTAGGGGGGTAAGATATTAGCGTCCTATAAGACGAAAGTAGCTACTAGGTTTTAGTATTCCTTTAGTAGGCGCGCCTTAATCTCGTCTAGAGTAGGCGCTA
>MU853410.1:581721-596097 GCA_033297235.1 Trichocladium antarcticum
GGACTACTCCTAGTCTACTGTCTTTTTTGTAAGCTCGTATAGCGGCTATACGTAGCTCGAAAAACCTTATATAAATCGGTAGTAGAAGTTCGCGAACTCTAAGAACCGCTAGAGGTACCTCCTTGTCTCTAGAGCCTCCTAATTACATACTGCTTCGACCTTGTCTAGGTCTATCTTAATGCCCCTAGGTATAATAATAAGCCCTAGGTACTTCGTCCGCTTTATATAGAATTCGTACTTATTAATATCTACCTATAGGCCTACGTCGATTATACGCTTTAGTACCTCCCTAACTTACTTAATATACTCCTCGAGCATACTAAAGTAGACTAGGATATTATCTAGGTACGCTGTTACGTAGTTATCTAGAGTGTTATAGAGGATATTGTTCATATAATACTAGAAGGTAGTAGGCGCGCCCTATAGGCTAAACGGCGTAACTAGCGTCTTATATAGGCTAAATCTCGTAATAAACGCTATAAGCTACTTATAGCCTAGCTGTTACGGCAGTAGGCACAGTTAACCACTGCGTAACACCATCTCAAAAGATAGAACGTTGTTCGATCTGCTAGACCGAACACGTAACTGTACCCATAAACTATATTACGGTTCAGACCTATAATACTACCTTCCGTCAAACATCGCGCTGTAGCGAGGTACCTTCCGTACCGTTTGCGAGGTCTCTAGGGCATCGCCCTAGTTCTATAGCCCTACCGAAAAGACTCGCTCGTCTTTTCCCCTTAGGCCTACTTTCTTTTCAATCGCGTATTCGTCGTATGTCCGCATCCAGTATCTTTCTTGTGCCTGCAGTTAACACCGACCGAACCACGAATTGAACGCAGGCCCTTGGGTGAAGATCGAACAAACTGTTACGGCAGTAGGTACAGTTGACCACTACGTAACACCATCTCAAAAGATAGAACGTTGTTCGATCTGCTAGACCGAACACGTAACTATACCTATAAACCATGTCACGGTTCAGACCTGTGACACTAGCGCGATATATACTTGGTTAAACGCCGCGATTACGTTAAGCTTTGTAAAGATCTTTGCCTTATAGATAGAGTCTAGGGTCTCTTGGATTAGCGGGATAGGGTACTAGCTCTTTAGCGTCGCGTTATTAATACTATAGTAGTTAACGTAGATCCTAATACCTCCGCCTAGCTTCTAGGCTATAAGGATAGGCGACAAGGCGCTCGAGCGTAAGGGCTAGATAAACCCTTTTGTAAGGTTATTGTTAAGCTAGCGCTTTAGTACGCGCAGCTCTATTAGCAATATTAGGCCATTCCTTAAGTATAGGACTACGCTCCTTAGGAGCAGCTCGATCCTATAGTTATATATATAGTAGGGGGGTAAGATATTAGCGTCCTATAAGACGAAAGTAGCTACTAGGTTTTAGTATTCCTTTAGTAGGCGCGCCTTAATCTCGTCTAGAGTAGGCGCTAGTTTATCTACCTTATTAAAGAACTTCTTAGAATCCTCCTCTATAATCTTATTAAGCTTCTTATCCCCTTTAGCAAGCGCATCGATAAAGCTATAGAACCTTGCTAGAAGCATCGACTTCGCGTACTCTAGTATACTCTCTTAACTTAGTAGGTCCTTAAAAAACTACTTAGGTAGAACTAGTATATAGTCTCTCTTCTTAGCCTCTACCGCTCTCTTTAGCTCGCCTATTATAGTCTATATAACTACTATACCCTTTTGTTAGTATACTACTAGGAAGCTCGCTCTATTTAGGATCTTCGCGTTATCCTAGCGGATCTTCCCCTATACTTAACTAAGTAAAGGCAGGGCGTAGAGGGGGGAACAGGGTCTAGAGGGTAGTCTCCTAGCGCCAGCTACTGCCTCTACTAGCCTTAGTAATATAAGGGGCGGCGCTTCGACCGGTACGCCTATCCCTCCTAGTAGTACAAGCGTCCCCTGTAGGTCAGCCTACGCGCCTCCCTAGGACGTAGATCTCTACTGTCTATAGGCCCGTCTCTGCCTATCGGACCGCCTAGCTCTCTTATAGTTAGAGAGCTTGCTTATAGCGATAGTAACCTCGTCGTCGTTACTAGAGGTATTATAGTTATTATCTTTATGTACGTCCTCTACCGTTACGTAGTACCGCTTACTATTCCTAGGAGATAGGGGTGCCTCTAGCTAGCCTACCTGCTAAGCGACCTAGCTTCTAATATACTCTAGTAAGTACCTTCTATAGCAGTACTCTATAAATTCGAGCTATAAGGTCTCCTAGTCGATCCGTAGGTTATACTTCTATAGCTACAGGAGGCCTAAGATTACTAGGGTCTCCTTTACAAGCGTTGTAACGAAGCACACCAGGGTCTCCTAATAGTCGCTAACGACTAGCGTAAGCGCCGCTAAGTGCTCGATCTAGCGCGAGAACCCTCCGTCGGCTAGAAATAGCAGCCGCTATACTACTAGCCTCTCTAGTAGTAGCCTATTTGTAACTACAAAGCTAAAATCTACAAACGCTAGACCTGTACAACCTAAGTCTATAAGTACTACGTACTCTACATTACGCCTACTAACTACTAGGTACAATAATAAGAGAATAGATTTAGCGCTACTACCTACGGTACTAATAACTAAACTATCTCCCTATCCCTCCTATAGCTAGCGGTACCCCTCCTATAAGCGATAGTTTATAGAAGCTCCTCGTTTCCCTAGTCGTTATATAAAAAGCTAAAACTAGGGGGTTACTCTATACTCTAGTAAGCGCTATAGTCCTCCTACTTTTCTACCTCCCTAATAACAAAACCACTCTGGTTAGAGGCGTCCGTAAAACGTATAGCGAGCCCGCCTCGACCCTTCTAATAGGCTCTAGCGTAGCCGCTTACGCCGCTATAAGCTAGGAGGCCCCTAGAGGGAGCTTAACCAAAGCCTTGCTAAGTAGGCTACTACTATCCCTGAGGCTACTGCTATCTCTACGCGCTGCCGTAGCCCTACGCTCCGCCGAGGCCCTGCGCCCCGCTATAGCCTTACGCGCCGCCGTAGCCCTGTACCCCGCCATAGCCCTGCGCGCCGCCGTGGCCCTACGCGCCTCCGCGCTACGGCTAGCCGCCGCGGCTACTACGGCCTCCTCGGCCGGCCCGGCAATACCTTAAGATATAGTCGCCGGCGCCGCACTTAAAGTATAGGCCGCTAGCCCTACGGCGCTCCTTCTCTTACGGTATAAGCGCGGCTAGGGTAACGGCGTCGATCTCTATAGCGTCGTGATCCTAGGCTCTCCTTGTTACAGGCACAGCCTATGTCATGTGCCATGTCATGTGCCATGCTATGTGGTTGGCTAAGTACCCTGTAGCTAGAGGAGCGTGGCTCTATACTAGGTGGAGCTCGCCGTGTAGAACCTTTAGCCCTCGCGAGCTCCTATAAAGGTTACACTATTGTGCAACCTTATTATATACGACTGTTATAGTAGGTTGTACCTTTAACTCGCGCGCGTAGCTAAGTCGTCTGCTCTAGAATAGAGAGCGTACTAGACTAACTAGAACGCTTCTTTTCCCAACGTACTAGGCTTTGTTTTCATTTCTTAACTACCTATATAGTGCGAGTTAACTACTAGGACGAGCATCCTATATAACGGCGGGGGTGCCCCAGGGGTCCCCCCTATTACCTGTCCTGTTCATCTTATACATTGCATTACTATACAAGGACCTAAGGAGAGAGTACCTACACCTTAGTATAGCGGGCTTCGCCGACGATACGAACCTGCTAGTGTTTAGAAAGTCGGCCGAGGTGAACATCCGCTAACTCGAGCGAGCGTAGAGAACCTGCTTGAAGTAGGCGGGAACGCAGGGAATGGCGTTTGTAGCGCAGAAGTACGAACTAATCTACTTTAACAAGAACCGAAGGTAGTAGCTAGACCTAGCTAAGCTCGCCCTCCTGGATAGAGGTAGGTATATAGATATTAAACCAGTTAAGTCCGCTAGGTTCCTTAGGGTCTGGCTAGACTAGAAGCTCTTATAGCAAGCGCACTGCGGCGCGGTTAAGAAGAAGCTCGCCACCTAGGAGTTTGCGTTAACGAGGATTTCTTGCGTGGGCTTACAGTGGCACTAGAAGAGCATGTAGGAGAGATGCGTTGTATTGATTGTCATGTATCGAAGGAAGAGATAGAGGAAAGAGAGTGTGTAAGAATATAGCTATATATATGATAGGAAATGAGAAACGGGGCGCTGAGTAGGTACGAAGCAGCCAATCAGAGCGGACTATAGAGACAGGGCTGGCTATGTCGTAATATACCCCCTAGCTACGAAGCAGCTGAAAGAGAACACCTAGCTAGCTAGCTAGCTGGCGGCGAGATGCTGAAAATAGGAGGTCGAAGGCTCGAATTGCTAGAGTAGGGTTAATAGCCAAAAATTCCTTATTGTTAATATGTGACCTAGCGTCGCGTTTATATAATCGAAGATATACTAATATAGATCCTGGCTAATTAGAACGCGGTTATACTGATCGGTTGTAATGCGATCTTTAGTCGCCTATTTTACAAAGTTAAATCCGAACTATCCTACAATAACAAAAATCAATCGCGCCGCTAACCCCTCTAACTATAACTACTATAATAATAAAAACAACAATAGCTCCGAATACTTAGGGTATAGCTGCCTCTATTGCCCGTGTAGCGTTATTAGAGAAAGCCCGCGCGACTAGGCTCGCGAATCTACGCGCGGCGCGCGAAGAAGAGGAAGAAGAAGAGGTCGTTGCTATTAGCGACGACGATACTGCTCCTATTAAAGAGAGCGAGGCTAGGGTTTCGAAGACCCCGAATAAAAGAAAGAGGGATATAGTTCCTGCTACGCCTAGGTATATTAATCGCGTTTCTATTAATTAAAGCGTTTTTATTAATTAACGCGCTAACTTTTAGATATCTAGTTATAATAGCAACGAGGATGTCGCTACCTTTACGTCCTACGCTATAGTCTACTGTCGTTACCTACGTTTAGCCCTATATAGGTCGTTAAGCGGCGCGTGTTTAGCTTACCTAGATACTAAGGACAAGGACAAAGCCTACGTTCGGTGCTTACGTACCGGACATCCGTATAAGAAGTTGCTAGAACTTATAGTCGAGATAGCTATAGAGTTCCTTTCTACGAAGTAGGGTAGTAAGGCGATAGCTAGTATAAGTCCCTTCCGTTCCTATTAACCGCTACGTACTAATGATAGTATAGTAACTATAGAGGGTTCGCCTTACGGCGAAGTACTTAATAGAACGGGAGGAGAAGAAGGAGAAGGCGGCGGCGGATATAGCTACTAAGGTCTAGGCTAAGGCGATTGCTAAGTCTTAGGCTAAAGTAGCTACTAAGGCAGTTGCTATATTAAGGGCCAAGGCTAAGGAGAAGCGTGCCGCTACTACACCTGCTACTAATACAGCTACCTTAGATAATAGGTTAGTAGTAGTTAGCTCCCGCGAGGTTACTAACTAGGGAGAGGCTCCCGCTCTAGTTAGGATAGTTGCTAGTAGCGTTTCGGCCGTTCCGGCTACCGAGTTAGCTAGATTAGCGAAGGAGGCTCGGGAGTCGGATAACGCAGGGGCGTCGTTAGCTTTAAGGTTATCGATAGCTATAATTAGTAGTTTGTACTATGTATTAGCTATAATAGATACCTATTATATAGAGATAAAGAGGAGGAAGGCGGGCTAGTGAGCCTAGGAGTACGTATATATATAGCTACGTTGTTTTTGCATTTGGTAATTTTCTTATATGCTATTTTGCTCTTTTAGGCTAGATACCTAGTGTTAGATACCCTCTTAATTACAAAGATCCGTTTTGCTCTGTTTAATAATGTAGCGAGTATCTTAGAGGTTTAATATAGTATAGAAGTGCTCGAACTTCTAGCGTAGTAGCTATTTTATAAGACCGTCTGCTAGTATATTAGCCGTAGGTAGGTACTTAACCTTAAATAACCTGTTAGTATACTCCTGACGTACCTATATATTATAGATATCTATATAGCGAAGCTTAGTAACTACGCGCTAGTTGTCTCCTATAACGGGTCGGATAGTTTGCTGATTGTTATAGAAGATATAGTATAGTTTGCTAAGATCGAACCGAATATTAGCGAAGAAGCGTTTTAATACTATAGTCTTACGTGTAGTAAGAGAAATAGTAAGTAACTTAGCTTCTATTAAAGAAGTTATAACGGTCTTTTGGCGGTAGGCTTTCTAATTAATAACCTTATTGTATAGTATTATAATATACCCTTAGGATAAGCGGTGCGTCTTCTCGATATCTACGAACGAGGCGTCGCTAGCGATAAGCAGGATGTATATTCTAAAGGCGATACTATACTAAATGGCTAAAAACCGGGTGCTAAAGAGGTATACGATAACGTGTTCTGTAGCCTCGATGTATATAGGGCTAGGATTCTTTAAGAACTAAAAGAGCTACGATATAGCGAAGGCTATATCAGGGCGGATTATAATAGCTATATATAGAATAGAGCTAACGAGTTCCTAGAACCGCTTAATGTCCTTAAATAGAGTAAGACCCTCGAATAGGTAAAGGTTATATTCTAGTAGGATATAGGGGAAGCGAGTCTCCTTATTAAAGTTAAATCGCTTAGCGATCTGCTTAATATACTAATCGTAGACTAGATAGACTATACGGTCCTTGTGGTTTCTTAAGACGCGGATGCCAAGGAACTACAAGACGTCGCCTTAACTATACACTTTGAACTTTATAGCTAGCGTATCTATAATCTAGTTTGCCTTATTAGTATAGTCCTTGTAGTAGAATATAAGGTAGTTGTCTATATAAAATAGAACTACTATATAGCGGTGTTAGTTGTAAAACAAGCATAGTTCTTTACCCGATACTATTAGACTAAGTTCGTAGAGCGAAGAGGAGAACTCTTTATACTATAGAAGGGGGGATTCGTATAAGCTATATAACGCTTGTTCAAGTTCGACGAAGGTATTGCCTTGCTTGAAGCTAGCTAGGAGGTAATAATCCTCTCTAAACCCCTGAGGGAGCTTATAGACGATTCCTTTGTCTATTCTAGCGTTTAGGAATGCCTAGGTGACGTTAAACTGCTTAACTTCTATATCCGCGTTAGCGGCGATAGCTATTATAGCCTAGAAGGAACAGGATACAAGTGTTGCGGCGTATATATTTTGTAACGAATTAGCGCTCTAAAGATCACCTCTTACGTAGATACGCGCCTTATATTTCTCTAAGAATCTATCCTTGTTCTATTTATAGGCGAATACCTACTTTAAGGGTAGGGGCTTCTTCTTAGAGAGTTTAGATATAGAGGACCAAGTAATATATCTCTAGGTTTTGCGATTTATAAGATTCCGAATCTCCGATTTAGTAGCTCTAACGAACTCTTTGCCTATTAGATGCTTGGTAAGTTGCTTCTAAGACTTTGGAGCTTTAAGAAGGGTGTCTTCGTAAACGCGGGGAGGGGCTAGGGTAGCGTTAAGTCTAGCTATATACTAGGGTATAATCGTAGCGGCGATAACTATATATAGAGTATAGTATGCCCGATCTCCCTTATTAAGTACCTCCTTATAGTATAGTATATACGTTTCGTAAAACGCTTGCTATATTCTGAGTTTAGGGACGTAGATATAGTCTAGAGTATATATTTCCGAACTAAATCTAACAATCCTAGCGGTAGATATAGAAGGACTGTCGTTAGTAGGGTCTTCTAGGTCTATTCCCCTAAGCCGCTAGCTTATACAAGATACTAGGGCGAATACCTACTTAGTATACTTACGTTTTGTACGTTCGTAGGCGGGGGACTTAGGTTTATTAGTATTATCTAAGTTATCTAAGCTAGAGGAGTAGTAGCTAGGGTTTGAAGATTCCAGGCTATAATTCTTAGGAAGTAGGTCGTCCGAGTATATAGAGTGCTTAGGATAGTAATCGACCAAGTCCTTGAAAATAGTGCTTATATTAGAGGCAATGCTTTATATACTTCTAAGGCCGTCTCTAGTAGTGTATATATAATCCCTATTGTTATCTAGGCTTGTAGGCCTAGTAGGGGTAGAGGCTGAACTTTGAAATGACTAATCTAGTGTTAGGAGTCCTCTATACGTATAGTCTCTAGAAACTAAAGGTAGCTTGCTTGTATTACGCTAGGCTACCGTTCTAGATATAGTTACCCCTAAGTCCTAACTAGGATTTGGAGTTTCTATACCCCTAAGCTTGTCTTTAGAATACTTAGGGGATATAGATATAGGAGTCGTCGCTTCTAGATTATCTATCTCGCTATTCTTAACGCCGCCTAGTACTACGCCTGTAGCGGGTAAGTGCAGCTAAAGCTCCAGGGAGTCTACTAGATTCCGCTTCTTAGCGATAGTCTATAGATTGAACCTCCTTTTGCCCTTCTTGAAGAACTAGTTCTTGTTGAAGGTAACGTTGCGAGTTATAATAACTTTACGGAGTGCTAGAACCTAGATTCGGTAGATGTTTAATGCCTTGTAACTAACAAGGTAACTAATATACGCTCTAGGCTTTGACTTATATACGCGTTTCTGCTTATCCCTCTCTCTTTCTTTATATAGAGGATATACGTAGTAACTATATACGTAGATGCTACTCTAGTTAGGCTGTAGATCCGCTATAAGGGAGACGATCGCGTCTGGCTGAAAGAACCGGAAGTAGGTTTAGAACTAAGTAAGGAGGACGTCGTTTAGTGACTTTATCGAAGGATACGTTTAACTTAGGCTTATACTAATAAGCTATATAGATACCTCCTCTCCTTCTAGCCAGAGGTTTCCCGGGAGATTAGCTCTAGCTATTATCTTAATAGAGCAGGTAATAACTTCTTAACCAGCGCGTTCGATAGCGCTAGTTGGTTCGTGTATATTAGATAAAGGGAGTTTAAGCTCGATACCTAGTTCTACGTACTATTTCTAGTACCGGGTATAGCTACGATCCCTAGTTTTAATAAGGGAGCCTTCGTTATTATACTTAAACTTGTAGATCGTTATACTAAATTAGCGTTGTACCTAGGCCTCGAAGCATTGAAGAATCGGGAGAAGGAGGTCCTAGGTCTTGTCTTTGAGGCGGAAGACGAAGGGTTTGCTAGAGAACTTGTCTTTGAGAATTAGAGAGTAAATGGATCTATTATACCTACGCGTATAATAGAAAAGGTCCTAAAATACTCGCTAGAACGGCTATACTAACTTGGTTATAAGAGGCCTATAGGAGACGACTTTTCCCTAGTGTATAATAGAGTAAGCCTTATAGTTAATACGTTTAGTTCTATTAATTCGAACGTTCTGGCCTTTCTAGACAAGAGCCTTGAGCGTATCCTAGCTAAGATAACCGGCGCGGATGTACTAAAGGTGTTTAGAATCCTCGTAGGGTAGGAGAGGGTGCCTTAATCCTAGTCCTTAACGAACTTGTTTTATAGTGTCGCTTATTGTAGCTAATATTATAAGCGTAGTAGAACTAATAGCGAAGTTGTCTAGACGGCTAGGTTAGATGTTGTAGATTATAGCGAGGGACTGCTCCGAAGGTATAGTAGGAGGATCCTTGTAGATCTTAGCAAGAGCTTGTTCTTTATTGTAAGAAATAGCAAGGGAAGAGTTACAATTATAAGGATACGGTAGGTAGGTAGAGAGAGGCTTGTATTCTAAAAACACTAGCTTATACTTACAAAGGAGAGACGCGATAATAATGTTACTCTCTATCGAACCGAAACGTAGTATATAGTCCAAACTATAGTACTAGATGTTAGCCTTGTAGAGGGCTATCTCTAAGATAATGTTAGAGTAGAATCCCTTAATAACTACGACGTTGTTAAGAACCAGATCCTTAGATTATAGGCTATTAACGCTATTAAGTGCTCCCTTAATACGCTATTTGCCCCTTCTAGAGATAGGGAAACGGGTAGTGCCAGCCTTAATATAGTTATTCTTCCTTACCTTAACGAGGGACCCTTCTTCTAAGAGTATAGGGTCGTTAATAAAGTAGGTTACTCTATAGTTGTTAACTAGGATACTATCCGATAGGATATATTTGCTAGAATCGACGGTTGCAAAGATACCGAAGCTATTGCTAAGGCTAGTTTCTTTACTAAGGGCCGAGAGTTCCGTAGGATTAATAATTACGGCTATTACCGCGCTAGGAAAGCCTGGTTTAGCAGATGAAGTAGAGCTAGACAGGGATACGGGCTAGGGTTTGATTGCCTAACCTTCCTTTTTGAGCTAGGCGCGGAGGTTGTCCTACTTTTTCTTAGCGAACCGTTTGTAGATCTACGAAACGAACTTAGGACTAACTAGGCCTTTTGGATATTTGAACCTAGTTAACGTAGATTTGAGCGTGTTACAGTTAATTAGCTTCTAAACGTGATTAGAGATTATATATAGGCAGGGGTGCTTAGGCTTAGTAGACGAAGATTTTTCACCTCCCTTGCCCCGATTACAGCGTTTGCTAGAACTAGTGGATTTAGTAGTAGCGAAGCTACTATTAAAGTCCGGCTTGCTATAGCTAACGACGGTCTCGGTAGCTTAGATTAGGTCCTTGAGGCTCTTAAGGGGTTTTCTAACGTAGTTATTAATAATTGCTACGTTGTATTCGCGGCGGCCCTATTCTAGGATAAGACGATCCTTGATTGCGCGAAGGAAGTCTAGAACGGGTAGAGTACTACGAATGTACTCGAGACCGGCTACCTTAGCACGTTAGTAAGCCTAGTAGTAGTTAGCGATCTAGGTCCGCGGGTCTATATTAGATTACTTAGCCTCTTTAAGATAAGCGAGATACCGTTAGTAGGTTATATTAGCAATTATATTATCTAAGATTCCAACTTAGCGTTCTAGAGTATAGAGGAGCGCGCGTATACTAAGTTGCTACGCCGTAAGGTTAGTCTCGTTAGTAGCGTTATAACGCTTGCGATTAACAGTAGCGATAATGACTTTACGTAGCGTATCTAGGTTCTTCTTGTTAACGCTTATACCTAGAGTAAGTTGCTAAGCGGCGTACCTAGTCTAGTTAGCTTAGTGCTAGACAAGGATCCTCTCTAGACTCGGGCGTTAAGGAGGGACAGGCTCTAGACCGCAAGTAGCAACTAGCTTCTCGTTCTAGGCGGTTACCTTGTAGCAGGAGGCTATAGAACTACGCTAATTAGGTACCTAGAGACGGAGGCCTAGGTCCTACCGGTGGACCTCTATCTAAACAAGCGGCTAGCTAACTTCGAAGCTAGGATATACAAACTACTCCTCTAGTTAGAGGAGGGACTAGGGCGCCCCCTAGTTGTAGTAGCGAGCTTAATCTAGAAGGTATATACTAAGCTATTTAGAAGGTTCTAGAAGAGGAGCAGGAGAACGTAAAGGAGGAAGCCTAGGCTAGGCCTATAGAGGCTAATAGCGGTTGAGAGAGTAGTAGCTATAGTAAACAAGTAGGCTAAGTAAAAATAGAAGATAGGGAAGCTAAAGAATAAGACCCTTGTTACAGATAAAGTAGTAGAACTTGCCTAGCAGGAGCGCGAGATAGCGGCCTAGGAGAGGCGCGCTACGCTTGTAACAAGAGCAAGAAGACCTACGTACCGCTTGGCAGACAAGGACCCCCCGATACAACTATTTATAGACCTTGCCCTTAAGAGATATAAGGGTCTAAGTAAGGCTTAGAGCTCCTTGCTTACCTAGGCGCGTAGCGGGGACATCGGCCTCTAGGAGTACCTAAACAGGGTGAACGTCCTAGAGATTACTACGCTATACTACGAGTATAGCGAGGGTAAAGAAACGATCGAACACCTAGTAGTGTAGTGCAAAGATCTACCGAAGTATAGAACCTAGGAAGAGTTATAAATATAGTTACAACGGGATCTATAGCTCGTCTTGCGATAAGCTATATAGCTATATAAGAGCTTAGTAAAGGTGGTTATTAGCTGGTTAATAGATTCGGGGCGCCTGACAGAGTATAGCGTAGCTTATAGGCTATAACTAGAAGCTACGATAGCCGTAAAAGCGGCTAAGAGCAGCGGAGAAGGTGCGGGAAGTGCCGAATCGAGCCGCTAAGGGAGATAGAGGCTACCTTTTACACGTAGTTCGATAGATTTAAAGCGCTAAAGCAGAAGCGTAGGCAGGGGTTTTCACCCGGCCCCCTGTTCAGGGGGTACGGTTTCCTTTGTATATAAACTAGTAGCAGGACCGGCGCGCTGTAAGGCATATCGGAGTACGAATAAATAATATATATAATAGCAGTCCGCCAAATAGGACTAACTACTAGGACGAGCATCCTACGTATAATAGCAGTCTGCCGAATAGGACTATAAGACTCCGATAAATAGGACTATAGTATTCCGACGAACTGGACAACGCTCCTACGAAGATAAGCGCGAAGATAATAAGCGGCGCCGACCTCGCGGTATCGCTACCGCCGAGACTTATAGCGCTGCGCGTAGCGCTAAGAGAATAATAGTAGAACGAGGTCTCTAATACTATACCTGCTTTTATAGTATTGATCGACGACGATAGAGGGTATAACCTCTTAGGGTTTGCTATAGCTATAAATGCAATAGTTAACGAGCTAAAGAGAAAGCTCGATAAGTCTGTTAGGAGGTTCGAGGCGTCTATTGTAGCTAGTGTAGCGCACGAGAAGGAGCTCGAGGAGTATAAGTTGCTACTTGCGAACTAGAGAACGCTAATAGCGATAGCCCTAGACTAGGCTTATAGTAGTAGCGCTAGTAGCGGCTATAGAATATCGATCTCCTTCCTTTACCCCGATCCGTTTACTAGAGAGGAGAAGGATACCGTTAAGCGTACCCTACTCTTCGAAGACTAAGAGGACAAGGTACGTAGCTACTAGCGAATATACCCGCAGGAGTTCCTAGACAAGTATACTAAGATCCTATACGTAAAGGCTATACTAGGTAGCAGCGCGCGCTAGGTAGTCGTAGCGAAGCTCGAGTAGGTTAAGGAGAACCTATATAGTATAGTAGTATAGCCGTAGAAGACTAGGTCTAACCTCCTAAAGACCCTCCGTACCTAGTATATAACGTATAATATAGTTACTATAGCGAGTAACAAGCTAGAACTACTAGTATAGAAGAACAAGTTCGTAGCGTTTAACGACTTCCTTACTAAATTTACTACCCTAGCTAATACCGCTAGCGTCAATAATATAACAAAGGTCTAGATACTCTAGCTTAACATCTCCCCCTACCTTTCAAGCGCTATAGTTACGTAGACGGTACTCCCGCTAGCTAATAACTTTAAGCTCTAGGCTACGCTAGCTAGCTAGCTCGCGACTAACCTAGAGGGAGAGGATTTTAGGCGGAAGCTACGTAGCGGAACTAGGAGCGGCGGAACTAGGGGCGGTAGCAACAACAACGGCGGAGGTAGATACCCTAACGCAATAGAGATCGACGCGGTAACGCTCGCGGCGCTTACCCCCTAGGAGAAGGAACGGCGTAGAGCGAGTAGCTTATGCTATAAGTACGGTAGGGCCGACTATATTACAAGGGTATACTAAGTAGGCTATAGAGGCCGAGGGAACCGCGGTAACGCCTGCGGCGCTAGGTAGTTATAGCGTAGGGGCGCCTAAGGCGGTAGAGGACCTAGTTTCGGTAGTAACGCGTAAGGATAGTAGCAGCCTACCTAGGGATAGTAGTAGCCCGCGTAACAAGGCTACGGCCGAGGCGGGTTCCTAGGCTTCGGGCAAGCTCCCTCTAGGGGCCTTCCGGCTCGCGGCGGCGCAAGCGGCCGCGCTAGGGCCTACTAGAGGGGTCGAGGCGGGCTCGCTATACGCTTCGCGGATACCCCTAACTAGAGCGGTTTTATCGTTAGAGAGGTAGATAAGTAGGAGGAGTATAGCGCTTACTAGTCTATAGAGTAACCCCCTAGCTTCGGCTTCTTGTATAACGACTAGGGAAACGAGGAGCTCCTATAAACAATCGCTTATAGGAGGGGTACCGCTAGCTATAGGAGGGATAGGGGGATAGTTTAGTTATTAGCGTAGTAGGTAGTAGCGCTAAATCTATTCTCTTGTTATTGTACCTAGCGGTTAGTAAGCGCAATGTAAAGTATATAGTACTTATAGACTTAGGTTATATAGGTTTGGCGTTTGTGGATTTTAGCTTTATAGTTACAAATAGACTGCTACTAGAGAGGCTAGTAGTATAGCGGCTGCTATTTCTAGCTAATAGAGGGTTCTTACGCTAGATCGAGCACTTAGTAGCGCTTACGCTAGTCGTTAGCGACTACTAGGAGACCCTAGTATGCTTCGTTATAACGGTTATAAAAGAGACCCTAGTGATCTTAGGCCTCCTATAGCTATAGAAGTATAACCTACGGATCGACTAGGAGACCCTATAGCTCGAATTTATAGAGCACTACTACGGGAGGTGCCTTCCAGAGTATATTAGAAGCTAGGTCGCTTGGCAGATAGGCTAGCTAGAGGCGGTACCCCTAACCCTAGAGAGTAG
>MU853410.1:606227-623052 GCA_033297235.1 Trichocladium antarcticum
AAGCTCCTAGACCTTAAACCCCTATTCCTACTCCTCCTTAAGGTCCAGGTCCTAGATATCGCTAAGGTCCGCCCTTAGGCTTAGGAAGAACTTCTTTATAAGTACCTCCGCCTTATTCTAGTACGTCGTTAGATCTAGGCTGCTATCTAGGCCCTTTAGGGCCGGGAGTTTCGGTAGCTTAGGGGGGAGGAAGCTCCTAAACCTTACCTATCGCTCGAGCTACTATAGAGTCTCCTCCCTAGCTTCCTCGATCATCTTCTACTAGAAGCGCCTCTTTTCTTCCGCTATTTCCGTTACTAGCTCTCTTTGCTTCTTGTTAAGCTTCTCCTTATAGAACTACGTAGGGGTCCTCCGGAGCTCCCTCTCTATCTCCTTCGCCGCCTTCGACGCCTCCTCTACCTTGCCTATCTACTATAGGGAGCTCCTCCCCTTTGATTCCTTCCTCCTAGGGGCTATCGCGTAGGCGATAGCTATTAGCTCTATAGCTAGCTCTTCGAATACCTCCTCTAGCCCCTTTCTCGTTTTAATCCTTACTTTTAGCCCCTCTAGTCCTCCGTCGTCAAGCTATATCCTTAGTAGCAAGTACGCTACCTCTACCTTTATTAGCTTCTTTAAGACCTTCTTCTAGTTCTACCCTTCTAGCGCTTAGGTTCTAGAGGTTAAAGTCTCCCGCTAGGATTATAGCGTAGGCTAGGCCCCGGTAGGCTAGGAGGCTCTTTAGGATAGTCTTATCTGCCGTATAGTTATTATATACTAACTAGAGCTCTAGACCCCTCCTCCCTAGCTCCAGGAACTATACCCTATACTACTACGCGCTTGCCTTATATTCCTACTATCTAATGTTAAACTTCTTATATATATATATCGCCGCTTTTCCCTATTATATATAAACTAGGTAGTACTGTAAGCTCTAGGGGTAGTAGGCTACCCCCTACTTACTAAGCTATAGTTCCTAGACCGCGATTATATCGAACTCCGCCTCCTCTAGTAGAATCTCTATATTCTGCTTTACGCCTCTAGTGTTCTAGAGTATAGTTTTAAAGATTATCCTCTC
The DNA here is from genome assembly GCA_033297235.1 of Trichocladium antarcticum. Taxonomy (NCBI): domain Eukaryota; kingdom Fungi; phylum Ascomycota; class Sordariomycetes; order Sordariales; family Chaetomiaceae; genus Trichocladium; species Trichocladium antarcticum. The sequence continues at coordinate 607,282 of MU853410.1, forward strand.
CGCTAGCTATACCTTCGTCCTTTAGCTCGTTTTAGGTTAGGGGGATAGTTACTGCTACTAGTAGACCCTAGGGCTAGGTATTCTATATGCTTAGGATACTAGTAGCCTGTATATTAGGTACTTCCTAGGCGCTTAGGGGTTCCGCCTAGGATCCTTAGGATCCCTAGTGCTATTGCTACGGTGGCGGCGGTCATAACGCGAATAGGGCTATAGCTAGGCCGAACTATAGTCGGCTCTACAATATATCCTTGCTTACTATAGTAGGGTAGCCTTTTAGTATTAGGAACCTAGGCCTCTTCGCTCCGACCCTCTAGTATCCCTCCCTATCCTCCTCCTCTATACCTTAGCGTATAAACGTAAATAGTAGCTTCGCAGGCTCCGGTCTAGTAGGTTCGAATGTTCTAGGCCTATGTTAGTACGCTTCCTTAGCCCCCTCCCGCGCTCTTACCCTCTCCCTATACTCCTTCGACTACCTAGTATACTTTCCGCTATACGCCGGGCACCTTAGTAGGAGGTAGCCCTTGTAGGTAGGGTACTAGGCCTCCCCTTCCTTTCCTCCTACTCTATAGGCCCTTGCCCTATATCTTCTATATAGAGGTTCCTTCGGGTAGTACCTCTAGATATATCCCTACTTCTAGCACTTAAAGCACTGCTTCGGCTCGAGCGCTACCTAGTACGGTTTGTAGTCTAGTACTTAGGCGTCTTAGATAACTCTAAAGTCGTACGCCGCTCTCGCCTTGTCTTAGCTCTCGAAGGTTACTAATACTATCGCTCTTATAAGCTCTAGCTTACTAGGGATCCTAAACTTAACTATATTTACTATATAGAAATCTAGTCCCTAGGCGAACTCTGCTTTAGTAACTCCCTAGATCTCTAACCTTATTAGACCCTTTAGGAGCACCGCGAAGGTCCTATAGGCTTCCTTCGCCTACTCCCTAAACGCTTAGTAGATCTACTAGTTGTTCTTAGTATACTATTCCTTCGCTACTTTATCCCTAAAGGTAATAATAGTATCCCCGCTAGGGAGCTTCCTTATAGTAACTACTCCCTTTTATATAGACTAGTTATTAATTACCTAGATAATCTCTAAGGGGGTTCTCTTCGCGAGGTTAGCTAGTAGGCTGTTACCTCGGATAAGGATTCCCTTAGCGATCCTTCGGGGGATCGCCTTTGCGGGTTGCGCTTAGGGCGCTAGGGCTCCTGCCGCGATCGTTACCTAGGAGCGGTTAGGACCCTATCCTACGCTTGTAGTAGCTAGGGCGCTTATAAGCGCGGCCTATACTTTCTTAGCGACGATCTTCCTTATAGTTATATAGTTAAGGCCTTCCAGGCCTCCTTTAGCGCTCTATAGCTAGTTAATAGCGCTCTATACCTAGGCTAGGATCTCTCTCGCTACTCCCTAGGTAATGTTCTTCTTGTTTAGGCTAACTAAGGCGACTATACTATCGAGTATAGCCTTAATATCGCCTAATCCGCGTTGTTCCTAGCGGGGGGGGGGTTAGTACTACTACTATTAGTGTTAACAGGGGGGTTAGCGGTAGGTCTGCTAGTAGTTATAGGGGCTGCTTAGGGGCGCTCCGTAGGGGGGTTCGGGTCCGTTATACTAGGACTTAGATAGGCCTCTTAGGGTAGGTAGGGTACTTCTAGTAGTAGGGGCAGAGGGGGGGAGGTTGCTATTAACCTCTATACTAGGTCCGGTATAGGCTATCGGGGCCGGCGCTAGGTAGATCCGCTATAGATCCAGGTTATAGGTCTAGGCGGTATAGAAGAAGATTTCTAGGAGCCGCACGTAGCTCGTTTTCCCTATCTTCCTACGCCTGCAGCACCTACGCAGCGTCTCGCGCGTAGATGCACCTGGTATGGTTAGATAGAGCTCGTTGGGAGCTTTCTAGCGATGTAGGTTTCGGCCGTTTTGGCGCGCTGCTGCACCAGTTAGTGCGGGCCTGTTTGCGAAGAAAGTTTTTAAGGATCAAATTCTTTATATACTCGATATAGTTGTACGAGGAACTCAAGATAGTAGGTGTGGCCCGCCGGGGATATGCCCTGCGGCGGGCTCCACATGCGCGCTGCAGGCTCTGCAGGCCCTACATCGCACAACCGCTCCGCAATGGCCATACGGCTATATGTCACGGCTAGACCCGTGACATAAGAGTAAGGCGCTACCTAGGGTAGGGGCTAGCTAGCTAAGAGAGGGTCGATAACAACGTAAGCGCTAACCGCAGGCGCGTAGTTACACGGACTAACAAGGGCGAAGATATAGTAAAGTAGAGGTTCGAGAAGATCGTAGGGTTCGGCAAGGCGGCGAACAGCCGCTAGTAGTATTAAGTCAAGTAGGAAGGTTATAACAACCCGACTTAGCAACCTGTAACGGATCTACGCGGCTATAATAACGCTATCTAGGAGTTCCACGACGCGTACCCTAAGCTCCCGGGGCCGCTATCGTAGACACGAAGAAGGAGGGCGTAGCGGCAGGAGTGTCACAGGCACAGCCTGTGTCATGTGCCATGTCATGTGCCATGCCATGTGGTTGGCTGAGCACCCTGTAGCTAGAGGAGCGTGGCTCCACACTAGGTGGAGCTCGCCGCGCAGAGCCTTCAGCCCTCGCGAGCTCCCACGAAGGTTGCACTGTTGTGCAACCTTGTTGTATACGACCGTTATAGTAGGTTGCACCTTCAACTTGCGCGCGTAGCTAGTCAGACCGTCAGAGGTAGATCGAATACCTTAGACTGGCTAGAACGCTTCTTTTTCTAACGTACCGGACTTTATTTAACCTCGACTACGTAGTACAAGTCAAAACGAGCACCCTACCCCTATTTATAGTCCAACGTACAGAACATCCGACGTATAGGACCACCCCCTATAGAACTACCCTAACGAACTAGGATAATAGACGGAGTAGAAGATAGTAACAATATGCCGATGCAGGCGCTAGAGTAAGCTAGCCCGTCGCGTGCTGCCATTATACGCGAGCAGCTAAGAGCCGCGCTAGCGGAGCAGAAGGCGACACTCGCCGCGCTCGCTAACACCTAGGCGATAGCTAACAACGCGGTTACCGAGGGCAAGGCGCTCTACGAATAGCTCGAGGCACAGAAGCATACGAACGTAGTGATCTCGAAGATGCTCGAGGAGCAGAGACTAATAACCCTATAGGCGCTCGAGGCGACGAGCGCCGCGCTAGCCAGAAGTAGCAGAGGTAGTAGCTAGCCGTTATACTAGCCCTATAACGAGGACAACCTAGCTACAATGTCCCTCCCCTACCCGATACTGTTTATAGGGGAGGAGAAGGATACTATTAAGCGGACTACCCTGTTTAACGACTAGTTGGATAAGGTCCGGGGGCGCTAGAGAACACGCCCTTGCGAGTTCTCGACCGAGCGTACGAAGATCCTATACGCTAAGGCGATGCTTGGTAGCAACGCGAGCCGTACGGTCAAGTCGAAGCTCTAGACGATCGAGAACTACCTAAACGACAATAGGCGCTAGTACTAGAAGACTAGGACTAAGTTCCTAAACGACCTTAAGAAGCGGTATACAACCTATAACGTTGCTACGGCGGCTGCGAACTAGCTCTATATACTCGTCTAGGAAAATAAGTTCGTAAACTTTAACGACTTCCTAACGGAGTTCTCGAACCTAGCCAACACCGCTAATATCGAGAGTATAACGTAGGTCTGTATGTTTAGAGAATGGATCTTAGCCCGCCTCTTAGCTACATTTACGTCGTAGGTTAGGCTACCGGCGTCGGACGACTTCGACGCGTAGGCCAAGATAGCCTAGACCCTATCTACGAACTTAGATATAGAGGACTTTAGGAAGAAGATCCGTAGTAGTAACGGCGCGCTCGCTATATATTACAGTAGCGGTAGCGGGGGTACCGGGAGAGCCTGGGATCCCGACGCTATAGAGATCGACGCTATTACCCTAGCCGCGCTTATACTATAAGAAAAGGAGCGCCGTAGGGCTAGCGGCCTATGCTTCAAGTACGGCGCCGGCGACTATATCTCAAGGTATTGCCGGGCCGGCTAAGGAGGCTATAGTAGCTGCGGCAGCTAGCTATAGCGCGGAGGCGCGTAGGGCTACGGCGGTACGTAGGGCTATAGCGGGGTATAGGGCTATAGCGGCGCGTAAGGCTATAGCAGGGCGCAGGGCTACAGCGGAGCGTAGGGCTACGGCGGAGCGTAGGGCCACGGCGGAGCGCAGGGCTATAGCGGAGCACAGGGCTACGGCGGCGCGTAGAGATAGCAGTAGCCTTAGGGATAGCAGCAGCCCACTTAGTAAGGCTTCGGTCAAGCCCTCTCTAGGGGCCTCCCGGCTCGCGGCGGCGTAAGCGGCTACGTTAGGGCCTATTAGAGGGGTTAAGACAGGCTCGCTATACGTTTTACGGACGCCCCTAACTAGAGCGGTTTTATCGTTAGGGAGGTAGACAAGCAGGAGGACTATAGCGCTTACTAGAGTATAGAGTAACCCCCTAGTTTTAGCTTCTTATATAACGACTAGGGAAACGAGGAGCTCCTATAAACTATCGCTTATAGGAGGGGTACCGCTAGCCGTAGGAGGGATAGGGAGATAGTTTAGTCATTAGTACCGTAGGTAGTAGCGCTAAATCTATTCTCTTATCATCGTACCTAGCGGTTAGTAGGCGCAATATAAAGTACGTAGCACTTGTGGACTCGGGTTATACAGGTCTGGCGTTCGTGGATTTTAGCTTTGCGGTTGCGAATAGGCTACTACTAGAGAAGCTAGCGGTACGGCGGCCGCTATTTCTGGCCAATGGAGGGTTCTTACGCTAGATCGAGCACTTGGCGGCGCTTACGCTAGTTGTTAGCGACTACTAGGAGACCCTGGTATACTTCGTTACGACGCTCGTAAAGGAGACCCTAGTAATCTTAGGCCTCCTATAGCTATAGAAGCATAACCTGCGGATCGACTAGGAGACCCTATAGCTCGAATTTACAGAGTACTGCCGCGGGAGGTACCTACTAGAGTATATTAGGAGCTAGGTCGCTCGGCAGGTAGGCTAGCTAGAGGTACCCCTACCCCCTAGGAATAGCGAGCGGTACTATATAACAGTAGAGGACGTACCTGAAGACAACGACTATAGCACCTCTAGTAACGACGACAAGGTCGCTATCGCTACGAGCAAGCTCTCTAACTACAAGAGAGCTAGGCGGTCCAATAGGCAGAGACGGGCCTATAGACGGTAGAGATCTACGTCCTAGGGAGGCGCGTAGGCCGACCTACAGAGGACGCTCGTACCGCTAGGAGCGATAGGCGTATAGGTCGAAGCGCCGCCCCCTATATTACTAAGGCCAGTAGAGGTAGTAGCTAGCGCTAGGAGACTACCCTCTAGACCCTGTTCCCCCCCCTACGCCCCGCCCCTACTTAGTTAAGTATAGGGGAAGATCCGCTAGGATAACGCGAAGATCCTGAACGGAGCGAGCTTCCTAGCAGTATACCGATAGAAGGGCGTAGTAGTTATACGGACTATAATAGGTAAGCTAAAGAGAGTAGTAGAGGCTAAGAAGAGAGACTATATACTAGTTCTACCTAAGTAGTTTTTTAAGGACCTGCTAAATCAAGAGAGTATACTAGAGTACGCGAAGTCGATACTCCTAGCAAGGTTCTATAGCTTTATCAATCCGCTCGCCAAAGGGGACAAGAAGCTTAATAAGATTATAGAGGAGGATTCTAAGAAGTTCTTCAATAAGGTAGATAGACTAGCGCCTACTTTAGACGAGATTAAGGTACGCCTACCGAAGGAATACTAAGACCTAGTAGCCGCCTTCGTCCTATAGGACGCTAATATCCTACCCCCCTACCGTACGTATAACTATAGGATCGAGCTACTCCTAGGGAGTATAGTCCTATACTCGAGGAATCGCCTAATGTCGCTAATAGAGCTACGCGTACTAAAGCGCTAGCTCGACAACAACCTCGCGAAAGGGTTTATCCAGCCCTTACGCTCGAGCGCCTCGTTGCCTATCCTTATAGCCTAGAAGCTAGGCGGAGGCATCAGGATCTACGTCGACTACTATAGTATTAACAACGCGACGCTAAAGAGCCGGTACCCTATCCTACTAATCCGGGAGACCCTGGACTCTATCTATAAGGCGAAGATCTTCACGAAGCTTAATGTAATCGCAGCGTTCAACCGAGTACGCGTAGCGCCGGGCTATAAGTAGCTTACGGCGTTCATCACGAGATTCGGCCTATATAAGACGCTAGTTACGCCGTTCGGCCTATAGGGCGCGCCCGCTACCTTCTAGTATTACGTGAACGACATCCTCTACGACGCTCTAGATAACTACGTAACGGCGTACCTAGACAATATCCTAGTCTACTCTAGTACGCTCGAGGAGTATATTAAGCAAGTTAGGGAGGTACTAAAGCGTATAATCGACGTAGGCCTATAGGTAGATATCGACAAGTACGAATTCTACACGAAGCGGACGAAGTACCTAGGGCTTATTATTACGCCTAGGGGCATTAAGATAGACCTAGATAAAGTCAAAGCAGTACGTAATTAGGAGGCTCTAGAGACAAGGAGGTACCTCTAGCGGTTCTTAGGGTTCGCGAACTTCTACCGCCGATTTATACAAGGTTTTTTAAGCTATATACAGCCGCTATACGAGCTTACGAAGAAGACAGTAGACTAGGAGTAGTCCGAGTAGTACAAGGCGGCTTTCTAGCGCCTAAAGGTATACTTTATTATAGCACCGGTACTACGGATATATAACTAGGAAAAGCAAGCGGTAGTAGAAGTCGATACGTTAGACTAGTTGGCGGGTAGAGCGCTACTATAGGAGGGGGATAACGGCGAGTTATATCTAGTTGCTTACTTCTTAGCAAAGTATACCGTAGCCGAGTGTAACTACAACATCTACAATAAGGAGCTCCTCGCGATCGTTAAAGCGCTCGAGGAATAGCGCCCTAAGCTCGAAGGTATGGCTAAGAGGTTCGATATTATTACGGATTACAAGAACCTATAGACCTTCGGTATAACGAAGCAGCTATCGCTACGCTATATACACTAGTCGGAGTTCTTATTACGCTTTGACTTCCAGATCATCTACCGCCCAGGCACGGCAAACAGCCGCCCCGACGCGCTCAGCAGGAAGCTAGAGTTTATACTAAAAGACGTTAAAGATAATAGGCTACGGAATAGACGGCGCCCCCTAATCGACCCAAGCAAGTTCGACCCAGAGACCTTTAGTAGCAAATACAACGCTAAGCTGCTAGGCGAGACACTAGAGCTCTTCGGCCTCGACGTTTCGCGCTACGCTAACGACCTTATCGCGGAGAGCTACTATTATAGGCACAGCCTGTGTCATGTGCCATGTCATGTGCCATGCCATATGGTTGGCTAAGCACCCTGTAGCTAGAGGAGCGTGGCTCCACACTAGGTGGAGCTCGCCGCGTAGAGCCTTTAGCCCTCGCGAGCTCCCACGAAGGTTGCACTATTATATAACCTTGTTATATACGACCGTTACAGTAGGTTGCACCTTCAACTCGCGCGTATAGCTAGTTAGACCGTTAGAGGCAGATCGAATACCTTAGACTAGCTAGAACGCTTCTTTTTTCTAACGTACCGGACTTTATTTAACCTCGACCACGTAGTACAAGTTAAAACGAGCACCCTACCCCTATTTACAGTCCGACGTACAGGACATCCGACGTATAGGACTACCCCCTATAGAACTACCCTAACGAACTAGGATAATAGACAGGGTAGAGGATAGCAATAATATACTAATATAGGCGCTAGAGCAAGCTAGCCCGTCGCGTGCTACTATTATACGCGAGTAACTAAGAGCTACGCTAGCGGAGTAGAAGGCGATACTCGCCGCGCTCGCTAACACCTAGGCGATAGCTAACAACGCAGTTACTAAGGGCAAGGCGCTCTACAAACAGCTCGAGGCGTAGAAGTATACAAACGCGGTAATCTCGAAGATACTTAAGGAGCAGAGACTAATAACCCTGTAGGCGCTCGAGGCGACAAGCGCTACGCTAGCCAGAGGCGGCAGAGGTAGTAGCTAGCCGTTATACTAGCCCTGTAATAAGGACAACCTAGCTATAATGTCCCTCCCCTACCCGATACTATTTATAAGGGAGAAGAAGGATACTATTAAGCGGACTACCCTGTTCGACGACTGGTCGGATAAGGTCCAGGGGCGCTGGAGAACACGCCCTTGCAAGTTCTCGACCGAGCGTACGAAGATCCTATACGCTAAGGCGATGCTTAGTAGCAACGCGAGCCGTACGGTCAAGTCGAAGCTCTAGACAATCGAGAACTACCTAAACGACGATAGGCGCTAGTACTAGAAGACTAGGACTAAGTTCCTAAACGACCTTAAGAAGTAGTATACAACCTACGACGTCGCCGCAGTAGCTATAAACTAGCTCTATATACTCGTCTAGAAGAACAAGTTCACGAACTTTAACGACTTCCTAACGGAGTTCTCGAACCTAGCCGACACCGCTAATATCGAGAGTACGATATAGGTCCGTATATTCAGAGAACGGATCTCAGCCCGCCTCTCGGCTACATTTACATTATAGGTTAGGCTACTAGCGTCGGACGACTTTAACGCGTAGGCCGAGATAGCCTAGACCCTATCTACAAACTTGGATACGGAGGACTTTAGGAAGAAGATCCGTAGCGGCAACGGCGCGCTCGCTGTACATTACAGTAGCGGTAGCGGGGGTACCGGGAGAGCCTAGGATCCCGACGCTATAGAGATCGACGCCGTTACCCTAGCCGCGCTTATACCGTAAGAAAAGGAGCGCCGTAGGGCTAGCGGCCTATACTTTAAGTACAGCGCCGGCGACTATATCTCAAGGTATTGCCAGGCTAGCCAAGGAGGCCGTAGTAGCTATAGCAGCCAGCCGCAGCGCGGAGGCGCGCAGGGCTATAGCAGTACGTAGGGCTATAGCAGGGCATAGGGCTACGGTAGCGCGTAAGGCTATAGCGGGGCGCAGGGCCACGGCGGAGCGCAGGGCTACGGCGGAGCGTAGGGCCACGGCGGAGCGCAGGGCTACAGCGGAGCGCAGGGCTATAGCAGCGCGTAGAGATAGCAGCAGCCTTAGGGATAGCAGCAGCCTACTTAGCAAGGCTTCGGTTAAGCCCCCTCTAGGGGCCTCCCGGCTCGTAGCGGCGTAAGCGGCTACGCTAGGGCCTATTAGAGGGGTCGAGGCGGGCTCGCTATACGTTTTGCAGACGCCCCTAACCAGAGCGGTTTTGTCGTTAGGGAGATAGACAAGCAGGAGGACTATAGCGCTTACTAGAGTATAGAGTAACCCCCTAGTTTCGGCTTCTTATATAACGACTAGGGAAACGAGAAGCTCCTATAAACTATCGCTTATAGGAGGGGTACCGCTAGCCGTAGGAGGGATAGGGAGATAGTTTAGTTATTAGTACCGTAGGTAGTAGCGCTAAATCTATTCTCTTATTATTGTACCTAGCGGTTAGTAGGTGCAATGTAAAGTATATGGCACTTGTAGACTCGGGTTATATAGGTCTGGCGTTCGTAGATTTTAGCTTTATAGTTACGAATAGGCTGCTACTAAAGAAGCTAGCGGTATAGCGGCTGCTATTTCTAGCCGACGGAGGGTTCTTGCGCTAGATCAAGCACTTAGCGGCGCTTACACTAGTCGTTAGCGACTACTAGGAGACCCTGGTATGCTTTATTACGACGTTTGTAAAGGAGACCCTGGTAATCTTAGGCCTCCCGTAGCTACGGAAGTATAACCTACGGATCGACTAGGAGACCCTATAGCTCGAATTTATAGAGCATTGCCGCGGGAGGTGCCTACTAGAGCATATCGGGAGCCAGGTCGCTTAGTAGGTAGGCTAGCTAGAGGCACCCCTACCCCCTAGGAATAGCGAGCAGTACTACGTAACGGTAGAGGACGTACCTAAAGACAACGACTATAGCACCTCTAGTAACAACGACAAGGTCGCTATCGCTATAAGCAAGCTCTTTGACTACAAGAGAGCCAGGTAGTCCAACAGGCGGAGACAGGCCTGTAGACGGTAGAGATCCGCGTCCCGGGGAGGCGCGTAGGCCGACCTACAGGGGACGCTCGTACCGCCAAGAGCGATAGGCGTGCCGGTCGAAGCGCCGCCCCCTATATTACCAAGGCTAGTAGAGGTAGTAGCTAGCGCTAGGAGACTACCCCCTAGACCCTATTCCCCCCCCTACGCCCTACCTCCGCTTAGTTAAGTACAGGGGAAGATCCGCTAGGATAACGCGAAGATCCTGAACGGAGCGAGCTTCCTAGCGGTGTACCGACAGAAGGGCGTAGTAGTTATACGGACTACAATAGGCGAGCTAGAGAGAGTAGTAGAGGCTAAGAAGAGAGACTATATACTAGTTCTGCCCAAGCAGTTTTTCAAGGACCTGCTAAGTCAAGAGAGTATACTAGAGTACGCGAAGTCGATGCTCCTAGCAAGGTTCTATAGCTTTATCGACGCGCTCGCCAAAGGGGATAAGAAGCTTAATAAGATTATAGAGGAGGATTCTAAGAAGTTCTTCAACAAGGCGGATAGACTAGCGCCTACTCTAGACAAGATTAAGGCGTACCTACCGAAGGAATACCAAAACCTAGTAGCCGCCTTCGTCCTATAGGACGCTAATATCCTGCCCCCCTACCGTACGTATAACTATAGGATCAAGCTACTCCCGGGGAGCGTAGTCCCGTACTTAAGGAATCGCCCGATATCGCTAATAGAGCTACGTATACTAAAGCGCTAGCTTGACAATAACCTTATAAAAGGGTTTATCCAGCCCTTACGCTCGAGCGCCTCGTCGCCTATCCTTATAGCCTAGAAGCTAGGCAGAGGCATTAGGATCTATATCGACTACCGTAGCATTAACAACGTAACGCTAAAGAGCTAGTACCCTATCCCGCTAATCCAGGAGACCCTGGACTCTATCTATAAGGCGAAGATCTTCACGAAGCTTAACGTAATCGCAGCGTTCAACCAAGTGCACGTAGCGCTAGGCTACGAGTAGCTTATAGCGTTTATCACGAGATTCGGCCTATATAAGACACTAGTCACGCCGTTCGGCCTGCAGGGCGCGCCCGCTACCTTCTAGTATTACGTGAACGATATCCTCTACGACGCTCTAGATAACTACGTAACAACGTATCTAGATAATATCCTAGTCTACTCTAGTACGCTCGAGGAGTATATTAAGCAAGTTAGGGAGGTGCTAAAGCGTATAATCGACGTAGGCCTATAGGTAGATATTAATAAGTACGAATTCTATATAAAGCGGACAAAGTACCTAGGGCTTATTATTACGCCTAGGGGTATTAAGATAGACCTAGACAAGGTCGAAGCAGTACGTAATTAGGAGGCTCTAGAGACAAGGAGGTACCTCTAGCGGTTCTTAGGGTTCGCGAACTTCTACCGCTAATTTATACGAGGTTTTTCAAGCTACGTACAGCCGCTATACGAGCTTACGAAGAAGATAGTGGACTAGAAGTGGTCCGAGCAGTACAAGGCGGCTTTCTAGCGCCTAAAGGTATGCTTTATTACAGTACCGGCACTACGGATATATAACTAGGAAAAGCGAGCGGTAGTAGAAGTCGATACGTTAGACTGGTCAGTAGGTAAAGCGCTACTATAGGAGGGGGATAACGGCGAGTTATATCTAGTTACTTACTTCTTAGCGAAGTACACTACGGCTAAGTGTAACTACAACATCTACGATAAGGAGCTCCTCGCGATCGTCAAAGCGCTCGAGGAATAGCGCCCCGAGCTCGAAGGTACGGCTAAGAGGTTCGATATTATTATGGATTATAAGAACCTATAGACCTTCGGTATAATAAAGCAGCTATCGCTACGCTATATATACTAGTCGGAGTTCTTGTTGCGCTTTAACTTCTAGATTATCTACCGCCTAGGCACGGCAAACGGCCGCCCCGACGCGCTTAGCAGGAAGCTAGAGTTTATACTAAAAGACGTTAAAGATAATAGGCTACGGAACAGACGGCGCCCCCTAATCGACCCGAGCAAGTTCGACCCGGAGACCTTTAGTAGCAAATACAACGCTAAGCTACTAGGCGAGACACTAGAGCTCTTTGGCCTCGACGTTTCGCGCTACGCTAACGACCTTATCGTAGAGAGCTACGCGACCTTGCCGTTTATAGCAGACATAGTAGAGGCGCTTAGCGACTGGGAGGCACGTGCCTAGCTAAGTAAGATCAAGCGGGAGCTAAGAGTACCGTTCGCCGAGTGTAAGTTAGTCTCGGGCAGGGCGTTCTACCGCGGTAGGCTAATAATCGACCCGGGCGATACGGAGCTCTATTTGTAGCTTATCTACTAGATATATACGTTAGGGCCTAGCAGGTACCTAGGGAGGACAAAGACGCTTAACCTAATAAACAGGGTCTACTAGTAGCTAGGGATAAGCGTATTAGTAAGGACGTTCGTAGGAGCCTATACGCTATACTTTAAGACGAAGAACCCCCGCTCGAAGCCCGTAGGGTTCCTTAAGCCGCTCCTACTACCGTTAGCGCTATAGCGAGATATATCGGTAGACTATATTACGCTACTCCCGCTATATAAACGGAGGGGGTAGGAGTTTAGGTACGTAGTAGTAGTGGTTAACTAGCTTATAAAGATACGCTACTTTATTACAACGGCAATACTAGAGGCTGACGAGCTAGCTAACTAGTTTATCGAGCGCGTATACTCGCTTTATAGCGTACCGGAGACGATTATGTCGGACAGAGGTACGTAGTTCGTTTTAGGGTTCTAGAGGGCGCTGTTAGCGCGCCTCGCGATCACCCTGAAACCCTTATTAGCGTTCTACCCCTAGACAAATAGCTAGACGGAGCGGATTAACGCGGAACTGGAGCAGTACCTACGGCTATATATCGACTAGGTATAGGATAACTAGGTTAACTAGCTCCCTCTAGCGGAGTTTATAGGGAACAATATAGTCTCTAAGACAATAGGCGTGTTACCGTTCTTCGCGAATTATAGCTTTAACCCTAGGATAGGTGTAGAGCCGTCGAAGCTGTACCTACCGAATATCTCGGAGTAGCAGAAGCGGGAGTTCTTCTAGGTATTTAAGCTCGTAGACCGCTTTAAGGCGATCCTTAGGAAGGTTACGGCGCTAGCAAAGCAGTTACAGGACTACTACGAACAGAACGCGAACCGCTATAGGGAGGATACGCCATAGTACCGCGTTAGCGATAGGGCGATGCTTAATATATAGAACTACAAGACTAGTAGGCCGACCGTAAAGCTCGCGCTATAGTAGGAGGGCCCGTTCGAGGTTACAAAGGCCTTGTTATACGCAGTAACTCTGAAGCTCCTAGCGAATATAACGATCTTCCCTACGTTCTACGTCTCGAAAGTAAGGCGCTACCTAGGGTAGGGGCTAGCTAGCTAAGAGAAGGTTGACGACAATGTAAGCGCTAACTATAGGCGTATAGTTACACGGACTAACAAAGGCGAAGATATAGTAGAGTAGAGGTTCAAGAGGATCGTAGGGTTCGGTAAGGCGGCAAATAGTCGCTAGTAGTACTAAGTTAAGTAGGAAGGTTATAACAACCCGACTTAGCAACCTACAACGGATCTACGTAGCTATAATAACGCTATCTAGGAGTTCTACGATACGTACCCCGAGCTTCCGGGCCCGCCATCGTAGACGCGGAGAAGGAAGGCGCAGCGCTAGGGTAGGCGCTAAGGTAACTCTAACTCCAGATACAAGTACCCGGGATAGGGGGCTATTTTTATATAGGGGGCTTGTTTAGAGAGGGAGGGTAGTGTCATAGGTATAGCCTATGTCATATGCTATATCATGTGCTATACTATATGGTTGGCTGAGCACCCTGTAGCTAGAGGAGCGTGGCTCCATACTAGGTGGAGCTCGCCGCGCAGAGCCTTCAGCCCTCGCGAGCTCCCACGAAGGTTGCACTGTTGTGCAACCTTGTTGTATACGACCGTTACAGCTACGCGACCTCGCTGTTCATGGCAGACGTGGTAGAGGCGCTTGGCGACTAGGAGGCACGCGCCTAGCCAAGCAAGATCAAGCGGGAGCTAAGAGTGCCGTTCGCCGAGTGTAAGTTAGTCTCAGGCAGGGCGTTCTACCGCGGCAGGCTAATAATCGACCTAGGCGATACAGAGCTCTATTTGTAGCTTATCTACCGGATATACGCGTTAGGGCCCGGTAGGTACCTAGGGAGGACGAAGACGCTCGACCTAATGAACAGGGTCTACTAGTAGCTAGGGATGAGCGTATTAGTAAGGACGTTCGTAGGAGCCTATACGCTATACTTTAAGACGAAGAACCCCCGCTCGAAGCCCGCGGGGTTCCTTAAGCTACTCCCGCTACCGTTAGCGCCGTAGCAAGATATATCGGTAGACTATATTACGCCGCTCCTACTATATAAACGGAGGGGGCAGGAGTTTAGGCACGTAGCAGTAGTAGTTAACTAGCTTACGAAGATACGCTACTTTATTACAACGGCAATATTAGAGGCTAACGAGCTAGCTGACTAGTTTATCGAGCGCGTGTACTCGCTCTACAGCGTACCGGAGACGATCGTGTCGGACAGAGGTACGTAGTTCGTTTTAGGGTTCTAGAGGGCGCTATCGGCGCGCCTTGCGATTACCCTAAAACCCTTATCGGCGTTCTACCCCTAGACAAACGGCCAGACGGAGCGGATTAACGTGGAACTAGAGTAGTACCTATAGCTATATATCGACTGGGCGTAGGATAACTAGGTTAACTGGCTCCCTCTAGCGGAGTTTGTAGGGAATAATATAGTCTCTAAGACGACGGGCGTGTTACCGTTCTTCGCGAATTATAGCTTTAACCCTAGGATAGGCGTAGAGCCGTCGAAGCTATACCTACCGAATATCTCGGAGTAGTAGAAGCGGGAGTTCTTCCGGGTATCTAAGCTCGCGGACCGCTTTAAGGCGATCCTCGGGAAGGTTACGGCGCTAGTAAAGTAGTTATAGGACCGCTACGAACAGAACGCAAACCGCTATAGGGAGGATACGCCGTAGTACCGCGTTAGCGATAGGGCGATGCTTAACATATAGAACTACAAGACTAGTAGGCCGACCGTAAAGCTTGCGCCGCGGTAGGAGGGCCCGTTCGAGGTTACGAAGGCCTCGTTATACGCGGTAACTCTAAAGCTCCTAGCGAATATAACGATCTTCCCTACGTTCTACGTCTCGAGAGTAAGGCGCTACCTAGGGCAAGGGCTAGCCGGCTAAGAGAAGGTTAACAACGATATAAGCGCTAACCGCGGGCGCGTAGTTACGCGGACCGACGAAGGCGAAAACGTAGTAGAGTAGAGGTTCGAGAGGATCGTAGGGTTTAGTAAGGCGGCGAACAGTCGCTAGTAGTACTAAGTTAAGTAGGAAGGTTATAACAACCTAACTTAGTAACCTACAACGGATCTACGCGGCTATAATAACGCTATCTAGGAGTTCTACAATACGTACCCCGAGCTTCCGGGCCTACTACCGTGGACGCGGAGAAGGAAGGCGCGGCGCTAGGGTAGGCGCTAAGGTGACTCTGACTCCGGATGCGAGCACCCGGGATAGGGGGCTATTTTTGTATAGGGGGCTTGTTTGGAGAGGGAGGGTAGTGTCACAGGCATAGCCTGTGTTATATGCTATATTATATGCCATGCTATGTGGTTAGCTGAGCACCCTGTAGCTAGAGGAGCGTGGCTCCACACTAGGTGGAGCTCGCCGCGCAGAGCCTTCAGCCCTCGCGAGCTCCCACGAAGGTTGCA
>MU853410.1:635654-652440 GCA_033297235.1 Trichocladium antarcticum
CCAAGACCAATCTGCCCCTGAACCCCTGAGTGGGTTCATCCAATATCGCCACCATGGTCCCACTTTGCCACAGTGGGTTCAACACACCCCCTCAGAGTGACTGCTAGGCAGCCGCTCTGGAGCACTCCCACAAGTGAGGTTATTCCCAAGATCCAAATTCCCTGGCAATCCAGCTCCCTGGTATCCGTTCCGTTCCGTGGCTATCCAGCCTCAGGCTCCCTCCGGTCTCTATCTCTTGTTTTCTGGTGGGGAGAGTCGGGAGACTCCTTGGCTCCTACCCCCTCACATGGACCACGGGTATCCCGCCATAAGCGCCATGCTCTCTTCCGTCAAAGTCTTGCTTGCTCTCTGGCGAATAAGGCTCTCGATAGGCACTATGTTGATCATCGTAACGAATTCTTGGTGTTTATCTGCCGTTAGGGCCTTTGTGAACCCGTCGGCTATTATCTTCGCGGTAGGTACGTATTCTACCTTGATCTTACTAGCTTCGCGCTCCTACCTTAGCTAGTGGTTGTAGATATCTACGTGCTTGAGCTTAGTCTGTAGAGTAGCGATCTTAGCGTTGACGAGTCGGATGGTCTGCGAGTTGTCGTACTAGATCGTGATCCAATCGTTGTTAAGATCGACCGATAGTTCGGAGATCAATCCGCTTACGAACATACCTTCTTTAGCCGCTTGCGAGAGAGCTAACAACTTGGCTTCGGTCGTTGAGGTTGTGACCGTATCTTGCTTGCTTGCGCGCTACGCGATCAGACCGCCAAACAGTTAGATAGCGAAGCCTTGTGAGCTTTTCCAATCAATGAGGTTATTAGCGAATAAAGAGTCACTTACTACGATCAGCCAGTCGCCTTCTCCTAATTAGAGGGCGAAGAAGCGTGTTCGGTAGAGGTATCTTAGCACTTGGTCGGCCGCCGCGTAGTGATCTAGGCCCGGGTTGTGATTGAACTAGGAAAGTCTCGAAGCTACGAAAGCGATATCGGGTTACGATATGATAGCGGCGTAGAGTATCGAGCTAACCTTCTTCTAGTAGAATCGCGTTGCGCCTAGATCTACAATGTTATCGTATAGAAGCAATTCTATCGTCGTTATAGGTGTTCTAGGTATAGCTTCCGAATCCGTGAGCTTCGCGATCTTCTCGATATATAATGTCTAGCTAAGCTAAACGAGCTTCTTGGTTCTCTTGTAGTAGATCTCGATACCTAGGAACTACTATAGCTCGTCGCCGCTAGTAAGTTTGTATTTCTCGCGTAGGCCGCTAACGATCTTGTTAACCTTCTCTTGCTTGTTCTTACGGTACGCGATTACGATGTCGTCGACGTAAAAGAAGACAATGACGTCCCCGTTTATTATTATGTATAGCTCGCGTAGTATCTTAACGAATCCTAGACTTCTCAAAGTATTGGTCAGCTCGCGTTGCTATAGGAGAGGGGATTTTCTTAGCCTATATAGAGCTTTGTTCAGCTTTAGTATGTTCCTGTATCTATGGTAGCCCTAGGGCATCTGCATGTACACGAGCTCGTCGAGGAAGGCGTTCAGAGCTATATAACGTTGTTTTTCCTTGATCATACCCCCCGAGCGCTCTGCCACCCCGTTCTGCTCTTACATATAGGCGGCATAGGGCTCGACTTTAACACCCTTGCTCTCGAAGAACGCTATAATAGCGTTAGTCTTAGTGAACTCGTTGTCGTACTCGATTGCTTTAGGTTTAATCTCGTACTAGGTCTCCAGTATACGGAAGAGGGTCTTAAGGGCCGCTAGGATATTGTCGCCTTCGTAGGTTCTTATGTAATAGTCCTATATGTACCTAGAGTATCGGTTAGTAGCGAGTAGCAGTACGGTGTAATCTTATCGCGCGCCCGGGTATTCGTAGAAGTCGATAGCGATACGGTCCCCTGCCTTTAGAGGGTCTAGGCGTAGTTCTCGGCTGATCCGACGTTTAGCTTTGCCATATCCGTACCCGTCGTACTCTACTGTTGTAATGCCCTTGATTTTGACTCCGTAGGCACTATTGACGAGATGTTCAAGGGCCCTAGGGCCTAGGTAACCAAGGCGGAGATACTATATTATCGCATCCGCTCTAGATAGTACCCAAGCGGTCCACGTATTAAGCTATTACTTTCGCGTAGCGAAGGCAGCGTATATAGTTGTCTAGGGAATATATTCTAGGACGAATTGATCGTATCGGTCTTGAACGTCGCAGAGGTATACGTTTTCTCCGCGCCGTAGGCAGTCGTTGCGAGTGTCCTACCAGATACTGCGGTTTTTGAGTTAGCGGAGGGAGACGAGGTTACATACGAAAGTCGGGCAAAAAGCTACGTCTTTAAGAGTAATAACTCGGGATCCGTTCTTAGTCTTTACTATAATATCGACTTCGCTATATCCCTCGATAGCAACAGGATATTCTCCGGCCTAAACGTAGTCTGACAGGCTTGCGAGGCAAGGTAGTGACTTGAACCGGGAGAGGTTGTTACATAGGTAGATGGTTAATCTAGAATCGAGGATAGACGAGTTGACCAGAGGGTATATAAGCTGCCCTACTTGGAAGGCCGCTGGTATAGTAAAGAAGCTTGCGGTATATCTTCCGACCATACGCCCGCACCTGGCTAGCTACTGTGCCTACTTCTTGAAGTAGGGCGTCAGAAAACTCTCTAATATCTTGGTAGCTTCCTAGCTAGGTGCCGATGTTATCTCTAGAGAGGTCTTTGTCTGAACAGGGGGGGCTTCGGCTGTTTGATTAGCTGTCTAGTACTCTTAGGGGGCTACTGCTACTTGCGTAGAGTTTCGGCACTCTTTGTCCACTGATTTCATAGTAGGTATCTTGGGGGCCTTTTGGCGCTCTTCTTCTACTGGTTGTGACGTAGCAGGTCTCTCGGGGGCCTTTCGGCGCTCTTCTTCCACTAGTTATAACGTAGTAGGTCTCTTATCTACTGGTAGTAAAACAGCGGGTATCTGGTTATAGGCTGCCTCTGGTTGCAAAGCAGGGCGGTACTCTAGGGAAGCACGTTGTTATTATATGCTCCTACTTGGGGCTAACGCTATAGGGAGTCAATCTTGATCTTAGGATAACTCTTTCAGGTTAGATCTCTGTCTTTTTGGCTTTATTCGCCCCGTCTTAGCTTTAAGCGAGGGGTTTGCCTTAAGGTTCTTCTCTATTCTCTAGATAATGTTCTCTCTATATATGAATCTCCAGGGGGCTCTCTCTAGGTGTAGGTAGTAGCATCTTTCTATATTATATACTCCTTTATACGCCTTATATAGTGTAACCTCCTCCTCCTCCTGTTAGGGGCTTATATCGCTTCTCTTTCTCTTACCGCCGAATGTCAGGAACGCCCCGCGGGTAACCCTAGGCTTCGATTTCGCTAGGAGGTCTTGGGTGCCGATCCGGAGTTAGCGGGTTATATCCTCGATCGTACAGTCTTAGAAGTTAGTAGCAACTGCTCTTTGCTTCTTAGATCAAGTGACGAAGGTAAGGGGTATCTGGTTAATCGCTTTGCTTAGGTTAGCGATCCAAACGATAGGGAGAGTTCCTTCCTAGATATCCCTTATAATAGCTTCCTCCATTAGTATCTCCTACTTCTTAATCCACAGCTCGAAATCCTCTTATACCGTAGTCGCGAACCTCGACTGTTCAAGGATAGCGTAGTACGCTCTAATCTTCTTACAAAGGGCTATAGCTACCTTAACGTCGTTAGCGCCGAATCCCTTGTAGATACGGTACTACTTATTAACGCCTTAGTCTACGCGAAGTCGGGTTGTTCGGAGCTAGACCTAGACAGTATCTATAATAAAGTCCCGGAGCTTCTAGACTTCCTTCCGTTATTAGGCCGTATCTCGGGCCTTCTCTCGGTAGTTGTTCTCCAAGATAGAGAGCATCCGGTTCTACACCGTCAACAGGTATACTTGCTTGGCCGTTCGGGCGGCTATAGCGGTAGCCGCGTTATCGTTGTTGCCGCCGCCGGCTCCGGCGTAAGCGCTAGCGTAGCCGGGGGCGGGGGCGTAGGCCGTACCGCTTCGGGTAACTCGTAAGACGGGCGTATCGGCGCCGTCGTAGTCGATGTCTCGTACTAGGGTTAAGGCTAGGTTCAAGCGATCGAACTTAGCTATAGTTTTAGCTTCGTATACGGCCTAGGCTATATCGGGATCGAACTCGCTAGGGTACTTAAGTAGGGCCTCTTTGCCCAGGACGTAGTCGAGCAGTTCGTATAAGGCTACTTTCGAGGTAAACTAGACGTTCCAAGCGTACTAGTCGGCTGGCTTCTTAAGCACGGCGAGGTTAGTGGTCGACTTAGTAGTAGACATCTTGACTGCTGGCTGGCTCGAAGGTTTGGTGCTTTTAGCGTTGCTCAAAGGTAATTTGAGTAATAAGACTCTTAATTGTCGAACCTAAAATATAGGATCGGAATCTGATTAGTCTAAACAGACAGAGGAATCAACAGTGATGATCGCTTCAATTGTGTCAATCTGTGTAACTATGAAAAAGCTATCTGTAGCTCCAAAAGCCCATTTCCTCGGGGGAGCCAACGGATACCCAATGCCATGCCAAGACCAATCTGCCCCTGAACCCCTGAGTGGGTTCATCCAATATCGCCACCATGGTCCCACTTTGCCACAGTGGGTTCAACACATACCTAGGTACCTAGGTTCCAGGTACATTTCACTGTTGCCTTCCCTGGTTTTGCAGCTTCATCATCTTCTGGTTTCTCGCCTCTGTGCCTCGCCTGCTTGCTCCTACAGGTTACCTCCAGTCGTTTCAACCTACCGTAACATTGCTCGATCAAGCCTCCGGTATTAGAAAGTTGATGCTGAGTAACGAAAACCATCCCAAAACCCATTCCAGTTGCTTCTAGGAATGCCGATATACAAGCTTCAACTTCGGGAAGGCAGTGGCCAAAGTGGTTTCGAACAAAACTGCATGCATTCTTGCAATTGGAGACCGAAAATCATCCTGAAACTCCAGGTTGCAGAGCAGAGGCGGCCGTCCAGTATGTGTGACCTACATAGGCAGGCGCCTTTTGTGCTTCGTCCCGTCTCGTGTTGAATGGATAGCGGACAGTAGCCGGGCTGCTCCTGCCGCCCAACCCAGAGCCCAGTGACCAAGTTGACTTAGCCTTCCAGGCTCAGGCTTTCCTGTTTTCAGGGTCCAGGCTTCAGCTTGACCTAACCCGAGGCTCCGACAGCTCTCTAACCGAGAACCTTCAGTGCTTCGATTCCGATTCGATTATCTTGCCTATTTGGCCTCACCAGAAACAGATTTGCCGACCCCATGGCCCAAGCAGCCGTTAATACCAATCGAAATGGAGCATCTGGAACAGTCTGATCTGGAGTTCTCAAATTCGCAGTTCATGCCTGCGCCTCTGCGCCTGACACGCAGGAGTCCATCAAGCAGTGAGTCGAGCAGCGAGGACGCAGAAGATGAAACGCCATACCAGACACCTTGTTTGCGACATTCGGCCCGGTACCTAAAGATACTGTCACTTCCACAATCAACACACCATATCCGCAACACCACATCTTGCTTAGCTACCCTAGTCACCAGATTCGAGATGCTCGACGCCATTAGAACCACGAAAACAAGAGACCCCCGGAAACCTGCTACTACCGCAAAGACGTCGATGCAACACGACCCATCGTTGGTCGATGATGTGGTCTCGCCGTCCATGTGCTTACCCCCTCGACAGATTGGTAGATACACCACCTTGGTATGGGAATCCGGCAGTGTCGGTGCGTATCAGACATCAACCGCAGCATCCGGACTTCCATTAGGTTCCATAACAAACCACGCTTCGCACATGCAAAAGAAGTCGATAGTCAGAGACGAGCAGAATGTTGCCAAAAGCAGTCAATTGACACATCGTGGGGATGGCTCAGACAGTACCGAGGACTAGGGGTCTCGGAACAAGCCTCACCCATGTCGCCGCATTAACGGCCCGGGACAACGGTACATGCCTCCCAATGTTGCAATGGGACATGGGGCCCGGAAGGGGCGAGGTTCAATGACTGTCACCGAGGGGCGACGGATGTTTGAACAACTTTCTGGTGGGTCGTCATCTTTATATGTGTTTCCCCGGACCTAGCCGTCGCTAACTGATAAAGGGGATGATGACCCATTCAAGGTGCCCGCGATCACTCGTTCTGCCAGCACACACGACATCCAACTACCCCTCGTTCTCCAGTCTCCCGAGCTTGGTCATACTGCCTCTGACGGCGGCCTTGCGGTGCTCGCTTTCGACAAAAGCCCCACGCCTGAATCTGACCGAGACTGCCTTAAGCCACTCACCCACGGGGCTCAGGACGGATTATCACTTCGCCATATCGGAAATACACTAGCCCCACGCAAGAGCTACAGCGTGGCAGATTTGCGTAAAATCTTCGGGGACGCGTCCCCACGCAACGCTAAGAAATCCGGAACCAGTGCCTCGGAACCAAGCACGCCAAAACCGGCGTATCATATGAAGATCGAGGTGTCGGCAGAGTTTGCGGCTAAGTTCGCAAAGACCCAGCAACAGAGGCACTCCGAACCAGATCCCCAGTCCGGGGATCGCAATAAATGCGATGCAGGTATTGCACCACTGCAGCCCACCTCTCTGGGGAGTTGTCGTTGTACCACGAAGTGTCATAATGCCCCCTTTCGCGCTGGTGATCAGGAGAATCTTGGACCGGTTACCCGTGATGAACTGTCTCAGAGCATTAGACATCGGCCGGGACAACTAACCAGATTAATTGAGACACCACATCGGCCGTCCCAGATACGAACGCCAGATTCCAACTCAAGTACTACGCACCCGCTCTTGCTGGCACGGACGATTTCAGTAAAGGCCTACACCATACGCTCTACATCCGGAGACAGTCTTCGGAACGAGGAACCGACTATCAAGGCAACAAATACCAGTATAAATGAGTTACATGAGCCTTCGACTGGAACTCAGGGATGCACAATGGCGCGGAAGGCATCGCCCGAGCCGTCGGTCCCTCCGCCTTTGAAGCACTGGAAGGACTGCAAGACCACGAGTCCACTGAAATCCCGGCCTAGCCTTCCTATCATCATCTCAGCCACCGTTTCCACTAGCACGGATAGATCGCGTCTCAGGGGCTTATCGTCAAGGACGAGCGTCACTGCTCGTCGCAGCAGCATTCATCTTTCACGACGTAAACCCATTCAAATTTCTTCATTCGATCCCTTTGACGACGGTCCCATGGATGCTCCCTCACATGACTATCGAGCTACGCGGCCAAAGACACGGGAAGCACAGATTAGAGACAGAATCCGTTTGTTCGAACAAGTGAACCACCCCGGTGGCGCTGCAAGTGACAATTCCAAGTCTCCCGCGGAAAGCACCGCGTCATCAAGCGACTCTGGAAGACGGACAGACTGGAAGACAGCATCAGGCTGGGAGTTGCGACGAGTTGTTCAGGCCTTGCGTGTACGCACGTTCAGTGGTCAAAAGAAGAACAAATACTCGATAGCCAAGCCCAGGACTGGGGACTTTGAGGCGGAAAACAGCAAGCCTCGGTTCCCAAAACACAAGAGGAACAACTTCGTAAACCTCGATGGGGCCGGGGTTGCCGACCATCCCTCGCCTCCCCTTGAACGAGAGTTCACCCTGTCCATCAGAGCCACAATCCGGAAGCTATCGAGAGGGGAACGTCGGTGTTCTGCGGCTACCTTCAAACCGCAACTCAAAAGCTCCGCCTCTACGGAGCTCATGGGCAAGGCCACCACAATGAAGCCTCGACCTTTTCGTTCCATCCGAACTAGATCCGGACGCATCCTCCCATTCCACAAAAGCCACGGTGCACTCGACACCAAGTCCAAATGGGATCCCCTCTCGAAGAAACCAGACACAAGCCCCGACCTTCCCCAAGCCCCACGAGCC
Organism: Trichocladium antarcticum; assembly: GCA_033297235.1. Lineage (NCBI taxonomy): Eukaryota > Fungi > Ascomycota > Sordariomycetes > Sordariales > Chaetomiaceae > Trichocladium > Trichocladium antarcticum. The sequence goes on from MU853410.1 coordinate 643,529, forward strand.
ATCCCACAACCAACTACAGCGCACCAAGCCCTACCACCACCAAACAGGGCCCAACGCCACGCAAGCCCCTTCCGCGGAAAACTGGCAGGTAGCACCGTGAAGAAGAGCGGCGCCCTCCCCGTACTGAGCCCGGCGCCTGCCCACGCCCAAAAGGCGGCCACACACCGACGGGCACAGACACAGACACAACCACAGACACATACACAGACATCTGCGCCTGCGCCCAGTCTCACCTGGGGCCGGCGGGCGGCGGCGGCGGCAATGGATCTGGGGAGGACGTTGAAGCTGAAGGCGCGGAAGGCGAGCTCGTCTTCGTCGTCGGTGAGGCGGGGTTCGCTTGATGTGGGTGGTGGTGGGGAAGAAGGTGGGAGTGGGGGTGGGAGTGGGAAGATTGGCGGCGGTGCGGATGTTGGAGGCAGAGGCAGAGGTGTGACGCGGCACCATGATGAGTAGGACGCTGTTGTTGTGCCAGTGGCGACGCCCACTTGTCAGCTGGTGCATCCGCGGCCGGCGAGGGTGCTGGATTTGAAGCGGTTTGAGCGGTTTGGTGTAGGGGAGGATGCTCCAGTTGGGGAGGGGGTGGTGTGGGGACGGCGAGGAGCCAGGGGTTGAAGTTGTCATGGGTATTGTTATCGGTAGGGTTGGTTCGATCATCGATGCTGGGATATGGCGTGCACACTATTCCGGGATTGCATTGGTATGGACCGTTGCGTCGACTCGTTGGCTGTGTTATAGGCCCTGGTAATGGGGTAGAGTATGTGTTGGATAAGTAGCAATACCAATCTTTGACGGCTTGTGTGTCGAGGCTCTCGGTACATTAACGAAGCGGTGTCGTAAATGATGCTGAACTCTCGTATTCTTCCCACCTCTTGTTGAACAACATCGCGGCAAACCCCCCGCGCAGGCCAGCCATACTGCTCTTCAAACCCCACGCCACAGCCCTCGTACCCCGTCCCTACATGCATGCCTTCACCACCACCCACCACCCTCGACGCCTCTCACCCGGCCAGCCCCATCCCCCGCCCAATCTTCTTGACCAGCGCCTTCTTCAAAAACCACTCCCTCGCCAGCCCCCGCGTCATCCGCGCAAACACCTGCGGCGCGACCCGGCCCCGCTCCACGGCGCGCCCCAGCACGAAGACGGCGTCGGCCAGCGCCCGCTCCTCGGCGACCAGCTCGTACAGCTGGTTGCCGACCACCGTCGGCGCGACCAGCAGCTCGTCGACGTCCGGCGCCGGGTGCTGGCCGGACTGCTGGATGAGCGTGTCGGCTTTGCGGAGGCTGTCCTGCAGGATCGTGGTGTTGGCCGCGACGAGGGCGGCCAGCTGCGTGAGCTGGGCCGACTCGGTCTGCAGGGTGGTGGCTGCGTGGAGCATGGCGGCGCGCTGGGCGCGGAGGCCGTGGAGGGAGGCGTCGTTTTGGGCGCGGGCGGCCTGGCGGTGGGCGTGGAGGGTTTGGGCGAGTTGGTGGAGAAGGTGGTCTTTTTCGGGGTTCGGGGGGATGGGTGGTGGGGGGAGGGTGGAGGGCGATGGGATAGCGAGGGCGAGGTCGTCGGAGGACATGAGGTCGGGGGGTGGCGGGGGTTTGAGTTTTGGCTGGGGCTGGACTGGGGGAGGCGGTTGTTGCCAGGCGGGAGGGGGGGTGGCGTATTGTTGGGGTTGGGGAAAGGCAGCTGGGACTTGTCGAGGGTCGGCGCGTGGGAATGGAGGTTGCGGCGGCCCTGGGGGGAATCCCATGGTCGATGGGGGGGTTTGATGCTGTGCGTAATGCGGAGGAGGATGTTGTGCAGAAGGGAAGGGCTGCCTTGGTTCGGGTGAGGCCTGCGGCCCCTTCGGCCCCGGCGGTGGTGGTAACGGAGGCGCAGTCTCATAGCGCGAGGGCCCAGCGCTTGCCGGTTGCTCCTGAGACATCCGTAGACCATTCGATATATATTGGCTTGGAGGATGGCCAACCTTTGGCGGATGGGGAGGTACGGCCGGACCTTGGGCTGGAGTTTGAGGCGGGCCAGGGGAGGGCTGTTGTCGAAGATCGATCTGGGCGCCGGGCTTCGGCGGCGGCGGCGGCGGTCCTGGCGAATCTTCCGGGGCGGTGGAATGGGCCACGCCGGGTGGCCGCGGGGCGAGACTCGGCGGGAGAGGAGGTATAGGGGGGGGTGTGGGAGTATGTTGTGGTAGCGGAGGTGGCTGCATCTGCTGGCGGGCCACGACGGGCGGCTCTTTCGCGAAGACGTCGCGCAGTATCGTGAGAAAGTCCAAGATTGAGGATTTCTGGTGCCACAGATAGAATCAGTACTTGCATCCGCTCCAAAAACCATGCAACGTACATCCCAAAATGCGGACCACCCAACGAGGTATGGATGGTAGACCTGGCCCTGCGGATCGACATGCTGGCCAGGCCGCACCGCCATGGTCCCGGTCGGGGTGACATAAACCAGAGGTGGCTCACGCGGATAGGTGTGGGGTACCCATAGCGAGATGGGAAATCTGTATGTTGTGCCGCGGAAGAGGACCGGTATTGTGCCTGTCAGATGGAGGAGGAGCGCCGAGGCGCCATTCGGGAAAGCTGTGATGGCGACTTGTGAGCGAAGCCGGGGGCGCATTGGATGCACGACCACATACTGTGAACATCGGTCTTGGGCGATAGTGACGGGTATTGTGAAAGCGCCTGGGCAACATCGTTGTAGGTGCGACTGACATCGTGGTATTCCTGGGGCGGGGAGAGGGTCAGCGGGGTTTCGATTCGAACAGTAACTCGGCCCCAGAGACGCGGGTGTGTGTGGGAGACGCGGGCGGCGCACACTTGTCAGGACACTGTATAGCCAGTTGAGGACATGTTGTTGGACCGCCATGATGGCCGGCGTGGATGCGTGCCAGACGGCTTGCAATTGTGTTTGGATGCTGGGATGCAGTTGAGATGCCAAGACCCTTGCTCTGCGAAAGCCTTGGCGCGATGACGAAGCTTCGGGTGGGGTCGGTGGACAGCCCATCAATCGGAATCCTAGGGCCGATCTCTTGGCCTGTGGCCCACGCGCCGGCCCTGGCATTTCCCCATATTTCCTTGTTGTCTTGTCCTCCCTACTTTCTCATTGCATGTCTATAGTTGGCCCACAACATCTCCCGCCATGGCCGGGATACCATTAAACAAGCGGCTGCGGACGCGTGAATCAGCTGCTGAGGACGAAGGCGACTTTCTTCTCGCCATCCAGCACCAACGCGCTGAAGAGGGTTTCAGGCCGGATTGGCCGCGAGACGGAGTCGATCGCTGCCGTGGTCAGACACCATCTGCGCCTGCGCTACGACGACAGCTGCGTCGTTCTCCTACCAGACTCGTAGATCCAAGGTAGCTTCAATCTTTGCGTCCTCGTCGACATCTAGTTACGCCGCGTCGTCTTCCGCTACCCGATGCCCTACAAACTCGCTAAACAGCACCACCCCGGCACAAGGTTTCTTGCGAGGCGGCGGCTTACGCCTGGATGCGGGAGTACTATGCCGATATCCGTATCCCTCACCTCTATGCATTTGGTTTCGCAGATAGTAGCCATGTTTGTGTTTTCGCATCTCCTCGGCTATCCCCTATTGTCGCGCTACACCCGGGACCCATATACGCCGGCCGTGAGCACTGCCTACATGCTCCTCGAGCACATCGGGCCCGAGACCGGCCGAATGCTCTCGGCGACGTGGACCCCCATGATATTTGAAAATAGCGGGACGCCACGAACCATCCAACCTCCGACGCCTTCGCCTCGGACATGCTTACTCTGCACGATAACTACCTCCTCCTTTACCGCCATGCCGTCCGGGATAACGAGGAAGCCTAGGAGCGAATGATTATCCAGACGCTACTTCGGGCAGCTATACACCACTTTGTCCTTCCAGACCGCCGTAATAGCCCATTCATCCTATAACTGTTGGAAAGAGCCGAATCTGGGATTGGGCAAGGTGGCTCGGTATGCAACTGCGGGTGGCTCAGGCCGTACCCACCCAAGATTGGGTGTGGTGGGCCTGGGCATTTATGGGGGTCTTGGGCATCCCCCCTGACTTGTGCCTGTAATCGATCAGAAGAGATCACTAGAATCAATCACTCTGCCAGCCCAGTGGTCAGATTGACCGCTATAGCAACCTACACATTTTTTCACACTTACGCGTGCGACTGCATACCATTTGTAGTATATCTAACAGTTACAACCCCGGTACGTATTTTGAGCTTCTAAGACAGTAGTCTATACGCTAGAAAACAACTCGAACAACCCGATTAAGACTATTTAAGGGCCCGTACGGCATAAGATTCAAGCTATCGGCTCCCTCCCTATTAGAACAGGAGGACCGACTCGTTCAGCATCTCTAAGCTAGCGATTCCCGACCTCTAAGAGCACTTACAGCATAAGATTCAAGCCGTCGCTCAGCCTCCAAGCCTAAGATCCGCCAACTCGGTAGCGTAGAAGAACCGCTACAAGCTATAGCGTAGCTACAAAGGCCAAGATCGACCTAAGACCTTTAAGGGCCCGTTTGGCAAGACCTAAAGCTACCGGTCCCCTCCCAACAACTCGAACAACCCGATCAAGACTATTTAAGGGCCCGTATAGCATAAGATTCAAGCTATCGGCTCTCTCCCCATAAGAATAGGGGGACCGACTCGCTTAGCATCTCCAAGCTAGCGATTCCTACTCCCCAAGACTATTCGAGAGCCCGTACAGCACCTCTAAGCCGTCGGTTCACTCTCTACGAAATATAAGATCTCGAGCTTGTTCGGTATAATCTAAGCCGTCGACCTCCCCTCCTATAGAAAAGCAAAGAGTACTAACTTATCCGATAATACCTAACCTATTAGTTCCCCTCCTAGTTCGATACCCGAGGATAACTTCGAACGCGAAGACCAAGACCATTCGAGGGCCCGTTCAGCTAGATCCAAGCCGTCGGTCCCCTTACCTAGAAGAACACTTACACGAAGGCAGAACTAACAGCCTAAGCGTTATTACAAATCAGAAAGATCCGCTAACTCGATAGCGCGGAAGAACCGCTATAAGCTATAGCGTAGCCACGAAGGCCAAGATCGACCTAAGACCTTTCAAGGGCCTGTTCGGCTAGATCCAAGCCGACGGCTCCCTCTTACAAGATACTTGTTTTACATGCTAGCTTAGCGACTCGCCGACTCTTGCAACTTTGTAGGTATAAGATACCTATACCCGGCGACTTAGCTACGCGCCGACCCTTGTAAGCAAAAAGAACCCTCGTGGACCTAGATCGCTACTATTCGACGAAGGAACGTCGGTTTAGTAGCTAGGGCGACCAATAATATAAAGAAAGCAGATTCAAGGTAGGACCCCCTCGCGGCGGGCCTCTAAACCTACCGATTTCACGATAATAGTAGAGACTATCGTCGTTAACCACGACTACGCAGGAAGCGTACTATATACAAGATATACGTAAGGAAAGCGCACTAGCGGATTTCCAAGTATACTATTGCTTATAGTTTAAAGCTTTCCCTCTAGAATTTCCAGAATCTTACCTCTTAATATAGAGCTAACGATCTAAAGGAGCCTATCAACAGGCAGTTAGATTAGAAGAAGCAGTTAGTAACGCTAGAGTTCAGCTATATACGGCTATTCGGCAAAGCTAGATCCGCGCCTATCAGAAGGCACCTGGCAAGAAGCTAGAGTTAGCTATTAGAGGCTAGCCGGCAGGGCCAGACATTGTTTATTAGAGGGCATTCGGCGACGCCAGCCCTCCCTAAGCTACAGGCATTCGGATTATAAAGTATTACGCCTAGCACTAACAATTTAGGGTCGTTCGGCAATAGGCTAGACCCTCGCCTATTAGCAGGCACCCTTCGGCTTAGCTAGATATCGCTAGCTACGAACCTTCGGCAGTGCCAGACCCTCGCCGTTAGCAGGCATTTAGCACGCTAACAAACACCTAAGTATAGGCATTCGGCTCGGCCAGATATCGCCCAGCTACAAGCATTTGGCTTAAGAGTATTACGCCTAACACTTACAATTTAGGGTCGTTCGGCAACAGGCTAGACCCTTACCTATTAGTAGGTACCTAGCAGGAAGCTAGATGTAGCTATTAGAGGCCATCTAGCAGTGCTAAACATTCGCCTATAGACAGGCATTTAGCACGCTAACAACCGCCCAAGTATAGGCATTTAGCTCGGCTAGATATTGCAAGCCACGAACCTTCGGTAATACCAGACCCTCGCTATAAGTAGATATTTGGCACGCCGACCTTCGCCTAATTGTAGGTACTAAAGTAACGGATACTTAGTAGTAGAAGCTAAGAACAGCAAACTAGATATCGCTAAGAGAGTCGCTCCCTAAGCATTCGCTATTCGACAGGCACCCAGCGGCACTTACATAGTTCCAAGCCGTTGAATCCAAAGATCCAGACAGAGCCTTCGCCTCCTAACGAACGCTCAGGGGGTATCGCAACGAGAGCTCTCTCGATTTAACGCTTTCCCTCTAACTAACGTTTTCCCCTTCTCGATCTAAAGCACTTACCTAGATGCAGGTATATAGCTCGGCCAGATATCGCTAGCTATAGAACCTTCGGTAGTACCAGACCTCGCCGTTAGCAGGTACTTAGTATATAAATCTATTACTAACTTAAAGGTCCTTCGGCCACGCTAGACTTCGCCCATCTGCAGCCACTTAGTAGTGCCAGACCTTCGCCCTTTAAAAGGCATCTAAGATCAAAGAACAACAATAACGCTTACCTATTTACTAGTATTCGGCTCGGTTAGACATTGACCTAGCTACAACCTATTTGGCTTGGTTAGTCTTCGCCTAGCTACGATCCTTTAGTAGTACTAGACCCTCGCTATAAGCAGGCATTTAGTACGCTAAACAATCGCCTATTTAAAGGGTATTCGGCTACGCTAGACCTTAGCCATTAGAGGCTATCTAGTAGTGCTAAAACCTTCGCCTATTGACAGGCGTTCGGCACGCTAACAAATACCTAAGTATAGGCATTCGGCTCGGCCAGATATCGCCTAGCTAAGAGAATTCGGATCAGAAGCATCGCCCCCGGCACACGCCTATTAGAGGGTATCCAGCGGTCTCTTAGCTACGCTAGACTTCGCCCATTTACAGCTATTCGGTAAGGCTAGATCTACGCCCAGTTATAGGCTCCCTTTAGCAAAAGCTAAACCATCGCCTAGTTCCGGGCAGTCAGAACGAACATTCGGCGTATAGGCATTCGGCTCGGCTAGATATCGCCTAGCTACAAGCACTCGGATTAAGAGTATTACACCTAGCACTTGCGATTAAGGGTCGTTCGGCAACAAGCTAGACCCTCGCCTAATTATAGGCACTCGGCTTAGCCAGAAATCGCCAGCTACGAACCATTCGGTAGTGCCAGACCCTCGCCGTTAGCAGGCATTCGGTACGCTAACTATCGCCTAGATTGCAGCCACCTAGCAACGGCAAACTTCGCCCATTTATAGGTATTCGGCTCGGCTAGAACATCGCCTAGCACTCGCCCATTAGAGGGCATTCGGCAGCCGCTTAGTAGCTGCTTAGCAGAAGCTAAACCTTCGCCTCTTTTGTAGGCATTTGAACAAAACTAGACCTCTAAGGAAGCGGACTGTACTAAGGGAATACTAAGGCTTTAATACCTAGTTATCTTATAAAGAGTTTGGCGTAGAAGAGGGCCACGTTGTCCTGTCAGGTCAGAAAGACCTAGACGAAGCCGCTTATAAAGAGCTTAGCGTAGAAGAGGGCTACGCTATCCTATCCGGTTAGAAAGACCTAGACGAAGTGATGCTAGACGCGTATAACAATGACGATCGCTATAGCGTAGCGCTGTAAAAAAGCTCCCTGCCTGGACTGGCCCTCTAAGGAGACGGTAGAAGCGCCAAGCGTACCTGAATAGCCAGGAATGACGCAGTTACTACCAGTTATAATACTAGTAGAGGAGACGGTTAGCAGGAAGCGGGAAGTTGAAACCTTTAATGGTAGATTCCCGTAGTACTAACCGACCTTCGTAAACGAATAGCAGTTAGTTTTCTACGCTTTAAGTTAGTAGGAAGCAGGAAGAAACCTTTAATAGTAGATTCCTATAGTACTAACCGACCTTCGTAATCAAATAGGAGTCGGTTTTCTACGCTATAACAAGAGAAGCGAAAAGTCAAGCTGTAGATAGAAAATTCCTATACACTAATACGAGAGACGAAGTCTAGAAGACTCTCTCGAAGACTACTATCGAGCAAAGATTAAAGGCATAAGTTATATAAATATAGACCTGCCAGAACCCTATAATTGTTATAAAGACCTTCGCTAATCACCTAATAGGCTAGCAAAACAAGATCCCTATAGCTACGAAGATAGTAGCGGCAATATGTAGTTTGAACCAACCGACGCGACCACGCCCCTAGCGAAGATGCTAGCGTTGGCAACGGTTAGTACGAAGCAATAGATCCGCGGGCACTCAGACCTAGACTATTAGAGAGTCGCTCTACGAGCCGACTAATTAAGGAAGAAGGCGTTGCCCTAACAGACGACCCGAATCGTTACGGCTAAGATCGCTAACCTTAAGACAATTTACGGATCGCTAAGGCTAAGATAGCTAACCGCTAGCTGTAGCAAGAAGACCTAGAATAGTATAATCGCGGGCAAATACTAAAGCAAGAGCAGGATGGCGGAAAGCCGCCCAAAACGACCAATTCGAGGTATAACGATATACCTGCCGGCACTAGAGCGCTGATCAAAGTAACAGCTCCGCGCCTATAAGATCCGCTGAAAATACGACTGGTTTACGCCCTAGATACGCTGCTTAGAGCAAGTGGCTTGTTGCCCTCTGCTCAACGCGATCGAGAGCACTACTTAGAGCGAGTAGCTTGTTACCCTCTGCTTAACGCGATCGAGAGCGCTGCTTAGAGCGATGGCTTGGCGCCGTCTGCTTAACGCGATCGAGAGC
>MU853410.1:653145-705900 GCA_033297235.1 Trichocladium antarcticum
AGATTGGGTGTGGTGGGCCTGGGCATTTATGGGGGTCTTGGGCATCCCCCCTGACTTGTGCCTGTAATCGATCAGAAGAGATCACTAGAATCAATTACTCTGCCAGCCCAGTGGTCAGATTGACCGCTGTGGCAACCCACACATTTTTTCACACTTACGCGTGCGACTGCATACCATTTGTGGTATATCCAACAATAACCTACCGACCTCTACCAGAGTAATATATTCGTAGACGAGGATTGGAATATCACCTGTCTAATCGATCTCAAGTGGATTTGTACGCTCCTAGTGAAAATGTTAGCTATACTGTACTATACTAGCTAACGAACTATAGTATCGACAACATTATCGACGACGAGTATAGGCCGTTCGACGAAGCGCGGCAGGCATTCTTGACCGCAATGGACGAAGAAATCAAGAGCATCCCGCCACGGTATAGCATTCCAATCACACGTATAATCCAGGACGTATAGGGTTCCAAGACGGTATGGTTCTGGGCTTGCATCAGGTCACTCAAGTTCCTAACGGCTGGCTCTTTCTCTTTAAGGACTATATTGTCCCCCGGTTCTACGCTAACAAAGACATAATCTCCAACCTAAAGCAGGCTTCGGCCGTCTGGATACAAGACGTCGACACTGTGTTAGATATACCACAAAATAGACAGTCTCACGCATAAGTGTGAAAAATGGGTTGTTGTTGGCCAAAGTGGTGATTCTTCCACTTGGCTGGTCAGATTGATTGAACTCTGTGGAACTAGAAGCAGGATCCTTCCGGGGGATGCCTAAGACCCCTATTAAACCGCCTAGGCCACCTACAGCTAACAATAGCTTAGCGTAGCCTAAGCTACGCAGTTGCATACCCGAGCTACACCTGCCTATTTCCCGGGCTTAATCTAATATACCCTCTTAGATCTACCGCGAGGCTGATCTGAACTAGTGGCGATCTAAATCGTAGTGTTGTCCTTCCTTTAGTCCTACTCCTAGCTTATTTCTATATCCGACTAAAACTCGTTAGTATTATAGTATATAACTACGCGGTTATTAGGGCCTTTAGAGCTATCTCTCGCTTCCTAATCCCTCTCGCTTTTCCTATAAGTATCTAACTATTCTATAATATCTGTTAGACCTAACTACGCGACGAAGCGTTCGAAGCTATCGTTAAGCAATACCTTAGTAAAACCGTCCGCTAGTATATCTACGCTCTTAATATACTTGACCGTAATAGTCCCGTTCTAGACTTCTTAGTGTAACTAGTAGTTATAGATGTTAACGTACTGTAAATTCGTCTTAAGATTAGCGATTTCCGCCGTTATAATCTAGATAGTTTAAGTATTGTCGCACTTGATTGTGATTGTACTTAGCTCGTTGTTATTATCTGTTAGGGCTACGCCTAATTCCTTAATTAGCTAGCTTATAAAGAGCGACTCTCTAGCGGTCTAGCTAAGGGCTAGTAGCTTAGCTTCTATAGTCGAAGTTATTACAGTCGGCTGCTTGTTTATATGTTATCTAATTATCCTGCTAAACAGCTTTATAGCGTATACTTGTAAGCTTTTACAATCTAGGGTATTGTCTACGTAGGACGTATCGCTAGATACTTAGAGTATAAACGCTAGCCTAAATTGCAGCCTAAGGTAACTCGTTACCTACAAATAGATAATAACTCTATCTACCGCTTAGTAATGCTTTAGCCCTAGTCGAAGCAAAAACCTCGAGAGTCTCGATGTAGCGAAGGTAATATCTAGGCGAGTTATTACTATAACGTAGAGAAAGGAACTAACTTTCCGCTAGTATAACTTAATCTCTAATCTAGTAGGGCGACCGTTAAACGGTAGCAACTCCTCCTTTACTATTAGCGTATTATATCGCTTGTCTGAACTAATAAGTTGTTAGATCTTACTAATATATAACGCCTACGAAAGCTATAACAACCTCTTTTCTCTATCTTATAGTACTTCGATACCTAAGAACTAATTTAGGTTGTAGCTACCTATTAACTTGTATTTTGCCTTTAGCTAATCTATTGCTACTTGTACCTCTTTCTTAACTATACCGTAGTACGCAATTACAATGTTATCGACGTAGAAGAAAATAATTATACTATCTTTAACGAAATAGTAGGGCTTATAGGGAACAGTTTTAAATCTATTCTTCTATAGTGTTCCTATTAGCTCTCGTTACTAAAGCAGGGGTAATTTCCTTAGCCTATATAGCGCCTTATATAAGAGTAGTACGTTACCTATCTCTTAATACCCTAGTAGCATTTATATAAATATCGCCTTATTGTTCTTCGCGTTAATAACGGCGTTAACTACGTCGAATTAGGTTATCTCTAGGTTAAAGCGTATAGCAACCGCAATAAGTATTCGGAACGATCTTCCCGCTAGCGTAGCTACGTAGTTACTTTCTATTATATCTTTAGGTTATTAGTCTCCTTAGACTACTAGACGTACCTTCGCTTTAGCGTATCTTCTATGTTTATCGAACTTATAGACGTAGACCTATCGATAGTCGAGTATTCTATAACTATAGATTTGTCGGTCTATAACGCTAATCTTGGACTACGACTTTATTTTCTTGTAGCTTTAAAGGTAGTTACGTTCTACCTGTTCGAATTCCGTACCTATTAGGTGATTAGCAAGGTCTTTATAACGGTCTAGGGGTTTTAGCAGTTTATTTCTAAAGATATATAACTTATTTCTTAGTCTTCGCTCGATCTTGTTCTTCAAGATCGTCTTCCCTAAAGGGGTTATAACTTCTCCTTCTCTTATTATAGCGTAGAAAACCGACTCCTATATATTTACAGTGGTCGGTTAGTACTATAGGAATCTACTATTAAAAGCTTCAACTTCCTGCTTCCCGCTGATTATTGCCGCGGCTAGTATCGCGGCTAGTAGCGTTAGTAGTAGCGTTAGGAGACTCGTCCTCTTACCTTCTGACTCTTTTAGCTAGTTTATTCTAAGACCTACTATTCCTAGCTATTTAGGTACGCTTAGCGCTTCTACTATCTCCTTAGAGGGCTAGTCTAGGTAGTGAGCTTCTTTCAGCGCTACGCTATAGCGATTGTCATCGTTATATACGTCTAGTATCACTTCGTCTAGGTCTCTATAACCGGATAGAATAACGTAGCCCTCTTCTTCGCCAAGCTCTTTATAAGCGGCTTCGTCTAGGTCTTTATAACTAGATAGGACAACGTAGCCCTCTTCTTCGCTATACTCTTTATAAGCTAACTAGGCTTTAAAGCCTTCGTATTCACTCGGCTCTTTAAACTCCTCTTCTTAAGCTAGATAGACAAGGTTATCCGCTTGTCCTAGGACTATTAAGTCTTAAAGCAACTATACTAGTTATTCTACTAATATACCTCTTGTATCTTCCTTAAGGTCCTTAATCTTCCTACTAAAGACTATATCCTCGTTGAAAATAACGTCTCTAATTTGCACTATTGTACCTGTTACTAGGGACTATACGCGGTAAACGTTACTTATATCGTATCCTACTAGGTAGCCTACCTACGCTTGTAGCTAGAGTCTCTTTAAGCGCTCTTCCTTCTTCTACGCTATATAGGTTATAACGAAAGCCTTATATCTAAAGACCCGTAAGTAGGTAAGATCTAGCTTGTTATAGTATTCTATACCTAATATACTTTGTAAGACTTTAAGGGGGGTAGCGTTACAAAAGACTTTGAAGGGGGTGCGCTAGCAGATTCGTTTTCTTAGGGTAAAGTTAAGCAAGTAAACTACTGTTATTACAATCTCCCTCTAAAGGGCGTCTAGTATATTAGCGCTAATCGCTAGGGCTCTTATTACGTTCTTAACTACGCTCGCTAAGCGTTCGGCTACTCCGTTAAGATCTTAAGTATCGGAGGGCGAAGGCTCGACCTAGATCTATTACGATTAAAGCTAAGTCTTAACTCTAGGGAACTTAATTGTAATCTCGTTATTACTCTCTACCGCCTTAACTTTAATATTCTACTAGCGGTCTATAGAGGCAATAAAATCTTTTAGTGCTAATAGTATATCTACTATATCTCGTTTAACTATTATAAAGTAGATCTAGAGGAACCTAGAGATTCTATCTATAATTAGTATTATACTCGAGAAACCTTCCTTATCTCGTTCGAAGTTATAGAAGTTAAGGGCAATCCGCTCTCCTATACTATATCTTCTAAGGTCTCTCTTCTAATAGTAAATTTGTCGCTTTATCTTTACTTTTCCGCAAGCTTCGTACTTTGCTATACCTAGAGGGCCTTCAAAGCTAATCGTGCTATTGTTACTTAACGATAGGCACTTAGCGTTTAGGCATTTGGTATTAGGGTCTTCCGTAGGTAACTCGTCTTCTAATTCTAAGTCTAAGTTATTTTGTTAGTCGCTTACTTTAGCCCTCTTTTTAGCTAGCTTAGCCGCTCTATAGCGCTTGTAGCGACTTAGCTATTAGGAGGTATCTTCTACCCTCTTTTTAATACCTCTAATCCTAACGCCTTTAGTAGTATTCTATAGGTAGTTTAGTGTTTCTAGACTAGGATAGGCAAGCTAATAATGCTAGATCTTAGCGTCGACAAGCTATAGTCTTCTTCTTGTCCAGGTATTAAACCTCTCGCGGTCTATAATAAATACTACGATCTTAGTGCTTGTCGGTAGCAGGTTATATTCAAGTATAAACTAGCCTTCTCTTTCTAGTACTATATAAATCTCTAAGTCGTCGGACCGCCGTAGGATTGTTTTAGTAGGCTTGTTATCCTAATAGATTCCTTTTTCGCGTAGTATTTAGAGCGACATTAAGCTATATACTAGCTACTTGTAGTATATAACGTCGTAGAGGTTAAGGGTCCGTAGCTTACTAGTAGACGTAGTAACTTTAATGACTATATCGCTATATCCGCTGATTAGTAGGAGTTGGTCTCCCGCCTAGATAGTATCTCCTTCTTCTACCGCTTAGAAGTTAACTAGTCTATAGGATTGGTTAAAGATATAGTTTATAGTACCGGAATCGAGAATAACTAAGTTATATAGAGGGTAATAGGTAGTTAAAAGAGCTCCTTAAGTATATATAAAAATAGCCTCGATGCTAGTAATCCTCTTTAGTTATTATTATACTAGCGACTATCCCTCTATATTATAAGCCTTCTTCTTCTTCTTTTTCTCTACCTCCTTACAGAGGTTCTTATCGTTCTTTAGCGCCTCCTTTACCTTCTCCTATATCTCCTCGATCGGCTCTTACTTCAAGTAGGTAAGCTCGGGGAAGATATAGAAGCATTTGTTAAGGAAGTAGAAAAGTCTATACGCTTAGTATCCTAATAATTCTCCCCTTGTAAATCTACGTTTACGTCCCTGTCTCTACGCCTTCGCCTTTAGTAATAGTTACTTCTTTGCCTTCTTCGGCTTTGCTTTAGCTATAGAGGGTAACTTAGGTAGTTCCGGTTCTTTAGCGTCCGATTCGATAATGCCGCTAAACGAAGCGGTAGTATAGGCCCCTTTTTAGATTAGGCGTTTCGCCTTTGGCTTATCTAACTAGGTGATTTCTAAGGATAGGTTGTTAAAGACCTCTTAGGGAGAGACCTAGTTGTTATCGATCTTATTATAGTGCTAGATCGAGAATGTCTAGGCCTAGGCAGAGTAAGGGCTTCTAATAAGGGCCTTCTTAAAGTCTAGCTACTAATCTTAGGAGTTTATTGACTTACTTACTCCTGCTGCTTATACGTTGTCGATACTTCGCGACCATTTGGTTAACTAGACTACCTAACTACGTAGCTATCTTATAGGAGGCGATACCTTCTTACAGTATATATTCCTTGCATTGTTATACCTATCCTATATCTTAGAGCCTAAAAGATTCTTTAGAGTAGCGTAGCTTTCGCGTATGTTTATCTCGGCTTTATATACGATATAGCGAAAGTATAGGTCAACCGTGTTAATAACCTAGTCGTTAATATCTCTAAGCTTCTTAACTTCTTGGTCGAACTCCCGCTTCTTAGTATTATAGATACTCTAGTTGTATATATAGTCTATACGGGCTTCGACGGTAAGTTCGGCAGGCTTCTGCGCCTTGTTCTGACGGTCGACTTGCTACTATCCGCTAGCCGCTGCTATAGCTAGTGCTTCGCTTGCGCTTGTGCTTCTTATATTACAAGCTAGTGGTTCTACTATAACTAGGGGGTCGGCTCGTTTGTCGTAGTCGCTGACGTTAATTCGGGATAGCGGCGTTAGGAAGGGCTCTAGATCTTCCTTATCTAGGTTAATCTTATACTAGATCTATTCGATATAAGTCTTACTAATAAACTTCTAGTTCTAGTCGTCCTAGTCCTCTTGTCTGTTAAGGTTAACGATATTCTTGCGTTTCGCTATTATCTTAATAGATTCAGGGGTTCGGAGGTTCTTCGAAAAGGGGTCTTTAATCGTGTTTTCTAGCGTATAGACTGCTGTCTTAGAAGCTTAAAAATGCGTACCAGGCTTATAACTATTGGATATACTACAAAATAGACAGTCTTACGTATAAGTGTGAAAAATAGGTTGTTGTTAGCCAAAGTGGTGATTCTTTGTATACAATATAGCGAAAGTACAGGTCGACTGTATTAATAACCTAGTCGTTAATGTCTCTAAGCTTCTTAACTTCTTAGTCGAACTCCTGCTTCTCGGTGTTATAGATGCTCTAGTTGTATATATAGTCTACGTAGGCTTCGACGGTAAGTTCAGCAGGCTTCCGCGCCTTGTTCTAACGGTCGACTTGCTACTATCTGCTAGCCGCTACTATAGCTAGTGCTCCGCTCGCGCTTGCGCTTCTTATATTGCAAGCTAGTAGTTCTACTGCAACTAGAGGGTCGGCTCGTTTATCGTAGTCGCTAACGTTAATTCGAGATAGTAGCGTTAGGAAGGGCTCTAGATCTTCCTTATCTAGGTCGATCTTATACTAGATCTATTCGGTACAAGTCTTACTAATAAACTACTAGTTCTAGTCGTCCTAGTCCTCTTATCCGTTAAGGTTAACGATGTTCTCGCGTTTGGCTATTATCTTAATAGATTTAGGGGTTCGGAGGTTCTTCGAAAATGGGTCTTTAATCGTGTTTTCTAGCGTATAGACTACTATCTTAGAAGCTTGAAAATACGTACCGGGGTCGTAACTATTAGATATACTACAAAATAGACAGTCTCACATATAAGTGTGAAAAATGGGTTGTTGTTGGCCAAAGTAGTGATTCTTCCACTTGGCTGGTCAGATTGATTAAACTCTGTGGAACTAGAAGCAGGATCCTTCCGGGGGATGCCCAAGACCCCCATTAAACCGCCCAGGCCACCCACAGCCAACAATAGCTTGGCGTGGCCTGAGCCACGCAATTGCATACCCGAGCCACACCTGCCCATTTCCCGGGCTTAATCCAACACACTGTTGTGAAAGCCAAAGTCGAAGACGAAGAGCAGTATCAGGCAGAACTCCGCTCCCTCTTTTCCAGCCAAGGCCAACCAACCTAACGACTCCCCAAAGATTCCGCCCGAGAAGAAATCCTTACCGGCCACCCTGTCGTAGAGAGTGAGATGGTTCGCGATACGGGTCACATATTACAGGGGGATGGATTCTTGCCCTCTTATTTCCTTTCGTTGCCGTCCTGATTCTTGCTTTCTTCCTGTCCTTTTTGCGCTGCCCTTGTGCAGCCTCCCAGACGTGATGAGCCTTGGCAAACTGGGCCTCCTGAACACCAAATCCAGTCCGCTGGGATTGCATCTGTCACCGCTGTCCGCCATGGTGTAGGTGAGGCGTAAATGAGGCCATTGAACAGATGCAAGCACAGAATACTAGACTGGCCTGGAACGAGCTTGCAGGAGATCGTGTAGGCTGTGTTGGGTTTGCCGCGCGATGACAGCCTGTATTAGGGAGCGCGAGCCAGATGGCTGAGCCAAGGCGCCAGGGTCCGAGTCGTCAAACAGGTACGTGAACTGGGTCTCACCAGTTCACCATACATCTAAACCACCCTGTGCTACCTAGAAAAGACAGCTCCCCAGAGGTCATAATGTATGTAGATTTCTACACCTTTTTGCAGACAGGTAATTATGTACAGTCTCAGCCTAGCAGGGTAGTTTGTTCTCGGCATCGTGGTACATGTATATACACACAAGCATCTATAACTACATATATCCGTGCATCTTCAGCTCCACCTAATCCTGCCAACCACAGCGCAACAAAAACATCAGCGCCAGAGCTGAGCCGGCCTCGGCCGCAGCTGGCACGCCACACGGCACCGACGGCCAACGGCGGTCCATCGAAATGGGCCAACGACAAGTCCTTGTGTTTGAGATGTTTTCTCAGTCTCCACCAAGCCACTCAAAGCCAGTTTCTGTTGATTTCTAGAAGCCAATGCGCCGCAGTCAGGTGCTTCAGCGGCGAACTAAGTTTTATGGCCGTTTCCTGATTACAAAGACTCACCCCTCTCTTTCATCCGCAAGACGACTTCCTGGCCACGCTCTTTCCCCGGACTTTCCCGGTTTCCTTCATTCCACCCCCCATTCACTTTCATGCTCACGCCGCGGCAGAGTTCTCGCACGGCTGAGGAGTATTACAGAACTCGGCTGTATACTCCTTGCGTCAGGACTTTGTACCTCCTCACCTCCATTTTATCCGACTGAGTCGGTGGCTAATTGAGCTTGGTCGTCTCAGCAAGAGAAATAACCAAATCCCAAGACGACCGACCCCACTCACTCACCCGCCATCCGGCTCGCATTCACCTCGCACCCACGAAGTCATGCTTCCTCCCGTCCCGGTCCTGGCCGACTATGGGCTCTCTCCAACCCATGGCTTCCTTCCGGACGTCCTGCCGTTGACGAGACTCCCGGATCCCTATTACAACAAATGGGAGGCTGTTGTCGCCAACCTCCAGGGCCTGATCCTCAGCAAGCGCCTGCGGGGCGTTGTCGATCGTCTCCCCGTGCTCTCCACCATCGGTCTGGAACACGACGCAGAATGGCGCAGGGCCTACATGCTGCTCTGCTTCATGGCGCACGGGTACATCTGGGGTGGTGACAGCCCCAGCGACCGCCTGCCGCCGCCCATCGCGGTCCCGTTGCTGGAGATCTCGGCACATCTCGAGGTGCCGCCCGTCGCCACCTACGCGGCCGTTTGTCTCTGGAACTTCAAGCCGCTGTTCATGGACGAGGACATTGATAATCTCGAGAACCTCGCCAGCCTCTACACCTTTACCGGCGCCACCGATGAGTCGTGGTTCTACCTCGTCTCAATTGCCATGGAAGCCCGCGGCGCGCCCATTATCCCGCTGATGCTGACCGCCATTGCCGCGGCCCGAGAGAACGACGTGCAGGAGGTGACTCGCTGCCTCGGCACGTTTGCCGAGCGGCTGGACGACCTCACCACGCTGCTCCAGCGTATGCACGAGAGCTGCGACCCGCACATCTTCTACCACCGCATCCGCCCATTCCTCGCCGGAAGCAAGAACATGGCCGACGCCGGCTTGCCGGACGGCGTGATTTACGAGGACGGGTCCGGCAACGAGACATACCGTCAGTATGCCGGCGGCAGCAACGCCCAGAGCAGCCTCATCCAGTTCTTTGACATTGTCCTCGGCATCCAGCACCGTCCCACTGGCGAGAAGCCCAGCCAGGCACAGGAGACGGAGCGCGAAGGCCGGCCCCCGGCACCCAAGCACAACTTCATCATGGAAATGCGCCAGTATATGCCCGGACCGCATGCGCGCTTCCTTGACCACGTACAGACCGTCGCCAACATCCGCGACTTTGTCGAGCAGAACAAGCACGACCGCCCGCTGAGCGTGGCCTACGACGCCTGCCTCGCCATGCTGCGCGCCCTCCGCGACAAGCACATCGCCATCGTCACGCGCTACATCGTCCTCCCCAGCCGCGAGGTCCGCGCCCGCAGCCGCAGCCCCGCAGCCACCCGGCGCAAGCTCAACCTCGCGACTGCCGCCAGCCGGCCGCAGCCGCAGGGCATTGCCTACGACGCGCGCGGTGCGGCCGCCGAACAGGAGGCTGCGGCGGCCAAGAAGGGCGGCAACCTCAAGGGCACGGGCGGCACTGCCCTGATTGCGTTCCTGAAGCAGGCGCGGGACGAGACGGGCGAGCCGGCCATCGAGGACTGGACGCGCCGGTTCATGAGCCGCCAGCCCAGGACCGCGGGCCAGAATGACTTCTTTGCCGGTAAGGCTGACGAGGGAGCGGACTTGCCGGTCGGCGCGGAGGAGGTCCAGGTGCCGGGTCTGGCGGGGACGTGGACGATTGATGAGGAGGTTGGGGGGATCTGCAACTACTAGGGATGCGTACATGTACCGGCGCCCGCGGCTAGACCTAGATCTGTGTAACTGTGCAGGGCGTATTTGTCGATGGATGAGGAATATCCTATTCTGCGTTCGCACCCCCGTGTCATTTACCTGCATTACTGCAGGGTTGCAGTCTGTACAAGTGAACAGCTGTGCATAGCAGAGACAGCGGCACCTATTGCCAATGGGTAAGCGCTCGCGTCTTATATGCCTGTATCACTGCAGGTTCGAAGCCTTCTCTGTACAAGTCAGTTTGATGCTGACTCGCGGTGAACAGAGTCTTGTATATACACCTAGTATATTCACAGCATGGAATTAAGATGCTGGGTGGTATGTCAAAAGTAGATGTATCTTGGTATGGAAAGTACTCACCATGGTCGGAAATGCCCTGTCCAATCTACAGCGCGTTAGCAAACCCCCACAAGCACTCACTCACCTCAGACCCCCCCCCCCTTTTTTTCTTTTTCCTCTCTCTTCACACGCAACCCCCATCCACCCTCACTCCGCATACTCATCCCTGCGCCTGGCCGCACGCTCCTCCTTCTCCTCCTTCTCCTTCTCCTCCCTCTTCCTCGCCTTCCGCTCCTTCCCGCGCGTCCGCCCCGCGGCCGCAATCCGCTTCGGGTTCGACCCCATCAGCATGATGCCCATCTTGGTCGCCAGCGACATGCTCGTGGGCTTGAGGTCCCGCCGGATGGCGTACTCGATGACGGGCTGTCGGGCCTCTTCCTTTTTCTTCTTCTTTTTCTCTGCCTCTTCCTCCGCCTCCTCTTCCTTCTTCGTCTTCTTCGTTGTTGTCGTCCTCGTCTTCTTCTTCTTCTCCCCTCTGTCGTTGCCCATGACGGCGCCGCGGGGGCTTAGGTCGTAGGCTTGGTCGTTGTAGACTTGGTCGTCGTCGTCTTGGTCGTCGTCTTGGAAGGGGGACTGGGACGGGCTGGGTCGGGACATGTTGCGGGACATGTTGCGGGACATGTTGCCGCTGCTGGCGTGGGAGGACCTGTGCGAGGGGGGGAAGTGAGAAGCGGGGAGGGAGCGGGAGGCTGGGGGGAGGTGGGAGGCTGGGTGAGAGTTGGAGGATTGGTGAGAGCGGGGGGCTTGGGGAGAGCGGGAGGCTTGGTGGCTGCCGTTGCTGTGTCTCTCGTCGACGGACATTGATCCTGGGCCGTTGTTGTTCTTGCTGAGGGTAGTATTGCTTGCCGATGCATGCTGGTCTCGGTTGGAAGATGGGAGTGGTGGGCTCTATTTATATGGCTGTTGGTGTTGAAGTCCGACTTGACGGGTTGCCAGTGACAATAGTGCTGTTCGGGTGTGCTAGTGAAGAGCGAGGTTCTGAGGATCATACAACCGACATTGTTCCCTGGGTACCTTTGTTGCGAAAGACGCAGAAGAGGCCGGGCTAGAATATCACCCAGATGATAAAGAACATGGCTTGTTTGCAACCACAACCCCGAACACACATTGTATTCTCATAACGATCACAATATGTTTCGCGCGGCTGGACGATGTCGAATGCATCGGCGCAATGGGTGAGGTGCTGATAACTCCGAACCGTTCTTCCTTGGGCAGGACAACCTCGGACAACCTCACCACGCAAACGACTAACAGCCACTGGCTAGCAGCCGGACTCTTGCTGCATTGTGTCGCAAGGATGGTGGAACCTGGAGGCCCTGGGCAATCACGGCATTTTCAAAGGACTTCTCCCGCCATTGGACCTGGGCACCGTGACTTTGAGTGGCCCGTGGCCTCAGCGAACGCCTCTTTTCATTGTGAGGAGCCAAAATGATGACCAACTGTTTTGCCTTGGAGATGGGCGTCGCAGCTGATGGGGAACACGGCGGCCGTCGCCCCTTGGGTATTTCGGTGCTGCACTCCAAAGACGATGCAAGCCATCGGCGGTGCCGCATGTGGGTAGACGGAGAGGATCAAATAGCATTGAGATTGCATCCGCCAAACGCCGCCCATGATGGTCGCTCGAAACCAGACATCCGAGCAACTGTTCCCTCTATCCGTATCGTACAAGCCCCATCCCCCAAGCCGTTGTCTGTCCCGGTGCGGGCATCGTATCATCCGTCGTCCGGGAGGTGGAGGTGCAGGTGTTCGATGGATTAGGCAGGGCTGGCAGAGGTCAGTAGGCGCGGCGGGCCGAAGGACGGGAGGGGAGGCACGAACGACAGGAGGTATTCACCCCACCCGGTGGCGAGGAATGTCACGGCGAACTGTCGCGTGTCAGCAAATATGCAATCGGTCGCAGGCTGGCCGGGTTCAACTGACGCCGAAGGCCGTGATGCTGCGCACGATGGGCGCATTCTCCGAGACCACAAAGGCGTTGTAGGTGGCCGTGAAGGGGTTCATGGAGCGGCGCGAGGAGCCGGACCCTGCGATGCGTGGTTGAGGCATTGTTGGATGTGTGGTCGTCGGAGCCGGTTCTGATGGTTGATGGGCAATGTCGGAAAGTTGGTCTCCGTCGGTCGGCGATGGCGAACCCGAATTTTTGGACTGCCGTGCCGAAGCACGGGCCAGGCCAGCTTCCGGCTGCAGGGGACCTGCGCGGGTCGGCTAACCTTGCGCTTGGCACTCTCGCACCTGACAAGGATGCTGGCGGCCCTGTGACACCCTGTCACCCCACACAGCCCACCTCACCTCGCCGACTTCGTTGCGTACTTCAGGCGCGACCTCGCCGGCTTCCCAACCGTCACCAACACCCAACAATGCAATGTCCTTCTGATCGACGAATCCGCCCTCGCTTCACTTACATCGCAAATGGCTGAGAACGCAGCGTCCCCAACAGCCGGCGCGGGGGGCTTCACGGCGCATTCGCTGCCGTCGCCCGCGCCGAGCTCGACTTCGGGTTTATCCCCCGCGCATCTGCCGCACCCCCGCGGCCATGCCCTTAGGCCGGGTTCCGCCAAAGAAGACAAAGTCCGGCACTTTGTCTCGGAGCGCATGATGCACATCAGCCGCCGCTTCATCAAGAAGTCCGGCGCCGCGCCACCAGGGGCCGAGGAGCTGGAGGGCTACAAGTCCATCGGCGAGCTGTGCACGGATCTGGAGGGGCTGATCAACATTGTCTGGCTGTCCGGCACCCGTACGTGGCCGACCAACCACCTTTGCCTGACTATTCATGATGAATAGCCCGCGCTAACGCTGTGTCACAGCCAGCCTCCAAATCCCGTACCTGCTCAACATCGCCAGCGAGTTCAACACCTGGGTCGTGGCCTTCCCCCCGGCCCCCGCCGCAACGTTCGACGTCCTGCACAAGCTCGACCATTGCTTCGCGAGCCTGCTGTCCGGCGAGGACATCCAGACGCACGAGACCCTGCCGGGGTTCGAGAACGGCCTCCGGAGCGGCATGAGCCGGACAGACATGGTGCGCTGCAAGAGCCTGGTCGAGCAGGCCCGCGTCGTGGTTGTGGATGTCATGGGCAAGGAGGCGGGGGCGGAGGCAGAGGCAGAGGCTGTGGTCGGGGAGGTGGTGGAGGAGGAGGAGGATGATGATGATGAGCTGGTTACGTCGGCGGATGAGGCCGAGAGCGGGCCGGATGGGCCGCATGGGCCGCGCGGGCTGGGCAGGAGTATGTGGGACGAGGATGAGGAGCGGCTGTACATGGATGTGGCGCGTGTGTATGAGAATACGCTGGTCAGGCTGGGGGAGACGCTTGGGCCGGGCGGCGGCGTGGGGGACATACAGATCTCTGCCGATTAGACTTGTAGACCACACTGCCAGGGCAACCTGTTCAGGTAGCTTCTATGCTCTTGTAGCTAGATTGCGCAAGTCCTTTCCTGTTCTGGCAAGTTCCCTTCCCTTTACCGGTCCTTCTTTCCCACCAAGTTTCCGTGCCCTCTATTTATTCCAGTCAGGCAACAAATTCCAAATTCCAAATTCCAAATTCCAAATTCCAAATCCCAACTCGTCGACTATTTTCCTTCCATCGATTTCCGGCTCTCAACATTGTCGAATCACCATCTTCGGCAAGGTCGCTCAACTGGTCTAAATCACCATGGATCCCCCCCTAACATTGGGATACCCTGCGCATTGTGGTTGTTTTTGAAACTGCTCGTCGTCCGTTGTCTAGCATTTACACTTCTCGGACACAGGCCATCATGTCCTCCTGCTTCCACTATCCAAGAATCTCGCCTCCACTTCCTCCGTCCGGCGGCGGGGCCAGTCCGGGGTCGGTGATGGGCCCGTCGTCTCCGCCGCTGCCGGGGCATGTGTTGAACCAGGCATGGGACACGGCGGTCTTGGGGTCGACCTCGACCATGTCGGCCCGGCCCAGGCCGCCGAGGTTGGGGAACTGCTTCATGGCGCCGGTCGACGCGCCCGAGTACGCCTGCCCCTTGGGATCCCACCAGAACGAGCTCGTCCCCTGCGCCACCTCGCCCATGTTGTACGACACCGAGGCGCCGCCCGACATCTTGTCCACCCACAGCAGGTCGGCCTTGCCGTTGCCATTGACATCGGCCCAGCGCAGGTTGGCGCCTGTTGCGGGGTGTCACCAGTCAGTCAAGGGTTCCGAGAGACTGAGAGAAGGAGGGGGTTGCCGGAGAGTACTGCTTACGATCCCTGCCGTCGGCGAACTTGATCTGCGACTTCCATTCGAGGCCCGTCGCCTTGTTCAGCCATGCGGTTGTCGTGCCGTCCGGCGCCATGCACAGATAGTCTGCGCGCCCGTCGCCATCGATGTCGTGGAAGCGCGCACCGCGGTCCAGCAGCGCAACGCCCCAGCCCTGGTCGCATCCCGCGCTCACCACCTCGGTCTTGGGACCGAAAGTGAAGCTCGCGCTCGACTCGGTGTAGGTCGTATACCGGGCATGCACGGCGCCAGTCGCTTTGTTCTGGTTGGGGTTGGTACCAAGGTCAGTCAACGGATCAATGTCTCCCAGGCTGTGTTGGACGTACCACGGTGAGGATGTCGCAGCGCCCGTCCCCGTTCCAATCCGCGAGGTGGATGGCTTCGCGGTCGGTGCCGGCCAGGTCCAGGGTGGTGACGGTTGCCCAGCCGGGGTAGCGGCTGGTGTCGGGAGGGGTGTTGAGATTGCGGAAGATGCTGATCTTGCTGTTGTGGTCGATGAAGACGAGATCGTCGTTGCCCGAGCCCGACATATTACACCAGTTGACGCCGTCGCCTTTCAGGTGCTTGCCGCCCTTGCCCGTGTTCTTCGTGGCCCTCACCTCGTACGAGCAGAAGTTGCCCACGGAGCCATCGACACACTTGAGCCAAGCATACTAAGAGCACGGGATCCACGAGTCAGCGCATACCACAACAGACCTGTGGGTCTCGACGTCGGCACGTACATCGGAACGGCCGCTGCCGTAGAGCCTGGCCAGGTAGATCTGGGAGCGCTGGTTGGCCGTGGCCACGCCGCCGTGTGTCTGGCCAACCGCATCCCACGACGGCGTCATGCCGCTGGTGCCTCGGTTGTTGATATAGGTCGACACCCGGCCGGTGTCGTCCATGTTGAGAACATCGTAGCGAAAGCTGCAGATGGGCCCGTTAGTGTCTCTGGCCCAGGCAAGGGGTGCGGTGGGCAGCCAGGCCACTTACTCTCCATTGAGGTCCACGAGCCGGATCCCGTCAATGTCGGTAAGCCCCGGGAGGGTGAACAGGGGCGCGCCGCGGCCAAGGTCTTCCCATCCGGACGCCTTGTCTGTCGTGCCGCCGTTGCGCCAACAGCGAAGAGCGCCGGCCCCCGACTCGATGGACACGACGCAGTAGTCCAGACGCCCGTCCCCGTCCATGTCGCCGAGACGGACGTTGGTTCGGCTGTAGCCGGCGGGGGCGCCCTTGTAAGTGCCGATGTCCCTAAATACAGGAGGGCTGCCGCCCTCGTTGATCTTGACAGACCTGCAGCCAGGGGGGGGGTATGATCAGCCTCCATTGCTGGCGTCGACACACCGGTGGTGAATGGGACTTACATGGCGCCTGCAGCGTCGATGCAGATAAAGTCGGCGAGACCGTCGTTGTTCTTGGACGCGGAGGCCGTGTGAGTCGGAGACGGGCCGGAATGGGGGGGAGGAGAGCGCGCAACTTACAACATCACCCCAGCGGATCCCCTCAACGTCGCATGTGCCTCCCAGGGTCGGGATCCGGACCGCATCGCCAAAGACCCCGTTGCCCCTGTTCTCGCGGAAGTGGATGTTCGACTTGGAGACGGAATAGATCCAGTCTTCCCGCTCGCTGCCGCGCTGGGACCCGTACCCGATGAGCTGGGCAAACCAGACGGTGTCGGGGGAGCTGTAGCTGCCCATCTTGATGACGCCCATGCCCACCGAGCTGTGCACGTAGCGGCCGTCGTCGTTGATGTTGGGCGACGCGGCCTTCAGCACCTGCTTCTCGGTGCTGCTGCCGCTGCCGAGCACCTTGTTGCACTTGGTGTTGTCGCCCTGCGGGTCCACGTGGTCGCTGAAGTCGACGTCCGCGCTGGGCGCCTGCAGCCACCCGCGCGCCTCGAGCTCGCCGATCGCCTGGGTCCACCGCGTGGCCATCTTCTTGTACCCCGAGTCGCCCGGGTGGGTCGTGTCTCCGGGGATGGTGAGGTCGTCGACCGTCACCCAGCCCATGGCCATCTCGGCCAGCACGACGTGCTTGCCGGCCGCCCGGTACTGGGCCGCGACCTGGCGGTACTGGTCGTTGATCTGGTCGACGCCCGCGGGGTTGAACTTGTTGGGGATGAGCGTGGACAGGACGACGCAGGTGGTCGGCACGGCCTCGAAGAGGTAGTCGATCAGTTCGCGCATCCGGTCGCCGATGGTGTCCAGGCGGAAGTTCTGGATCGCATCGTTGGTGCCGCCGTTGATGAGGACGAGGTTGGGCTTGTACGCGGGCATGGATACCTGGACCTTGCCCACGACCTGGTCGAGACGCGAGCCGGGCCAACCCTCGACGTCCTAGCATTGCAATGGTCAGCTGGGCCGAAGGGGCCCTCACGGGGAGAGCAGACGAACCGCATCGGCCATGGCGCCGGCTTGCTGTAGGCTGTGTCAGCTGTGTCCACATCGCAGGTTTGCTAGGCTGCTACATACCTTGGATCCGACCATGTTCACGTTGTAGCCCATGAACCGCAGCTGGTCACGCAGGAACTTGCGGTATCCATTGCCCTGCGAGGACCCCGTGCCGTAGGTGATGGACGCTCCCAGGGGCAGAATGCGCAGGTAGAAGCTTGTCACGCGGGGCGCGAGCTGGGCGGCCGAGGTAGTATTGATCGCCTGGGGATAGGCGGCGATGGAGGGGAGCAGGCAGCACAGCAGCACCGTCGACCACCTGGCCACCGCCAGGCTTGCTCGGGAGACGAGCATTATGAAGGAGTGGACGAGACCGCGGCGATGGTCGGATCTCCGACCAAAAGAATAGGGGTAAAAAGACTGGACGTGACGGCCTCGGCAGTCTCAACTTGCGTTCTCGGTCTGTCCACCAAGGGGGGACATGGCGGCTCTTGTATAGTGATTGCAGCCGACGTCGCCGATGGCAGCATAGTCGGAGCTTTCTCTCCTTGTGTCCATGGCACCATCGCCGGTCGAAGGATTCCGTCGCCACCGTCTGCTAGCAGGGGGCTAGGAAATTGCAACAAACTGGTCTTGGTGGATTGATTCTGGTCGTGTTCGGGGTTCTCCTGGCCGCGGACAGCGCTGTCCTAGGGCCGAGTCCATGTCTCTCATGTCGCTGCCAGGGTCCATCGCTAGACGATGCAGAGCCTGTTGCAAGTCTAGACGACGTCCGTTCACCACTGAGAGAAAGACTGCTTGGCATGACCCGAAACACCAACGGGATCCCCCCCCCGTGCAGTTGGATTGTGCAGTTGGGTTTGCCAAGGATTCAGGCTCTTCGGGGCCGGTCAGAAGGATTTCCTGAACCCGTAATTCCCGCTAATGGGGATTTATGGACCCGCCAGGATTAAGGGGCCCGGAGGAGAGCATATGTAGTATGGACGTGGGAGACAACCAGCAAGAACACGCTCAATCTAAAGCGATTGTGATCGATTTGGCGGCCGGCTGATGCCCTGCTATGTTATGTCCCGTTCTCGGTTTGGAGAGCAGGTATTATGCAATTCGCATAGCCCAAAAGAATTCCATGTTGCTGACCCCACCCGCGGACCGTTCAGGGGTTGTGGCGTCTAGTGCCATCGAGCTTGTCTAGTGGCTACCTAGGCTTCCGCCAGCAGGGAAATCCACCGGGCGGGCCCGCAGTCGCGCGGTACAAGTCCTCGGCAACGCGCCAGTCACATGGAGTGTGAGGGGAGGGGGTACTGCCTGATCCGGCGGCCCGGGAATGGGCGGGGTTTCGCGGCGCCCGGCCAGGCTATGTATGTAGGTAGATCGCTAAACTCACCTCGGACTCGGACAGGGAGCCGAGTCGACGCACCTGCGCGCGGGCGCTGTCTTACCTGGTGGATGTCTGGAAGCTCGGCATCCACGCCGCCTCGGCAAGCCGCCGCTATTAGTATGCGACTGTGCCCGGCTTTCAGGGGTAATGGATGTTTTGAGCTGGTTGCCTGGGGAACCGGCATGTTGGTGTTGTGGCTGAAATCCACACGCTGACAGGAGGTGCTTCAAGCTTCCCATCGGTTGTTGGAGACGGCCGGCGGACTTGATGCAATCGCTCCGTCGCGATGGTCCAAGAAGTACTCGCTGTTCGTTGTATACATGCGGCCATCCTCGGGCGTACAAGGCGGCGAGGGGTGGGGCTGATATCAGTATATTAAGGGCTTTCAGGGGCTGGTAAACAGACCGAGACTAGGACTCAACACGACAGTAAAATACAATTCTTGCCCAAATTCGATGCCCGTTTTCCCTTGTCCCCTAACAATATCGTCATTTGTGTGTTGCCATGATAACCAGGGGTCTTTCATCTACAGAAGACCGTCTCGGGTATGAGACTCCCCCCGTCTTCCTCGCAGAATCCGCCCTCCAAGCCACCCGGCCACGGCACTCCGGCCTACTTCTCCAGATCGCCCGTCCTCACCACGGCCCCGACCTTCTCATTCCCGGCATTCTGCTCCAGCTCTGAACCGCTGATCCGCTCCAGCGGTCTGCCAACCGCGTCGTGCGTCGCGTCCCACTCTGCGATGCCGGCCACCGGCACCTTGACCAGATTGTGGCTGACAGCGCCGTCCTCCAGAACAAGCGTCTCCTGGCGGATGCGGTAGCCGCGCCACCTGGGAACCGCCCAGATCCACAAGTAGTAGTACACGCCGCAGCCGACGATGCTGCACCCCGTCAGTCAGTCAGTCAGTCAGTCAGTCAGTCGCCCGGCCAGAGCCACCAACACGTGCCAGACAGGAAAGAAAAAAAACAACTCACATGCCAATCCCCGTCACCACATACGTGGCATACCAGAAACTCACATCCCCGCCAAACCGGCCCCCGGCCGGCGGATACCACGGCATCACCAGCAAGTACACATACACCACAATACTAAACCCGACCACGGCGTCCCACGCGCGGAACGCGGCGCGCGGCAGGCCCGCGCGCCGCCGCCGGTGGCGCACCGCGTACAGCCCCGCGGCGAGCAGCACGTGGAAGAAGGCGGACGGGTAGATCTGCAGGTCGGTGATGAAGTTGAAGGCGTCGCCCGCGGGCGGGGCCAGGATCAGCAGCACGGTCAGGCCGTACTTGAAGAGGTAGGGGCCGAGGGGCGTGCCGAAGGGGCGCGTGGAGGCCCAGAAGCGGGGGTAGGGGAGGATGCCTTGGCTGGGGGCGGGGGGGGCGCGATTAGGTTTGGTTGGGTTGAGTTGGTTTGGTTTGGGAGGAAAAGGGAAAAAAAGGGGGAGACGTACCGGCCGCATTCGCGGACGAGGCGGGAGGAGCCCAGCAGCGCGGCGAGGAGGTTGCCGAAGGCGCTGAGGGCGATCAGGAAGTTGAGGCCGCGCGTGGCGCCGCCGGAGCCGAAGACGCGCGTGAAGAAGATGCTGGCGGCGATCTCGCGGGCGTCGCGCAGCTCGTCTTTGGGGATAGCGGCGAGGTAGGCGATGTTGGCGAAGATGTAGAGCACGGCCACCATGGTGAGGGCGAGGAAGCCGTTGCGGCGGATCTGCCTGACGGGGTTCTGGGCGGGGGTTGGCTGGACGGAACCAGGGGAGACAAGCAGGGGACACACCTTGACTTCGTTGACCACGTTGAACGCATTCTCAAACCCAGCGTACGAGAAGATGATCTTGTACAGCGCGTTGGTCAGGCCGTACGGCGTGGCGTCGCCCGCAAACGCGTCGGTGAAGTTGGCGGTTGGGTTGGGCACTGCCGAAACGTGGCCGCCCAGGACGACGAGCCCCGTGATGGCGATGAAGACGAGCGTGATGACCTTGATCACCCCGACACCGTTCGAGAGCCAGTACGAGTACCGGGTGCTGAAGACGACGCCTGGCAGCGGGTCAGTGTCTGGCGCACAGCCACAGGAGAAACACCGAAAGGGGGCACAAACAGAGGGTAGTCACCGTATACCCCGCCACCGCAACCCCCTTGAGCTGCCAGTCCGACGGCACATGTCCGTGGATGCGGAACAGATACTGCGCCAGCACTACCGCCGTTAGCAACCATCCAGACTGCCGACCTCCCAGTTCGACGTACCGATGGCATTCCCGCTGCTGAACGACAGCACCACCGACACAAACGCAAACGCCGTCGGCACCAGCCACCGCGGCCGCGGATACGCCTGCTCGAGATACACGACCTCAGACCCCGACCGGTTGGGGAAGTACGCCGCATACTCCAGATACACGGCCAGACTGGCCAGCGACGTGAGGTACCCGAGCGCCCAGTAGACCAGCGACAACCCGACGGAGCCGGTCCCCTTGAGAATCGTCGACGCTATACAGCACCACCGCCACCACCCGATCAGCACTACTCCCCCCATATACCCCCAAAAGGCCAGGCCCGGCCAGGCTAGGTAGGCTAGGCCAGGCCAGAACACTCACGCGTCGAGTACACGCCCGTGCCGATCATCTTGCTGACGTTGAGAAACACAATCGTCACCGGCCCGACCGCGTAGCCCAGCGGCGAGTGGTGCTCGACCGGCGCGCCCGACGCCTCCTGGTACGAGGGCTGCGAGTCGTTGCCGCCCTTCTCGAGCGTGTACTGCAGGCTGCCGTCGGTGATCTCGGCGGCGTCGCTCTCGGCGCGGGGGCCGCGGTCGCCATCGTCGGAGGGTTGGAAGGGGCGGCGGAGGCGGAACGGCATTGTGGTGGTGGTGGTGGTAGTGGTGGGTTAGTGAGGCATTGGCTTGTGGCTCGATGGGGGTTGCTGTGTCTGGGCGGAGGGGGAGGTGTGCGGGTTGATGGTCTTGGGAAAGGTTAGCTGGGTGCCACGGGCTGGCTACTTATGGGGTGTCTCTGATCGACAGTTGCAGAGTGCAGACTGCATAGTGACCTCGTCTTCTCGGGACTGTGTCCCCCCACGCCTGGAGCGTGACTTCGCGGCGGCCATCTTGCCAGCCCTGCGCAACGCCGGCGGTGTTGGTGATGGCGGTTTATAGCTTGCTGCATGCACGGTCAGCACAACCCTGCAAATTCGTCTCGCTCTTGCGTCTCATCGTTCTGCACCACACGCCTGTTCCGGCACCTGCATGTGGCTTGCTGATGCTCATCGCCGGCGAGGATAACGCCATTGCGCGCCGGCATGCGTATGGCAGGGTTAAGCAAGCTGGCATCTGGTTGGCCAAAGAAACGGAACTCTTCCCAACCCGACGTCGCCATCTGTGTGCACAATACGCCATTGTGGCTCTGCGGCCATCCCTGGACATATCCCTGGATGCACCAACACAACGTGGCCACCCCATGCCGATGCTTACCGCGCATCAACGCCCTCCACAGTCGACCCTCGAGCTGCCCGCAATCCCAGAAATGCCATTATTTATTGCCCAGATTGCGCCATACCCTATTGCAACGCCTGCACCCCCCCCTGCTCGCATCCCTGATGGGGGGGATGTAGGGGGACCGCGGCAGACCCCAGTAGCCGGTGAAGCTGCGCCGGGCGTACTGGATGATCAGCCGTTCCGGGTCGGTGGCTGTGGCGGCCTGGTGATACAGCAGCGCGGCCGAGAGGAAGGGCTTTTCGGACTTTCCAAACCTGCGCGTGGTGGTCAGGATCTTGACGAAGCGCCGAACCCGTGGGAGTCACGTACGTGTCCGTGGCCCATGGTTCGGCAAGCGTGGGGATGAGGTCTGGCCGCGTGGCTGCGAGCTCGTTGTAGACCTTCCAGCTGCTGGCGAGATAGCTCTGGCCCCCCGCGGCTGCTTCGTCGAGGGCAAACAGGGCGATGACATCCCCGGATGGGGCCGACGTGGGCCGAGATGCCTGCGTAGATGATGATGTTTTCCTCGCGCGTGTGTTGCGTGACAGGCACGCCCCGGATGACTTTGAATCCGTGGCCAGAGTGGACTTCGCGGGAAACCTCGCGCAGGGCCCGGTGCAGGTTGGGGAGAGGGAATGTCTCCTGTGAGATGAAGCCGAGCGGCTTCTTCAGGCCTGGGAATGTCAAGCTCGGTGTCTCAAGGGGAGGGGGTGTGTACTTGGCATCGTAGCTTTGAAGTGCTGGAGAGCCAACTCGATTTCATTCACGTCATCTTTGTCCAGGGAGTAGTTCCAGTCGTAGCGTTCGGCAAGGTCGTTCCCGTCCCAGACAAGCTCGGATCGCAACTGTTGGGGGAACCCGAGAGGGAGCGTGGTGGCGAGGTCTTCCGTCTCCCGACGGCGCTTCCCCCGCTCGAGATATTTTCCGTGGTCTGGTGTGTACCCAATGTCTGGTTGACCGGGGGCCCCAGGGGGCGACGGCGGCTGAATGGTTCTGCCTGCCATTCTGGCTTAGCTGAGGTTCTGGCTTACAGACCTGGAGTCTTGCAAATTGAATGGGGAATGTTAGCAGAACTTTGTCGCTTGGTTCCTAGATGCCCATTGACTTTTCATCCCAGCTTTTGGCTCTTCAAGTCGACACGTGTCGAACCCAAAATATAGGATCGGAATCTGATTGGTCTGAACAGACGGAGGAATCAACAGTGATGATGGCTTCAATTGTGTCAATCTGTGTAACTGTGAAAAAGCTGTGTGTGGCTCAAAAGCCCATTTCCTCGGGGGAGCCTACGGATACCCAATGCTATGCCAAGACCCCAGTCTACCCCTGAACCCCTGAGTGGGTTCATCCAATATTCGCCACAGTGGTCCCATTTGCTACAGTGGGTTCAACATACCCCCTTAGAGTGACTGCTAGGCAGCTACTCTGGAGCATTCCCACAAGTGAGGTTATTCCCAAGATCCAAATTCCCTGGCAATCCAGCTCCCTGGTATCCGTTCCGTGGCCATCTAGCCTCAGGCTCCCTCCGGTCTCTATCTCTTGTTTTCTAGTGGGTAGAGTCGGGAGACTCCTTTGGTCCCACCCCCTTACATGGACCACGGGTATCCCGCTATAAGGGCCATACTCTCTTCTGTCAGAACCTTGCTTGCTCTCTAGCGGATAAGGCTCTCGATAGGCGCTATATTAATCATCTTGACGAATTCTTGGTGTTTATCTGCCGTTAGGGCCTTAGTGAACCCGTCGGCTATTATCTTCGCGGTAGGAACGTATTCCACTTTGATCTTGCCGGCTTCACGCTCCTGCCTTAGCCAGTAGTTATAGATATCCACGTGCTTGAGCTTAGTCTGTAGAGTGGCGATCTTAGCGTTGACGAGACGGATAGTCTACGAGTTGTCGCACTAGATTATAATCCAATCGTTGTTAAGAGCGACCGTTAGCTTGGAGATTAATCCGCTTATAAACATACCTTCTTTAGCCGCTTGCGAGAGTACTAATAGCTCGGCTTCGGTCGTTAACGTGGTAACCGTATCTTGCTTGCTTATACGCTACGCGATTAAACCGCCGAATAGTTGGATTACGAAGCCTTGCGAGCTTTTTCGGTCAATAAGGTTATTAGCGAAGGAAGAGTTACTTGCTACGATCAGCTAATCGCCTCCTCCTAGTTAGAGGGCAAAGAAGCATGTGTAATAGAGATATCTTAGCACTTGGTTGGCCGCTGCGTAGTGGTCTAGGCCTAGGTTATAATTGAATCGGGAAAGTCTCGAGACTGCGAATGCGATGTCTGGTTGTAACGTAATAGCTACGTAGAGTAGCGAACCGATCTTCTTCTAGTAGAGGCGCGTTACACGCAGGTCTGCGATGTCCTCGTATAGAAGCAGTTCCACCGTCGTTATAGGCGTTCTAGGTATAGCTTGCGAGTCCGTGAGCTTCGCGATCTTCTCGATGTAGGAT
The DNA here is from genome assembly GCA_033297235.1 of Trichocladium antarcticum. NCBI lineage: Eukaryota > Fungi > Ascomycota > Sordariomycetes > Sordariales > Chaetomiaceae > Trichocladium > Trichocladium antarcticum. The sequence continues at coordinate 677,646 of MU853410.1, forward strand.
GTCTAGCTAAGCTAGACAAGCTTCTTTACTCTCTCTTGGTAGATCTCGATACCTAAGAACCACTATAGCTCGTCGCCGCCGGTAAGCTTGTATTTCTCTTGGAGCCTACGGACGATCTTGTCCACCTTCTTTTGCTTGTTCTTATGGTAAGCGATAACAATGTCGTTAACGTAGAAGAAGACGATAACGTCGCCGTTTATTATTACGTATAGTTCGCGTAGTATCGAAACGAATCCTAGACTTCTTAGAGTGTTGGTTAGCTCGCGTTGCTATAGGAGAGGGGATTTTCTTAGCCTATATAGAGCTTTGTTCAGCTTTAGAATGTTCCCGCCTCTACGGTAGCCCTAGGGTATCTATATATACACGAGTTCGTCAAGGAACGCGTTCACGAACGCGTTAACCGCGTCGAATTGAATCAACTTGAGATCGAATCTTGCTGCAATGGCGAGCACTGTTCGGAGTAACCGGATCGCGAGGGTCGCGGCGTAATTCTCTTCTGCCACGCCCTTCTATTGTTGATCGCCACGGACTATAAGCTATACCTTGCACTTGTCGAGGAAGCTGTCTTAGCTAAACTTGTAGACGTAAACCCATATATAGTCTAGAATCTACTATATGCCCGCTTAATAGCGGGAAATCTTATCCTACGACTGCTTAATATCGTAGCTAGCCAAATAGTCCCTCTCTGCTTGTAGGAAAAGGGCTTCTAGCGGGTAGTTCTTAAGATCGTAATGCCACTTTGGCTCGGGGGGAAGGATATCGCGATATAGGCGTTTAATACTATCTTTCTTCTTCATCAGCTATATAACGCGTTTCTTCGTGACAGTTCCCCGCGGTGTCTCCTCTTCCTCTGTTGTTTTTACTTTCTTGGGCTTAATTGACAGGGTCGTTATCTTTCGCTAGAGTCGGTTGATCGTAGCTCTTATAATAGGCTTGTCTCTTAGCGTACCGACTACGGTCGATAGTGTACCTGCGTAGAAAGCTACGTACTATAGTTCGAATGCCGCTGCGATTTCTATGGCATTGTCGGCTTTTATGCTAGTGATTAGCGCAGTCAACAGAGCAGCGGGAGGTATTGTAGGAGGTGTTTGGTAGAACTTAGGGAAATCGCTAGAGGCGTCGCCTTTAACTATAATAGTATCTAAGATCTCTTCCTCTACTTCTTCTTCTTCTAACACGTTATCGGTTAGGTAGAAGGCTATATCCTTGTCTTCTTCGTTCTCATCTTCAGGTTCTTGTTCATCCAGTTTGGTGGCTAGGTTTCTTGTCTCTTACTCTATAAGCTACTAGGCAAGTGCCTCTAGGTCGACTTGTTTTTGGTCAATCGCGATACAATCGGGGTCTCCGGAAAAGACCTATGTTTCGTCGAAAATGACGTCTTGGGTGGCTACGACATCGTTGGTTCTAGGGTTCTAAATTCGGTAGATGTTGGAGGATTGGTATCCTACCAGGTATCCCACGAAGGCCGTCGGCTCGAATCTCTATAGTCGGCGCTCCTTTTTCTACGCCGTAGTTGTTATAGCGAATGCTTTGTAGCTATATACCTTCAAATGATTCAGTGCTGGTTTTCGTCGTTCTATTACAACCATGCTTCTCTTTTCCAGACCCTCGTAGAACATTTCGAATAGGGTCTTCCACCCGTTGCCTTGCCTCGGTGTATAGTTGTAGAGGTAGACCGATGCTCGGGAAATCTCGAGCTATAGTTTAATCGGGAAGTTAGCGCTCAGAGCTATACAACGTTGTTTTTCTTTAATTATACCCCCCGAGCGCTCTGCTACCCCGTTCTATTCTTACGTATAGGCAGCGTAGGGCTTGACTTTAACTCCCTTAAGTCCGAAGAACGCGTTGATGGCGTCGGTCTTAGTGAACTCGTTGTCGCACTCGATCGCTTTGGGCTTGATCTTATACTAGGTCTCTAGTATACGGAACAGGGTCTTCAGGGCCGCCAGGATGTTATCGCCTTCGTGGTTCTTTATATAGTAGTCCTATATGTATCTAGAGTATCGGTTAGTAGCAAGTAGTAGTATAGTATAGTCTTGTCGCGCGCCTAGGTATTCGTAGAAGTCGATGGCGATACGGTCTCCTGGCTTTGGCGGGTCTAGGCGTAGTTCGCGGCTAATTCTTCGTTTGGCTTTGCCGTATCTATACCTGTCGTATTAAACCGTAGTAATACCCTTGATCTTAACTCCGTAGGCGCTGTTAACGAGGTGTTCGAGGGCCCTTGGACCTAGGTGGCCGAGTCGCAGGTGCTATGTCATCGTATCTGCTCTAGATAGTACCCGCGCGGTCCAGGTATTAAGCTTCTATTTTCTAGTAGCAAAGGCGGCGTGTGTAGTAGTCTAAGGGATGTATTCTAGAACGAATTAGCTATATTGGTCTTGAACGTCGCAGAGGTATACTATATCTCCGCGCCGTAGGTAGTTGTTACGTATATCCCACTAGATGCCGCGGTTCTTAAGTTGTTGGAGAGAGACGAGATTATAGGCGAAGGTTGGGCAGAAGGCTACGTCCTTAAGAGTAATAACTCGGGATCTGTTCTTAGTCTTAACTATAATGTCGACCTTGCTATATCCCTCGATAGTAACGGGGTGTTCTCCCGCCTAAACGTAATCGGACGGGCTTATAAGGCGAGGTAGTAACTTGAACCAGGAGAGGTTGTTACATAGGTAGATAGTTAAGCCGGAATCGAGGATGGACGAGTTGACTAGAGGGTATATAAGCTACCCTACTTAGAAGGCCGCTGGTATAGTAAAGAAGCTTGCGGTACACCTTCTAACCGTACGTCCGTACCTAGCTAGCTGCTGTGCCTACTTCTTGAAGTAGGGCGTCAGAAAATTCTCTAATATCTTGGTGGCTTCCTAGCTAGGTGCCGATGTTATCTCTAAAGAGGTGTTCGTCTGAACAGGGGGGGCCTCGGCTGTTTGATCAGCTGTCTGGCACTCTTGGGGGGCCACTGCTAGTTTTGTAGAGTTTTGGCGCTCTTCTTCTACTGAATTCACAGTAGGTATCTCGTAGGCCTTTCGGTACTTTTCTTCCACTAGTTTTAAAGCAGCAGGTCTCTCTTCTACTGTTTTTAAGGTAGCAGGTCTCTTATCTACTGTTTTTGAGGTAGCAGGTCTCTTATTTACTAGTAGCAAAGCAGCGGGTATCTAGTGTTTGGCTGCCTCTGGTTGTAAAGCAGGGCGGTACTCTAGGGAAGCACGTTGTTGTTGTATGCTCCTACTAGGGGCTAACGCCGTAGGGAGTCAATCCCAATCTTAGGATAACTCTTTCAGGTTGGTTCTCTGTCTTTTCGGCTTCATCCGCCCTGTCTTAGCTTTAATCGAGGGGTTAGCCTTAAGGTTTCTCTCTATTCTCTAGAGGATGTGGTCTCTAGGTGTGAAGCCCCGGGGGGCTCTAGATAGGTGTAGATAGTAGCATCTCTCTATATCGTAGGTTCCGTAATACGCCTTGTATAGCGCGATCTCCTCCTTGTCCTACTAGGAACTTATATCGCCTCTCTTTCTCTTGTCTCCGCCGCCGAACGTCGGGAACGCCCCACAGGTGACCCTAGGCTTCGATTTCGGCGGGAGGTCTTAGGCGCCGATCCGCAGTTAGCGGGTTATATCCTTGATCGTACAGTCTTAGAAGTTGGTAGTAACTGCTCTCTGTTTTTCTAATCGAGTAACGAAGGCAAGGGGTGTCTGGTTTATAGCTTTGCTCAGGTCAGCAATCTATACGATCGGGAGGCTTCCCTCCTAGATATCTCTTATAATAGCTTCCTCTATTAATATCTCCTACTTCTTAATCTATAGCTCGAAGTCCTCTCGTACCGCAGTCGCGAACCTCGATTGTTCAAGGATAGCGTAGTACGCTCAGATCTTCTCGCGGAGGGCTATAGCGGCCTCGATGTCGTTGGCCCCGAATCCCTTGCAGATACGGTACTACTTATCGACGCCTTGGTCTACGCGAAGTCGGGTTGTTCGTAGCTAGACCTAGACCGTATCTATAATAAAGTCCCGGAGCTTCTGGACTTCCTTCCGTTATTAGGCCGTCTCTCGGGCCTTCTCTCGGTAGTTGTTCTCCAAGATAGAGAGCATCCGGTTCTACACCGTCAATAGGTATGCTTGCTTAGCCGCTCGGGCGGCTGCGACGGTGGCTGCGTTGTCGTTGTTGCCACCGGCTCCGGCGTAGGCGCTTGCGTAGCCGGGGGCGGGGGCGTAGGCCGTGCCGCTTCGGGTAACTCGTAAGACGGGCGTATCGGCGCCATCGTGGTCGACGTCTCGTGCTGGGGTTAAGGCTAGGTTCAAGCGATCGAACTCAGCTATGGTCTTGGCTTCGTATACGGCCTAGGCCGTGTCGGGATTGAACTCGCTAGGGTGCTTGAGTAGGGCCTCTTTGCCTAGGACGTGGTCGAGCAGTTCGTATAAGGCTGCTTTCGAGGTAAACTGGACGTTCCAAGCGTACCAGTCGGCTGGCTTCTTGAGCACGGCGAGGTTAGTGGTCGACTTAGTGGTAGACATCTTGACTGCTGGCTGGCTCGAAGGTTCGGGCTGAGGCGGTCGAAGGATTGGTGCTTTTGGCGTTGCTCAAAGGTAATTTGAGTGATGAGACTCTTAATTGTCGAACCCAAAATATAGGATCGGAATCTGATTGGTCTGACAATTGAAGCCATCATCACTGTTGATTCCTCCGTCTGTTCAGACCAATCAGATTCCGATCCTATATTTTGGGTTCGACAACACGTCGAACCCCCGCCCGGCTGGAACCCGAAACCCTCATCAAACGCCCATCCCATGATCCCATCGCCCACAACACCTCGTCAACTGGCGCGGATGCAGGCCGAGCTTGAAGCACGCATCGGAAACATGGCAAGCAGAGTTTTGGTTTGGGAGGACCGTCGAGCATCTGGCGGGCGTAACAATTCCTGCATGATCCCCCGCAATTCTAATACAAATCGGGAAGGCGCCCCAGCAGAAGACACGACGGACAGGGGAAAGCAATCAATCAAGAGAGTGAGTCCTGGATACTGCCTTCCATCTTGCTGATTGCTCCTGTAATTTTCCCTAGCGACTGCCTTCCACATGGCCGGGATAGCACCTACTCCAGAGTCCAGATAAGGGCAGACCCCGAGAGCCCGACAAAGCCGCATGCCAACAGCACCCGGATCGTCCCAACACAACCGGTGGAGCCGCCTCGCCGGTTGACCAGACTTGTTCCCCGGGCGGTCGGACAGCCGGGCTCGACCGCCTGGATCGGGAAGGTGGATGTGTCTAGATGTCAGATGAGTTGACCGTAGCAAAATCGGTCCCAACTGCGCCCAGCTGCACCGCCCCCCGGCTGTACCGGGTGCGCCAGTTGCATCGATCCCACTCCATGGCCAATGGCATCTCGGGCACTGCCAGTTGCCTGTTCTGATCAGCAGCACCTCCGCCCGGTGTCGCCATCATGGCTCGTTAAAAAGCCCCCGGTTGCCGCAATGGAAGCGGCTCCAACGCTTTTGGTTTCCAGCTTCTGCTCACACAGGCAAAGTTGACAAATTCATCCACCATGAGGCTGGTCAGCGGCCTTGCGGCCCTTGCCCTCGCGGGCCATGCCTTGGCTGGCTTCCGCGCCACCTCCCTGGACATCGGCCCCGACGACGAGAACACCGAGAAGCTGAACAAGCGCGCCGCGTCCTTCAACGGCTGGGGCACCTTCGACCAGCTGATTGACCACCGCAACCCGAAACGGGGCAGCTTCAAGCAGCGGTACTGGTATGGCACCGAGTACTGGACGGGCCCCGGCTCGCCCATCTACCTCACCACCCCCGGCGAGCAGAGCGGCGAGGGCTTCAACCGCACCTGGCTGTCGGGGTCGCGTATCTCGGGCGCCATGGCCAACGCCACGGGCGGCGCCGTCGTCATCCTGGAGCACCGCTACTGGGGCGCGTCCTCGCCCTACGAGGTCCTGACGACCGCGAATCTGCAGCATCTGACGCTCGACAACTCGCTCAAGGACCTGACGTACTTTGCCAAGACCTTCGTCCCGCCCTTTGACAGATCCGGCGCCAGCGCCCCCGACAAAGCGCCCTGGATCTTTGCCGGCGGCTCCTACGCCGGTGCGCTTGCGGGCTGGCTTGCTGTTATCGACCCCGGCACCTTCTGGGCGTACTACAGCTCGAGCGGTGTCGTCGAGGCCGTTGGCGATTTCTGGACCTACTTTGCGCCGGTGCAGGAAGCGACCCCGCGCAACTGCAGCCTCGATGTTGGCGCCGTCATCAACCATGTCGACCTGACTCTGGCCTTTGGCTTCCCCAAGCAGAAGCAGGCGCTCAAGGACAAGTTCGGTCTCGGCGACCTGACCGATGCCGATTTCGCCGCGTGAGTCCTGTTCTTGAGGTACCACCTATAGCGGTGACTAACAACGTGTTAGCACGCTGGAATGGGGCCCGTGGGAATGGCAGTCGAACCAGTTCTACACGGTCAAGAACCAGGGTTACAACTCGTACCACCGCTTCTGCGACTATGTCGAGAACGTGTGGCCCAACTCGACCAGCAAGGTCCCTGGCCCGCTGGGCGTTGGCCTGACCAAGGCCCTAGACGGCTACGCCAAATACGTCAAGGAGCTGGTCATCCCGGGCTGTGCGTGTCCCCCCCCCCCAACCGAGCAATCCACCACTCGTCACTAATCCCCTGCTTGCCAGTCTGCGCATCAACCGGCTACTCCGAATTCGCCGGCGAGAACAACGTCGCCTGCTTCCAAAACCAAAACGTCTCCAACCCCGTCTACCACGACCTAGCCCCCAGCAACTGGGCCAACCGCCAGTGGAACTGGATGCTCTGCAACGAGCCGTAAGCCGCACCCCCTCCCCCCCACACCCATTCCGTATCCCAACCAAACCCCATCCTAACCTCCCCCCCCCCTTTTTTTTCTTTCTTCTCCCAGCTTCGAATGGTGGCAAGACGGCGCCCCCCTGCTCAAACCAACGCTCGTATCCCGCCTCATCAGCCCCCAGTACTGGCGCGCCCAGTGCGCGCTGCACTTCCCCGAGGGCGGCTACGCGGTCGCGCACGGCCGGCGCGCGCGCGACGTCAACGCCCGGACCGGCGGCTGGCACGCCACCAACACCACGCGCGCCATGCACACCAACGGCCAGCTCGACCCGTGGCGGGACGCGACGCTGAGTAGTCAATACAGGCCCGGCGGGCCGGCCAGGAGCACGAAGGCGCTGCCGGTGCGGGAGGTGGAGGGGGGGATGCATTGCAGTGAGATGTATGGGCCGAACTGGGAGGCGAATGAGGGGGTGAGGAGGCTGAAGGATGATGTGGTTGTGGAGATGGCCGGGTGGGTGGGGGGGTTCTATGAGGAGAAGGGGGTCGGGAAGCCGTGGGAGGTTTAGGGGGGCGGGGGGGTTAAGTGGGTGTGCTTTGCGTAGCGGGCGCGCGATGATTCCATGGGATGTATGTGATGCAATGTAATGAAGTGTGGCATTGGCAATCTCCTGTGTGTGTTTCGATTAGTGGCGCTGTTGGAGGAGCTGTGTTGTGGAATCGCAGTGCCTTTGGAGGTGGACGCCGATGTTGCTTTCCACCAATACCCCTATCGTCAAGCCCAAACCGAGCTTATAGCCCAAAAATCAGGCAATACCAAAACAGATACCATCCCTCCCCCACGCCCTCAACTCCCCCCAATCCCCCACAAACACCACACCCCCTCATCCGTCTCCCCCGCCCTTGTCACATTAAACCCCGACACCTCCACCCTCACCCACAAGTCCCGCTCCAGCCGCGCGTTCCCAACCCTCTCCATCATCCCGCCGCGCCGCCCCTCCCGCTCCGCCACCACCCGGAACCCGCACCTCTGCAACCGCGGCACCACGTCCTCCACGTACGCCGTCGCGCGCCGCACCACGCTCGTCACCGTCCGGCACTGCTCCGTGCACTTCTTGGTGCAGCTCTGCTTCCCGTTGCTGGTCGTGCACGACGTGCTGCACTTTTGCTGCGAGCACACCTTCTTGTCGCGGCAGTCGCTTAGCCAGCCGTAGACCGAGCCGGTGATGGCGTTGGTGTTGCCCGTGGTGTGCAGGGAGGCGAAGTAGACGGTGGAGGAGGGGGCGTAGCCCATGCAGGCGTAGGCGGAGGTGCGCGAAGCGAGGGAGGCTACGGAGGCGGTGATGATGGTGGATAGGCGGGGTTGGGAGCGGGAGGGGCGGGGGGAGCGGGACGAGGAGGAACGGCGGGAGGGGTGCCGGGACGAGGGGCGCGAGGTGGTACGTTGCTCGTAGGATTCGGTGTGCTTGGTGGTCTTGGTTCGTTTCCATGTTGTTGCGCGGCGGATGGACCATGAGGAGGATGGAGGCGGGGGGGAGTGTTGGCGCGTCCGCTGGGCTTTGCTCATTGTGGCGCGCCGCCAGAGGATGTACGCAATCGCGCCGCCCACAACGCCCCCGAGGACGGTCAGGATGATGATGGCCAGCTGGTTGCGGTACCCCTGTTTTACCCGCGCCAGCTCCTCGCCCATGAGAATCTGGCCCACCGCCGCGAGACAGCGCTCCGGGTAGCGGTCCGCCCAGTTCCACATCCTGTTGCCGTCGCAGATGGCGCCGGGGACATTGGCGCGCGCCGTCAGCTGGCACGCGTTGTACGCGAAGCTGGGATCGCTGCAGTCATCGCAGCCGAGGTAGCACGCGTCGTAGCCTGTAGTGCGGGCCGCTTCTTTCCATCTCCCAATATCGCCGTCCACCGATGCGTTGGCGATGAGGTGCTGGACCCGGGCAACCAGAGCATACGTCGTGCCGGCCGTGATGGCGCCGCCTATGGCAAGACCGACGGGGAGAGCGAGGCGAGAGAGGAGGCTTGGCTTTTCCGTGGTGTGTTCCCCCTCGGAGTCCAGGGTAGGTTCTGCGTCATCGCACTCGCCGCAGCGCTTGTTGACTGATTCTGATGATGACCGTCCGGCAGAGGTGTTGGGGAGTGCTTCTTTCGTGGACGGGAAAGGACTGATACCGTCGTCCATAGTTGCACTGTTGTAGCCGGTCCGTTGAAGGTGAGGCGACGGAAACGCGAAAATCAGATTCAAAATTCCAAAATCAGACCGTCCAAGACTCCAAGTAATGGAAGGAAAGAACACATGCCCATCGGAGGGAGGGAAGAAAGAACCTTAAACCGGCTTGCTGCCCGAGTCTTGCTTGTTCAAGCTTTTCAGCCCGGCGGAGCTGAAAACGCTATTGATCCCGCTAGGGCTAGGATCCCAGACCACGCCAATCACCACCCTGTCGGGTTGAACGCCTCGCTCCTTGGCAAGGTTGAAGTCCCGGGCCTAGGCCTGCCGGTATGATTCTAACTTTGCGGAGTATCCGGTACACCTGGTCTGTTAGTTTCTGGCAAGGATCCCCAGACTCGGGACCTCACCAATAAAACCGTAATCCTCCTCCCCCGCTCCTCGACCGACTCCTCCCCTAGGTTGTGGGACGCCACACACACCAGAAAGAACGAAGAAGTCGTGATTGTGTGTGTATTGTGTGTTGTGGTGTTCTGCTGCAGAGAGGGCAGAATGCCAGGGTGGCTGCAAGACTGTGGGAAGCAGGGCCTGTGGTTATGTGACCCACAACATAGGTTGGTGGTCCTTAAGGTCTCCGGCATCCAGTGCCAGATTTCGGAGCTCCACACACCCACTGCACAGGCCATATACAACCTAAAGTTGTACCGACAGGGGTAAGATTTTTGCACGCGCTAAAGATTTTCGCACACGAGCGAAGATTTACTTGCATCTTGCACGTAAAGAAGGTTTAGAAAGTCGTACATTCAGGCAAAAAAACCGCAAATGCTCTTGTATAATGCACTTATAGTGCCAAGCAAATAATACAATGCAATTCAATAGATTGAATTGTAAAATGAAGCGTTGATCCGACGGGCGCACGTACCACCTTGTTGAAATTGTTAGGGTGTACTTCGAAGGATGTTTCTTACAGGGGGGGGGGTGTGCCAAGGCGCTCCCCGATTTGAAACTGGATAGCACAGCTCGTCCTGAACCTGTCGCAGTGGAGCATTATTTCCAACCCCTGTCCCGCCACCTGTGCACGCCCTAGCAATACCACCGCCTATCTCTTCCTAAGTACTACCTACAATCTTTAAGTACTAGAAGTAGGGATATATCTAGAGGTACTGCCCGAAGGAACCCCTATATAGAAGATATAGGGCGAGGGCCTATAGAGTAGAAGGTGTCGTGATGTAGGGCTTAGCGCCTTGGCATAGTGGAACTTGGTACCTCTGGTATAAAGCTCACGTGCACTCTTCTCATATGTATATAGGCTCTATTAGAGCACTTCTCTTTCTCTAAATGGATTATCCCTTTCTATCTATTCGAACTTGCCCCCTGCCCTCCGCTAAGCCTTCTATTAGTGCGACAGTTATAACCCTAGTGCTCTGAACGTTATACGTAGCTACCCCTATTATACTATAGAAGTGTATTTGTTTCTTTTTCTATTTAGAATACTTTTTACTATACGTTTTTTCTAATTATATATCGCTAACCCTGCTAGAACTTATTATATTAGTATCTAAGATTACCTCTGTTAAGCTTACGGATTGCGCTAGCTATCTTATATAGTTCGTATAGTTCCGCTACTAGGCTAAAGATGTTTGTAAGGTCTAGAAGTACGTTAACCCTAAGACAACTAGTATTCTAGAGCCCGAGGAGCCCGAGGCTCCTACTACGTAGAGTATCCTAGAAGACTTCTAACAAGCAAGCTATATCTAGTATAATATAGCTATTATAGACTAGGAGCGCTAACCCGAAGCTAAATAGACTCTAGAATCTAGGCCGAAGCTCAAGGAGGATCCTACCCCTAAGGTAGTACGCGCTAAACTCCTAATCGAACAAGAGGACTATAAAGTAAAGTATACTAATTAGGATAAGCTTATAGTATATATTACTACCCTTAACGTCTAGCTTAAGTTAATAGTTAATAGTAGTCTATAGACTATAGCCCTTACTTAGAACTATAGAGAGGGGAAGGTTAGAACCTACGCGCTTATAGTCTCCCTTTATAAGCTCGTATCTCCTACCGATACCTTAGTCTTAATAATGGTTACCTAGGAATACTATTAGGTGCTCGAGCGCGCTAGGATTAGTAAGATCGACCCTATAGTCTAGCTCTAAGACTAGACTAGAGCCTACTAGAACGCTTAGGCGTATAATATCCTAGATGTTAAGGGTATACTTATAGTAAAAGGTTTTCTTAATATACTCTAGGTAAAGATCGCTCTAGACTAGGTAGGCTAGAAAGTAACTAATCTACTTTTAAAGTAGATAGTCTAGGCTAACTAGTACCCTCCTTTAATAAATATAAGAGGATATTTACTACTTTAGTTAATAAGGAGATTAGTATTACTACCGCTAAAGGCCCGAGCCTATTTACTACGTTCCTAACGCTTAGTTAGGGCTAATTAGAGGGTAGCCGCGCGCCTAAAGCTAAGACTAGTAGCGGCCCCTCGACTAAGTAGAACCCCTGCCCTTACTAGCCTAATAACAAGTATAGTTAGAAGCTTAATCGCTATTTTACGCTTAAGATAGCAGTGACTAGGGTCCCTAGTAAGTTTGGGTAGCTACCTAATATAGAGCGGGCTAAGATCCTTACTTAGCTGAAAGAGCCCTGCTAGAAGGAGGTAAGTACTACTATAGTAGAACGTAGTTAGGTTAATAAATCCTCGTTAAATAGTTCGGGTAGATACCCTAGTTCGATTAACGCTACTATAATTAATCCGTCGATTATAGGACCCTTTAGCGTATTCTCTACTCTCTCCTTTTCTAAGTACCTGCTCTCTAAGAGCACTCTAGTTAATAACTATAGTGCTATTTATATTGTTAATAGCAAGGATCTGCTTGTCCCTAGCACTTTCGTTAAGGCTAAAGGAAATAAGTACGTAGAGGCTAGTATATCTGCTTGCCCGATTATAGGTACTAGCTAGCGTATTATTAAGAACGTGATCGATAGCCACTATAGACCTGCTACTAAGGACCTAGTATTAGAGAATATAGCTATAGTTAAGGGATTCTATATTAATATTGTTACTAAGGCTACTCTATATAAAGTAGGGCTCTAGTATCTAGGTTTAGACTGCTTACTACGCTATAGCATGCTCGAGAGGAATACCCTAGTTAAGAAGCTATTACGTATATATAATCTTATCTTCCTCGAATATATTCCTCTTACCCTCTGCTCGACGATTCCTAGCTATATTCTAAGGAGCTTTATAGGGACTATAGTAATTACATTAACGATAGAAAAAGTGTTTAGGCGTGTAAAGGCTACTACTATATAGCGGTCGAAGGATCTATAGCGCCCGAAAGAGGATTTAGACGCGCTCTAGTACGTTAGATCTAGTTATCTAGGTCTAGAAGCGCTATAGGTACTTGTCTAAAACGTTAGAGGAGTTTGGATTAAGGGTATTATACGACTTAAGTATACGAGCTACGTTTAAATATATATATACTAAGTGATCTCGAGACGTCCTTTAGACAACGCCTTTATACAACTGTTCTAGAGGATCTTATAGGACCTATTCGATTACCCTACGAGCTTTAATAGTAAGAACTAGCTTCTTATAATTAAGGATAAGTATAGCAGTAAGCTTTTCGTTTTTTGTTTAGTAACTAAGACGTAAGCCGAGCTTTTTAACACGCTATCTACGTTTAAGGCGTAGGTAAGAAGGCAATATAGCCTCTCTGTTTGCAAGATTCGGTCGGACAATAAGGTAGTAGTAATAGCCTTTAAAGGCTTTACTTACTATAAGATATAGGCTAAGGAGGAAGGTATCGACATTAAGACGTCCCCTATATATACCTTAGAGCCTAATAGGGGTGCTAAGCGCGTAGGCTAAGAGATTATTAATAAGGCTATTAAGATAGGACTTTACGTCGACCTCCTTAAGAACCTCTAGAGCGAGACTACGCCTATAGCTACGCTATTGTATAATATAAGCCCTAACAAAGCGTACTACTAGTAGTCTCCTAATGAAATACTATTGTTATAGTTTTAGTAGTACTTTCGCTAGTATACTCTAAGTATAATCAAGGAGCTTACTACGGACCTCCGACTAGATTAGAGTAGCATTATAGCGTATAGTTACTATACCTACCTGCTTAATAAGGAGCAAGAGGCAAAGCGTTCGAGGCAAGCATTCAAAGTAATACCTTAAAGGTATATCGGATACCTAGTTAGGTACTATAGTACTAACATTTATAGGATCTAGGTACTAGTATTAAAGCGCGTTATCGTTACCTAGAATGTTACCTTTAATAAGGAAACTTTCTTCGACCCTATTCGTAAGGAGCAGGAAAAGCTACCTATTGGGATTATTAACGGGCTTACTAATCTTCTTAACGAGGGGGAGAAGAGCTAGGACGCTAGTATTTTAGATATATAGGTTAATAAGGAGGAAGTGCTTTTAGAGTCCCTTAAGGTTACTACGTAACCTCTTAGCGAGTAGGCTAAGCCTGCTACTAAGACTATAGCACTACCTGCTATAGTACCTTAGGAGTCTAGTTAGGACTTAGGGGTAGGTAGAGCGTAAAAGACATACAAAGGACTCCTAACCCCTAAAGGAACTCCCGAGCTAGCTATAGCTAGTATAGAAAGGAGCATTACCTAGTTGACCTAAGTAGGTTAGGGCGTAGATAGTAATAAGGGGTCTGCTCTCGAAGTTAGCGAGGATATTAAAAGTATAGGCGGGGATTTTAGAGCACGAAGATCAGACTCTAAAAGCTTAGTAAATATCTAAAACGAGATCGTTATAAGTAGCGAACTTACAGAGGGTACAATATCTTCCTAGGGCGCTTTACTAGCCCCTAAAGTAGCTAAGCCTAAGTATCCTAAGCTAAGCGTATTAGTATATTAGTAGCGGACTATATACCCGCTTACTGTTACAGGCACAGCCTGTGTCATATGCCATGTCATATGCCATGCTATGTGGTTGGCTGAGCACCCTGTAGCCAGAGGAGCGTAGCTCTATACTAGGTAGAGCTCGCCGCGTAGAGCCTTTAGCCCTTGCGAGCTCCTACGAAGGTTGCACTGTTATATAACCTTGTTATATACGACCGTTATAGTAGGTTGTACCTTCAACTCGCGCGCGTAGCTAGTTAGACCATTAGAGGCAGATCGAATACCTTAGACTAGCTAGAACGCTTCTTTTTTCCAACGTACCGGACTTTGTTTAACCTCGACTATATAGTATAAGTTAAAACGAGCACCCTACCCCTATTTACAGTCCGACGTATAGGATATCCGACGTATAGGACTACCCCCTATAGAACTACCCTAACGAACTAGGATAATAGATAGGGTAGAAGATAGTAACAATATACTAATATAGGCGCTAGAGCAAGCTAGCCTGTCGCGTGCCGCTATTATACGCGAGTAGCTAAGAGCCGCGCTAGCGGAGTAGAAGGCGATACTTGCTACGCTTGCTAATACCTAGGCGATAGCTAACAACGTAGTTACCGAGGGTAAGGCGCTCTACGAATAGCTTAAGGCGTAGAAGTATACGAACGTAGTAATCTCGAAGATACTTAAGGAGTAGAGACTAATAACCCTATAGGCGCTCGAGGCGACAAGCGCCGCGCTAGCCAGAGGCGGTAGAGGTAGTAGCTAGCCGTTATACTAGCCCTATAACAAGGACAACCTAGCTGTAATATCCCTCCTTTACCTAATACCGTTTATAGGGGAGGAGAAGGATACTATTAAGTAGACTACCCTATTTAACGACTAGTTAGATAAGGTCTAGGGGCGCTAGAGAATACGCCCTTGCAAGTTCTTAACCGAGTGTACGAAGATCCTATATGCTAAGGCGATACTTAGTAGCAACGCAAGCTATATAGTTAAGTCGAAGCTCTAGACAATCGAGAACTACCTAAACGACAATAGGCGCTAGTACTAGATAACTAGAACTAAGTTCCTAAACGACCTTAAGAAGCGGTATATAACCTATAACGTCGCTACGGCGGCTACGAACTAGCTCTATATACTCGTCTAGGAGAATAAGTTCGCGAACTTTAATCACTTCCTAACGGAGTTCTCGAACCTAGCCGATACTACTAATATCGAGAGTGCGACGTAGGTCCGTATGTTTAGAGAACGGATCTTAGCCCGTCTCTCGGCCGCGTTTACGTTATAGGTTAGGCTACTAGCGTCGGACGACTTCGACGTATAGGCCGAGATAGCCTAGACCCTATCTACGAACTTAGATATAGAGGACTTTAGGAAGAAGATCCGTAGTAGCAACGGCGCGTTCGCTATATATTATAGTAGTAGTAGCAGGGGTACTAGGAGAGCCTAGGATCCTAACGCTATAGAGATCAACGCCGTTACCCTAGCCGCGCTTATACTATAAGAAAAGGAGCGCTATAGGGCTAGCGGCCTATACTTTAAGTACGGCGCTAGCGACTATATCTTAAGGTATTACCGGGCTAGCCGAGGAGGCTATAGTAGCCGCAGCGGCTAGCTATAGCGCGGAGGCGCGTAGGGCTATGGCGGTACGTAGGGCTATAGCAGGGTATAGGGCTATAGCGGCGCGTAAGGCTATAGCGGGGCGTAGGGCTACAGCGGAGCGTAGGGCTATAGCGGAGCGTAGGGCTATAGCGGCGCGTAGGGATAGTAGCAGCCTTAGGGATAGTAGTAGCCTACTTAGTAAGGCTTCGGTTAAGCCCCCTCTAGGGGCCTCCTGGCTCGCGGCGGCGTAAGCGGCTATACTAGGGCCTATTAGAGGGGTTAAAGCAGGCTCGCTATACGTTTTACGGACGCCCCTAACTAGAGCGGTTTTGTCGTTAGGGAGGTAGATAAGTAGAAGGACTGTAGCGCTTACTAGAGTATAGAGTAACCCCCTAGTTTCGGCTTCTTATATAACAATAAGGGAAACAAGGAGCTCCTATAAACTATCGCTTATAGGAGGGGTACCGCTAGCTATAGGAAGGATAGGGAGATAGTTTAGTTATTAGTACTATAGATAGTAGCGCTAAATCTATTCTCTTATTATCGTACCTAGCGGTTAGTAGGTACAATATAGAGTACGTAGCACTTATAGACTTAGGTTATATAGGTCTAGCGTTCGTGGATTTTAGCTTTGCGGTTGCGAATAGGCTACTACTAGAGAAGCTAGTAGTATAGCGGCTGCTATTTCTAGCCGATAGAGGGTTCTTACACTAGATCGAGCACTTAGCGGCGCTTACACTAGTCGTTAGTAACTACTAGGAGACCCTAGTGTATTTCGTTATAACGCTTGCAAAGGAGACCCTAGTAATCTTAGGCCTCCTATAGCTACGGAAGTATAACCTACGGATCGACTAGGAGACCCTATAGCTCGAATTTATAGAGTACTACTGTAGGAGGTACCTACTAGAGTATATTAGGAGCTAGGTCGCTCGGTAGGTAGGCTAGCTAGAGGTACCCCTACCCTTTAGGAATAGCGAGCGGTACTATATAACGGTAAAGGACGTACCTAAAGACAACGACTATAGTACCTTTAGTAACGACGACAAGGTTACTATCGCTACAAGCAAGCTCTCTAACTACAAGAGAGCTAGGCGGTCCGATAGGCGGAGACGGGCCTATAGACGGTAGAGATCCGCGTCCTAGGGAGGCGTATAGGCCGACCTACAGGGGACGCTTGTACCGCTAGGAGCGATAGGCGTGCCGGTTAAAGCGCCGCCCTCTACATTACTAAGGCTAGTAGAGGTAGTAGCTAGCGCTAGGAGACTACCTCCTAGACCCTATTCCCCCCCCTACGCCCTGCCCCCGCTTAGTTAAGTATAGAGGAAGATCCGCTAGGATAATACAAAGATCCTAAACGGAGCGAGCTTCCTAGCGATATACTAATAGAAGGGCGTAGTAGTTATATAGACTATAATAAGTAAGCTAAAAAGAGCAGTAAAGGCTAAGAAGAGAGACTATATACTAGTTCTACCTAAGTAGTTTTTTAAGGACCTACTAAGTTAAGAGAGTATACTAGAGTACGCAAAGTCAATGCTCCTAGTAAGGTTCTATAGCTTTATCGACGCGCTTGCTAAAGGGGATAAGAAGCTTAATAAGATTATAGAAGAGGATTCTAAGAAGTTCTTTGATAAGGCGGATAGACTAGCGCCTACTCTAGACAAGATTAAGGCGCGCCTACCGAAGGAATACTAAGACCTAGTAGCTACCTTTGTCCTATAGGATACTAATATCTTACCCCCCTACTATATATATAACTATAGGATCAAGCTGTTCCTAGGGAGTATAGTCCTATACTTAAGGAATCGCCTAATGTCGCCAATAGAGCTATATATACTAAAGCGCTAGCTCGATAATAACCTTACGAAGGGGTTTATCCGGCCCTTACGCTCGAGCGCCTCGTTACCTATCCTTATAGCCTAGAAGCTAGGCGGAGGCATTAGGATCTACATTAACTACTATAGTATTAATAACGAAACGCTAAAGAGCCAGTACTCTATCCTACTAATCTAGGAGACCCTAGACTCTATCTATAAGGTAAAGATCTTTACGAAGCTTAACGTAATCGCGGCGTTTAACCGAGTATATATAGCGCCGGGCTATAAGTAGCTTATAGCGTTCATTATAAGATTCGGCCTATATAAGACGCTAGTTACGCCGTTTGGCCTATAGGGCGCGCCTGCTACCTTCTAGCATTATATAAACAATATCCTCTATAACGCTCTGGATAACTACGTAATAGCGTACCTAGACGATATCCTAGTCTACTCTAGTACGCTCAAGGAGTATATTAAGCAAGTTAGGGAGGTGCTAAAGCGTATAATCGACGTAGGCCTATAGGTAGATATCGACAAGTGCGAATTCTATATAAAGCGGATAAAGTACCTAGGGCTTATTATTACGCCTAGGGGCATTAAGATAGACCTAGACAAGGTCAAAGCGGTACGTAATTAGGAGGCTCTAGAGACAAAAAGGTACCTCTAGCGGTTCTTAGGGTTCGCGAACTTCTACCGCCGATTTATACAAGGTTTTTCGAGCTATATATAGCCGCTATACGAGCTTACGAAGAAGACGGTAGACTAGGAGTAGTCCGAGCAGTACAAGGCGGCTTTCTAGCGCCTAAAGGTATACTTTATTATAGCACCGGCACTACGGATATATAACTAGGAACAGCAAGTAGTAGTAGAAGTCGATACGTTAGACTAGTCGGCAGGTAGAGCGCTACTATAGGAGGGGGATAACGGCGAGTTATATCCGGTTGCTTACTTCTTAGTAAAGTATACTATAGCTGAGTGTAACTATAATATCTATAATAAGGAGCTCCTTGCAATCGTTAAAGCGCTCGAGGAATAGCGCCCTAAGCTCGAAGGTATAGCTAAGAGGTTCAATATTATTATAGATTATAAGAACCTACAGACCTTCGGTATAACGAAGCAGCTGTCGCTACGCTATATATACTAGTTAGAGTTCTTATTGCGCTTTAACTTCTAGATTATCTACCGCCTAGGTATAGTAAACGGCCGCCCTAACGCGCTTAGTAGGAAGCTAGAGTTTATACTAAAAGACGTTAAAGATAATAGGCTATAGAACAGACAGCGCCCCCTGATCGACCCGAGCAAGTTCGACCTAGAGACCTTTAGTAGCAAATATAACGCTAAGCTACTAGGCAAGATACTAGAGCTCTTTAGCCTTAACGTTTCGCGCTACGCTAACGACCTTATTGTCACGGGTCTAGCTGTAACATATGGCCGTATGGCCATTGCGGGCCGTATGGCCATTATGGAGCGGTTGTGCGATATAGGGCCTGTAGAGCCTGCAGCATGTGGAGCCCGCTACGTAGGGCTTATCCCTAGCGGGCTACACCTACTATCTTAAGTTCCTTGTACAACTATATCGAATATATACGTACCCTAACATTAGGCATTTACCACCTGTAATAGTTAGTTATACCTTCTGTTCGTGTACGTAGACCTTCGTCGATTAATTACGACGAATTTACGTTACACGAACTAACCGAAATTACAATTCGACTACCCTAAACCTAAGAAACTAATAAGATAGTTAGTCCTAGAACAATAAGATAGTCCGATACCTAAACCTAAGAAACCCGAACCCCCGAACCTAAGAACCTAAACCTAAGAAACCTAAATAGAGAAGATAGCAAGTACTATAGACGTTAATGTAAGCTCTATAGCCTAAGTGCCTATTCCTATTAAGGATATACGTAGTAAGGCTAGCGTAGCCCTAAAGGAAGAGATATACCTGAAACTAAAGGGTTATTTTAAAGGATACTATAGGCTGTTTATAGGTAACAACCTCCTGCTTAAAGCGCTTAAGAGAACTAGAAAGGACAATACAATAGAGAGGATAATAGCGAACCTTGCCAAATATATCCTTAGGGGCGCGACCGAGGAAATCTAGAGATAGATAGTTAGGGCGAACGAGGTAAACGAGAAGGCTATAGTTCTATAGGTAGAGAATAACGTTTTAACAAGGCTAATCGAGTCTAGGAAGCTAGGTTGTAGCGGCGGCGCTAGAGAGGGTAGTATACTATACGCCTCTACGTTCTTGGGCTCCGAGCGGGACTTAGCGAAGCGAACTATATAATTCAGAATATAGAAGACGCTAATTACAGTGCGATAGGCTATAAGGCCGCTAGAATATATAACCGAGAAAGCGAAGATCCTTTATATAGCCTCGCTACTAGAGGGAATCGTAGCTATAGGAATTAGTAACTATATCGATACTATTATCGCGAATCTAGGCGATAAGTAAGCCTAGGTATAGACAACTACTAACGAGTTTATTAAGTTCCTTTCTAAGAAGTACGTAACGATAGATCTAGTAGCTAACGTAGAGAACAAGCTACGTAAAATAGCGTAGAAGGACAAGTATATAAAGTTTATAGACTTTATTATAGAGTTCTTAAACCTCTATAACCTAAGTAACTAGAATAACGCTACCCGCGTACACGCGCTAAGAGAGAAGCTTTCGAAGCTAATACAGGACCTGATCCTACTATAGACGAACCTCCTTGTTACGGGTCTAGCCGTGACATATAGCCGTATGGCCATTGCGGGCCGTATGGCCATTATGGAGCGGTTGTGCGATGTAGGGCCTGCAGAGCCTGCAGCATATAGAGCCCGCTACGCAGGGCTTATCCCCGGCGGGCTACACCTACTATCTTAAGTTCCTTGTATAACTATTGAACTGGGGCAGACAGCTCTTAGCCAGAACAGGGGGGCATTCGTGGTGGATTTTTCGTTTTTTGACTGCTTGCAGCGCTATACGTTGTTTTGTAGTCATATATATAGCCAGTCAGTCCGCCCACTTGGGCAGACGACAACACTCTTGGGACATAAAACTCCCCCCCCTAAATTTGACACTTTTGGCTCCAAGCCTTCCCGCTGCCTCTAGGCACATGTTTTTATAGTGATTTTGTTCGCCTTCCTCTAAACAGGGGGAGATATATATCCGGAGGGCGATATCTTGATCCGATCGGTCACAATTGAAGTCCGAAGATACGTCGGTAACCTTAGACGCTTGCCGACTTGTCTATCCCTACTATAGTCTTGCCTACTACTATAGAGTAGGTTAGTTTGTAGTTTGCTCTAGTTCAAATAGGGGCTTAATCAGGAAGAAGCTCTACTTCGTGTCTAAACTAGACTTAAAGATCCAGGCACTACTCTTACATCGGAATATAGAATCTGCCGCTAAGATATTCGACAAAATCAGAGGCGTAGGAGATCTATACACGCGCTAAGCAACTAACACACCCTTACCGCCTGTTTAGCCAGCGACGATTTCGGCGACCTTGTTGTCGAATCGGAGGGTTCCTGCGTTTAGCTATAGATCTTTAGCGACCTGCTCGGTTACCTATACTAGGGGTATACGACATTATCGGAAATAAGACCTTAGCCTCTAAGGGCGCGAGGCTCCCCCTGTTTGTTACAAGCGCCTAGGCTTCGTAAGAACAGGGGGTTATACATATTGGATTTAACATAGTTAATTAGAAGCATTCGTTTTGCTACTGCGGCTATTATTATTAGACGTATTTGTACTAGTCCGGACGTGGATATAGGTAGCCGGCCTGCTCCAGTACGCCAACCATATTATTCGAAAAGTACGCTTAGAAGGATTCGAATCTTAGATATACGCTAAGCCCTCTATTAGAATAGAGGGGGACGAAATACAGTTCGTTGCCCTAGACACATTTGCTTACTCTATTAGGATCCTATATCGTTCGAGAAGTATACTCGGAAGGGGTTAAGTCTCTAGAAATACGCTAGGGCTTTATTAGAACACAATACTAAGGATATACGATACTATTAGAAAATAAGATCTTGGCCCCTAAGGACGCTAGACTCCCCCTGTTTACTATAAGCGCCTAGGCTTTGTAGGAACAGGGGGTTATACATATTGGATTTAACAAGGACATTCGCCTTTACTACCGTAGCTATTATTAGGGCAGGTGCATTTAGAAAAAGGAATTAGATTAGAGTCTTAGAAATACGCCAGCTTTATTAGAACATTAGCATCTTAGATTCGGACCTCTAGAAATACGCTAGCCTTAGTGGAAACATTAGTATCTTAGATATACGCTAAGCCCTCTATCAGAATAGGGGGACGATATTAGTTCGTTGCCCTAAACACATCTACTTACCCCTATATACAATTAGAAGATCGATAAGAAGCCTTAAAGAGCCCCTAACGCTAAACTCGGCCCCCTTTTGTCAACATTTTTTTTCCTACTCCCCCTGCGCCCCGACTCTTTAGAAGAGTTGACTAGTCTTGCGCCGCTATTAGAACACCTGGCTACCGCTGTCGAACCGCTACCCAGGGACGATTTACGGTCTCCCTAGCGCCCTCCCCGGTCCCCCCGTCGCTAGCCATCCTTAGCCGCCAGGACCCCTACCCCCTAACGGGCACGGCGCCTCCGCCCTCTAACAGGCACGGCGCCTCCGCCCCTAACTGGTATAGCCCCCCCTAACTACTACGGTACCCCCCTACCCCTACGAACCGGCTTAGCAACTAGACAATTTGTAGGTAAGAAGATAGCCCGCCGTTAGAACAAAGGGACAACCGCTTGGCCGGGAGGCTAAGTCGTAGTCGAAAGGGAAGAGAGACGGTAGTAAGCTCGTCGTAGAGTAGAGGTATAGGAAGCTACTAGAGTTTTAAGGGGTTAGCGTGTCATTCCCTTCTATTAAAAGTTCTTGCATTTTTACCCTTATTTCCTTTCTACCCTTCCTTTCTTATATACCTCCCTTATGTCCTCGTTTTTCTTACAAATTCTTCGCTTCTCCCTATATTCTAACGGACCCCCCTCGAGTCGTTTATTCTTTTTTTTAGTACCCGACCCTCCCTTAGGACCGTTTCGTCCTCGGTTACGTCGCTATAAGCCGAACCCCCTCTCTATACGCCTATTGTTATTAGCGGATTACTGCCTCGAGGTCGAAATGTAGGATCTCCCTAGATAGACAAGATAATAAAGGATAGGCGGTTAGGGTTATAATACCGGCCTTAAGAGAGTGAGCCGGATACCCCTCGTTAACGGATTCCTAGCTATACTCCTTACTAGACTATAGACAGTTGCTACACTTGCTATTAAGGACCTTAGGCACTAAGACGCAGCTATAGAAGGGCTATATTGTCTAGAACCGGACCTAGTCGCCAGTCCCCGGGTATAGACTAGTAGTTACGGTACGCTAGTACGCTTCTTAATAGCAGCAATATAGAATCGAATTGCTATACCTAGGATCAGTACCGGCTTCACTAGAACAGAGGGAGAGTTACTTACTTATACCTAAAGAACTAGACGAAGAACCCCTCGCGATAATTTAGCTAACTGTAGAAGTTATATAGCTACCGCCTAAGATATAGACCGTTGTACTACTCGATAAAGACAGGGCGAAGCCGGCTAAAGAACCCTCGCTGCTTGAAGAGCGCCTGGTAGCCGTCGTTAAGCTAGACCTGGCCCTAGAACTTTAATAACGCCCGCTGGTTATACGGTAGCCGCTACTAAAGGAACGGTATCTCCCCCTCGCTCGAGTCTAATACCCTCGAGATCTGTAGCAGCTAGGCTACTAGGAACTAGAAGACCGGTAGCACGAAGGGTTACTAAGCGTCAGAAGGCCAGGGCTTGTCGGTATTATAAGTCGGCCGGACGACCTAGACAAATTGACAGGGGACTATAAATCTCCGGTCCTAGGAGAGCGTTAAGTCTACGGGCCGGCTTATAATCCGTAGGAGCAGGGGGCGAAGACTGGTATCGACCTGGACTTCTAACTAGGAGAGCTCGAGGTTCTACTAAGAGGGAGCTATAGTATTGTATAATACGAATTCTAACGCGGGAGCGTAGTCGAATTCGAAAGGGAAGAGGAAAGGCAAGCAAGCGAGCAGGCTAACCCCCCCTTCTTATACTACTCCCCTAGAACAGGCGGCGAAGCTATCCCAAGTTATCCGGCTAGCACGAAAGAAGGAGCTATAGAGAGATCTTTCGATTCCCCCCCTCTTTCTAAGGGCCTGGAACAGATAGCTAGTTTATCCTAAGTCAAGCTACTAGCGTAACGGAAGGAGTTACTAGCCCCTCTCTTACTCAGGTTATACAACCCCTTTTCTTTATATTATACGGGAGCGCTATAGCACGAACGGAAGGAGCTACGAAATTGCGAATTCTGACGTAGGAGCGTGGTCGAATTCGAAAGGGAAGAGAAACTATCAGTATACGAACAGGCTACTAACCCTCCCTTCTAATACGGCTCCTCTAGAACAGACGGCCAAGCTATCCTAAGTTATCTAGCCAGCACGAAGGAAGGAGCCACACAGGAATTTTTCGACTTTTCGGCTACCTTCTCGCCTATAAAGTCTTCCTTACTAGCCCTTAATTTTTCGCATTTTCCTCTCTCCCTTAAATAACATCGACCTTATTCGCTATCTCCTCCCTCTATTCTACTTAAGCCGTACGTAACTATCGGTCTTTTACCCTCGTTTAACACCCGATAACTTCTCCTTAATTTTATTTCCCCCCCCCCCTTAATATATTAACTAACCCGTACTAGCTTAAGTCCTAAAGGACAGGCGTCGGCAATGGCTAGAACGCGCCCGGAGCCTTTAGAAGCAAGCTCTAGCGCCTAGTTAATAGAAGGGTTAATTTCCTAGCCTAAGTCAAGAGCCGATAGCTATACTAGCTGCAAGCTACGGGTAGTTACAAGGAGGACCAGATCCTAACAAGTCTCTTCCCTGGCCTTGCGACCCCTAGAATAGACAGGGAGACCTTTTATAGAGTCGCCTGGCCGACTGTGGTATGCTCGTTCTACGATTTGGAGGGTATAATCGAGAACAAGGAGTAGCTCTAAGGCTATAACCTTATCGTCGCCCTATGCTATTTCCTAAGCGGCCTCGAGGACTAGGTGTATATTTACAATACCTGGATTAGTAATAGTAACTCGGTCTACCCCCTAGAGACTAACCTAAATATACAGCGAGTAATAGCCTCGAAGCGATTCTGGGTTATCTTAGGTATAAAGGACCTAAGTCATTGGATTCTGACAATTTACGACTAAGCCTGCTACACTATAGTATACTTCGACTCCCTGAGATACCGCGCGAGGGATACCTACCTCTACTAGCTAAAGATTATAAGCTAGATCCAGGCGTCCAGCCTCTACCCTAGTAATACGAAACCGGAGGTATATAAGCGCGGACCGGTATAGTCAAAGGACTAGGAATATAGCGTGTAGGTTCTGGAGTATACCTGCCTGTTCTTCCAGGAAGGACTATAAGCCAGGGGTATCTACGACGCTCCGCCGTAGATATAGAGTCGGATCTTTAACGGCGCCTAGATGAACACTAGGACGAGGATCGAGTATATAATCGTCGCCTAGCTAGCTTACATCCGTTACGCGCTAGGCTTCGAAGGATATACGCCTATCCGCCCGTACGATATGGACATAGTAGCCTATAACGAGCAGAAAGCCGGGTTCAGTCCTTCCGCCTCTAGCACCCTGGCGCTAAGGGCCCCTTCCTTAGAACCAGAGGCTATAATAAGAGACGACGAACTCCGTAACGCGATTAATAAGTTTTTAGAGTTGCTCCGAGATAACGACTAACTTAGTTTTACCTCTAGGCCCCGAACAGTCTCTCGGCAAACAACACTAGCCACCTGTTCAGGGACAGCCCTATCGGAGGACCGCTAATCTTTATTATAGTTGCTAAGTCTCGGGCTAATACGTACAACCTCCGGCAGTTCCGCTATCGGCTTCATTACCCGATAGATATCCAACCTCCTTCGACCCGGCCTACTACCTTCTACGTCATCGCTAGCGATTATTAGGATCCTGTCTTCGCCCGTTTAAAGAGAGTAGGAAGATACCCCGGCGTCGCTACCGTCCTAGCTACGGCCGGAGCCTCGTAAGACAAAGTCCTCTGGCGATTCTACAGCGACACCAAGGACTAAGACGCCACGGTCACAGTCATAGTCACAGCCGTAGCCAACCCCCTTAAGACGCTCTCAGCGTCTAGCCGGTATCCCCCCTAAGACTATTAATCTCCCGGCACCGTAGTTGCCTCCTATCCAGGAAGAGCCTGCCTCTAGAGTGGTTGTCCGCCCGCCAACCTTTTAAGATACGTTCCCTTATAGGTTCCGTATACTACCGCTACATATGCCGTAGTTCGCTGGGTAGGACGATATCGACAAGCAAGCGGAAGAGCTTGAGCGCTGTCAGCAGGGTGCGCAAGCATAGGATCAGCGGCTAAGTCGCGCCAAGAGGGCTCGTCGCCGGGAGCAGGGACGTTGATGGACGGAGATAGATAGAGCTTTGTTTTGTTTTGCGAGTTCTTGGGCAGGAGCCCTGGCAAACTCGAAAGGGAAGTGTAAACTAGGGCAGACAGCTCTTGGCTAGAACAGGGGGGCATTCGTAGTGGATTTTTCGTTTTTTAACTACTTGCAGCGCTATACGTTGTTTTGTAGTTATATATATAGCTAGTTAGTCCGCCTACTTGGGCAGACGACAACACTCTTAGGATATAAAACTCCCCCCCCTAAATTTGACACTTTTGGCTCCAAGCCTTCCCGCTGCCTCTAGGCATATGTTTTTATAGTGATTTTGTTCGCCTTCCTCTAAACAGGGGGAGACATATGTCCGGAGGGCGATATCTTGATCCGATCGGTCACAATTGAAGTCCGAAGATACGTCGGCAACCTTAGACGCTTGCCGACTTGTCCATCCCCACTGTGGTCTTGCCCACCACCATGGAGTGGGTTGGTTTGTGGTTTGCTCCAGTTCACTATATCGAATATATACGTACCCTAACATTAGGTATTTACTACCTGTAATAGTTGGTTGTACCTTCTGTTCGTGTACGTAGACCTTTGTCGATTGATTACGACGAATTTATATTATACGAACTAACCGAAATTACAATTTAACCGCCCTAAACCTAAGAAACTAACAAGATAGTTAGTCCCGAAACAACAAGATAGTCTAATACCTAAGCCTAAGAACCTGAACCTAAGAAACTAAACCCCTGAACCTAAGAAACCAAACCCCTAAACCTAAGAACCTAAACCTAAGAAACCTAAACAAAGAAGATAATAAGTACTATAGACGTTAATGTAAGCTCTATAGCCTAAGTGCCTATTCCTATTAAGGATATATATAGTAAGGCCGCTATAGCCCTAAAGGAAGAGATATACCCGAAACTAAAGGGTTATTTCGAAGGATACTATAGGCTGTTTATAGGTAATAACCTCCTACTTAAAGCGCTTAAAAGAGCTAGAAAGGACAATATAATAGAGAGGATAATAGCAAACCTTGCCAAATATATCCTTAGGGGCGCGACCAAGGAAATCTAGAGATAGATAGTTAGGGCGAACGAGGTAAACAAGAAGGCTATAGTACTATAAGTAGAGAATAACGTTTTAACAAGGCTAATCGAGTCCGGGAAGCTAGGCGGTAGTAGCGGCACTAGGGAGGGCAGTATGCTACACGCCTCTACGTTCTTAGGCTCCGAGCGGGACTTAGCGAAGCGAACTATATAATTTAGAATATAGAAGACGCTGATCACGGCGCGATAGGCTATAAGGCCGCTAGAATATACGACTAAGAAAGCGAAGATCCTTTACGTAGCTTCGCTACTAGAGGGAATTGTAGCTATAGGAATTAGTAACTATATCGATACTATTATTACGAATCTAGGCGATAAGCAAGCCTAGGTATAGACAACTACTAACGAGTTTATTAAGTTCCTTTCTAAGAAGTATATACCGATAGATCTAGTAGCTAATGTAAAGAATAAGCTATATAAGATAGTATAGAAGGATAAGTACGTAAAGTTTATAGACTTTATTACAGAGTTCTTAAACCTCTATAACCTAAGCAACTAGGATAACGCTACCTATATCCGCGCGCTAAGAGAGAAGCTTTCGAAGCCGATATAGGACCTGATCCTACTATAGACGAACCTCCTAGCCTAGGATAACTTCTAGGGATAGGTTACTATAGCCTAAGCCTAGGCTAATAACCTTAAAATAAAGGAACACTTAAAGAAGGCTAACGAGCTAAACTACTATAATAGCTACAATACTAAGAAGGAAGGCAAGGACCTAAACGCTATAGACGTTAACCGGGTAACTACTACTAAGGACAAGGCGAGTATCTTATAACTCTCTAACTTAGAGAGTGAGCAGTATATAGCTATAGGTCTGTATTTCCTCTATAGTATAAGGGGCTATATTGTAGCGAAATATATAGAGAAAGGTAAGTAAGCCTAGAATAACCTAGGCGCTAGAGGTAGAGGGTAGCGGGGCGGCCGTAGCAACTATAGCGGATTTAGTAACAACGGCGGATTCGGTAACAATAGTAGCGGCCTAAACTAGAATAATAATAGCGGCCTGAACTAGAACAACTACAATAGTAGATTCAACAACAACAATAGCGGATTCGGTAATAACAGTGGATTCGGAGGCGGCGGAGGCTACGGCGGCGGCAGATACCTATATCGATAGAATAACAATAACTAGAACTTTAGTAACAACGGTAGAGGCCGCGGCGTGTACCGCGTACGATTTATAGACTAAGGCTACGTTCTAGGAGAAGTCGATTACAATAACGCTAAGCGCTACGAACCTAAATCGAGTATAGAAGACCTAGAATAGTAACAATAGCACTAAGGAAATGCCTAGCCTCTACGCGAAGACGCGCGTAGGGGCACGAAGGCTATTATAGGGGAGGTAGTAGCGATTTAGTTATTAGCGCTATCGGTTAGATAGCTAATTCAATCCTATTATCCTCCTATATTGTAATAAGCAAG
>MU853410.1:714169-739750 GCA_033297235.1 Trichocladium antarcticum
AACTGCCTAATAAAATACTACTAGGGGCCCCCCCTAGAAGAAACTGGACTTGAACGAAGAGCGGAAGAAGGAGGAGATTGTTAGCTACCCTAGAACCAATCACATCTAACAAAGGGGGCAGGTAGGGTTAGAGAAGGCTAGGGCATCACGTAGTATAAAGGAAACAGAAGCGGGGAGATCAAATCGAAGAGTGGAGGTTTTCATCCGGCCTAGCGAGGGTACGGTTTCCTGTACTAAACAAACTAGTAGAAGGACCGGCGCGCCGTAAGGCATATCGGTGTACGAATAAATAATAAATAATTAACTAGAAGGCTATACGTTAAGATACTATAACAACTTCGTCTATAGAAGCTAAGCTCTTAGTACTATCGACGCTTAGGCGCGAGATAATAGCGCTTAAGCGCTTATTTTAGGATATCGAGTTAGATCTAGATAAGCCCTAGAGGGTTTTCTATAATAATTAGCAGACTATTCGGCTAGTTATAGGCGAGAAAGAGCGCATTAGTACTTGTTTACGTTGTATAGATATCTATAACCTCTAGCTACGCTAAGAGTATAGTAGAAGGTCGTTCAAGGTAGTGTATCTACCTATAGGTTTAATACTAGCGGATAGTCTTACTAAGTAGCTTAGTTGTTAAAAGTTCAAGCACTTTAGATTACTATTAAACTTATAAGGTATAAGGTACTTAGTAGATACTTAGAAAATTATCAATCAAACCCTAGCGTACGATAGCGCCAAATACCCTAGCGCTAATAGAAAGCTCCTATTCCCCTTATAGGCTAGGTAAGATCGACTATACTAGAACTATAAGGTCGCGACGAGCGTTCGCGATGCTATCGAAAACGCGCTTATAGAGCGCGATCTCCTAAGTACTTATAGCTATCCTACCTAGAACCTCCCTATTCTCTTACGCTACGAGCGTAGCGACGCGGACAGTAGCGCGATTATTAGTAATTTGCTATATAATATAGTTAGCTATATCGTTAATATATATATATATAGTAAGTAGAACTAACTAACTGTAGCTATCCCTTAGTAAGGGAGCAGAGGAGGCGCTATACCTATAGTATAATAGAAGGAAGCCTACTAACCAACTTAGTTAGTCGAAGCAACTTAAAAATCTAGATTGTAGAGAGCTTATAGCTACTTATACTTATACCTATAGATATAGCGGTAGTACTAAGTACTATACCCGACAACGTTAAAACACTCCCTAAAGGAGCGTCTAGATATCGCTAAGGTAATATACCTAGTATATAGAACCGTATATATATTAGCCTTAATAGGTACTCTTCTACTAGATAAGAGTTAGCTAAGATTATATATAAAGAGAAACAGATTAATAAACGTAGAGCTAGAAGTAATAATAGTAGTCGCTAAAGCGCGAACTAAAGTAGGTATAGCTAAAGCTATAATATCTAACGATAAGGCCTCTAATAACAACGAAAACTCCTAAAAGACCAATAAGGCTAAGGAGGAGGCGTAAGGCGTAGGAGAAACCGGCTTAGTATCTACAATTATAGTACTAGGTATAGCGGCGGGAGAATTAGACACTATAATAGTATCGTTGTTTTTGTCGTTAGAAACGACAGGCTTAGCAACTACTAAAATGGTACTAATAGCGGCGGCGGCGCGAGCCACGCGACAGGAGGTAGCGCGAACCTAGCGGCGGCGGCGGCGAGCCGAAGCCAAGCGACTAGGGTACGCTAAAGAGTACGGAGAATTAGTAGCCCTAGAAGCTATAGCGATTTTTTATTTTGTTAAGAGAAAAGAGGCGATCGAGAAGGTCGCTAACGATTAGAGGAAAATAGTTACTATAGCCGCTAGAAGAAAAGTAGGGCTAGGTATACCTTCTAGGAAGGAGCTTATAGCGTAGGGCTATTACTATAGTAACTATTAACACTACGTTACTAGGCTTAATAGGTAGCTTATTTAGTACTATAAAACGGCACTATAGCGTACTATAGGTATATTAACTAGTTAAATTTAACTTATATAAGTAGTTACTTACTAGCGTTTCGTAACTAGGGGGTATATTATAATGTAGGGCTTAGCGCCTTAGTATAGTAGAACTCAGTACCTCTGGTACAAAGCTCACGTGCACTCTTCTCATATATATATAGGCTCTATTAGAGCACTTCTCTTTCTCTGAATGGATCATCCCTTTCTATCTATTCGAACTTGCCCCCTGCCCTCCGCTAAGCCTTCTGTTAGTGCGACAGAAGGAAAGGAAGGAGAGGCCTAGTACCCTACCTATAAGGGCTACCTCCTACTAAGGTGCCTAGTATATAGTAGAAAGTATACTAGGTAGTTAAAGGAGTATAAGGAGAGGGTAAAAGTATGGGAAGGGGTTAAGAAAGCGTACTAGTATAGGCCTAGAACATTCGAACCTACTAGACCGGAGCCTACGAAGCTAATATTCGCGTTTATACGCTAAGGCGTAGAGGAAGAGAATAGGGAGGGGTACTAGAGGGTCGGAGCGAAGAGACCTAGGTTCCTAACACCAAAACGCTACTCTACTATAGTAAGCAAAGACATATTATAGAGCTAACTATAGTTCGGCCTAGCTATAGCCTTATTCGCGTCGGGACCGCTGCTACTATAGCAATAGCGCTAGGGATCCTAAAGATCTTAGGCGGAACCCCTAAGCGCCTAGGAAGTACCTAATATATAGGCTACTAGTATCCTAAGTATATAGAATACCTAGCCCTAGGGCCTACTAGTAGCTACAACTATCCCCCTAACCTAAAACGAGCTAGAGGACGAAGGTATATCTAGCGGAGAGGATAATCTTTAAACCTATACTCTAGAACACTAGAGGCGTAAAGTAGAATATAGAGATTCTACTAGAGGAGGCGGAGTTCGATATAATTACGGTCTAGGAACTATAGCTTAGTAAGCAGGGGGTAGCCTACTACCCCTAGAGCTTATAGTACTACCTAGTTTATACGTAGTAGGGAAAAGTAGCGATATATATATATAAGAAGTTTAATATCGGATAGTAGGTATATAAGGCGAGAGTATAGTAGTATAGGGTATAGTTCCTAGAGCTAGGGAGAAAGGGTCTAGAGCTCTAGTTAGTATATAACAACTATATAGTAGATAAGACTATCCTAAAGAGCCTTCTAGCCTATTAGGGCCTAGCCTATACTATAATCCTAGTAGGAGACTTTAACCTCTAGAACCTAGTCTAGGACGAGTTTAGGCGATATAAGAGAAAGTCTAAGGAGCTCCTTAAGTTAGCTTATAAGTAGGACCTAAGCCTATAAACACTATAGGGTATAGTTATAAGAACCCCTATAGGAGAGCAAAGGGGTAAGACATTAACGATTAACTATATCTAGGCCTGAATAGAGCTAATAACAACGTATTTAGGAAAGGAGATTAAAGGAGGGTTGGACTACTACCTATAGGTACTTAAAGTAAAGCTTAATAGCCTATTCCTAAAGGGGAAGGCGCTAGAAGGGTAGAACTAGAAGAAGATTTTAGAGAAGCTAATAAAGGCGGAGGTAGCGTACCTACTACTAAGGATATAGCTTGATAATAAAGGACTAGAGGGACTAAAGGTAAGGATTAAGATAAGAAAGGGGCTAAAGGAGGTATTCGAAGAGCTAGCTATAGAGCTAATAGCTATAGCCTATATAATAGCCTCTAGGAAGAAGGAGTTAAAGGGGAGGAGCTCCCTATAGTAGATAGGTAAAGTAGAGGAGGCGTCGAAGGTATTAAAGGAGGTAGAGAGGCAGTAATAAAGGACCTTTATATAGTTTTATAAAGAGAAGCTTAATAAGAAGTAAAGAGAGCTAGTAATAGAAATAGCGGAGGAAAAGAGACGCTCCTAGAGGATAACGATCAAGGAAGCTAGGGATAAGACCCTATAGTAGCTCGAGCGATAGGTAAGGCTTAGGAGCTTCCTCCCCCCTAAGCCGCCGAAACTCCTAGCCCTAAAGGGCCTAGATAGTAGCCTAGATCTAATAACGTACTAGAACAAGGCGGAAGCGCTTATAAAGAAGTTCTTCCTAAGCCTAGGGATAGACCTTAGTAATATCTAGGACCTGGACTTTAAGGAGGAGTAGGAATAGGGGTTTAAGGTCTAGGAGCTTATAAGCTTCCTAGTAATAGATGCGGTATAGGATAAAGCGAGCCTATAGAAGGCCCTAGGGGAGGATATACTCCTAATAGGATTCCTAAAGGTATATAGCTAACTACTAAGCTAGATCCTTATAGCCCTAACTATAAGGTGCCTATAGCTAGCGTAGTTTCTAGCTACGTTTAAGAGAGCTAAAACGGTAGTCCTATAGAAGCTAGGAAAGACACCTAATATATACTATACCCTAGGAGGTTACCGCCCTATTACGCTACTCCTAACTATAAGGAAGGTAATTAAGGCAGTAGTAGCAAGAAGGATTATAGTAGCGGTAGAGGTCTATAGGCTACTCCCTACTAAGTAGATAGGTAACTAGGTAAGTAGATCGACTAAGCTAGTGGTCTAACTAGTTATAGCCTAGGTCTAGGAGGTATAGCGCTAAGGTACCTTAGTATCCCTCCTATACCTAGATATTACTAGAGCCTTCGATATAGTTAACTACATTAGGCTACTAGCTACGCTCTAAGAGCTTAGCTACCTAAAGTAGATAGTACTCTAGGTATAGGACTAGCTAATAGATAGGGTCGCGATCCTCTACTTCGATAGGAAGGTAATAGACAATATCCTAGTTATAGCAGGGGTACCCTAAGGGTCCCCCCTATTACCTATCCTGTTTAACTTATATATTATAATACTATATAAGGACCTAAGGAGAGAGTACCTACACCTTAGTATAGCGGGCTTTGCTAACGATACGAACTTACTAGTATTTAGAAATTTAGCTAAGGTAAACGTCCGCTAACTTAAGTAAGCGTAGAGAACCTACCTAAAGTAGGCAGGAACGTAGGGAATAGCGTTTATAGCGTAAAAGTATAAACTAATCTACTTTAATAAGAACCGAAGGTAGTAGCTAGACCTAGCGAAGCTCGCCCTCCTAGGTAAAGGTAGGTATATAGATATTGAACTAGTTAAGTCCGCTAGGTTCCTTAGGGTCTAGCTAGACTAGAAGCTCTTATAGTAAGCCCACTATAGCGCGGTTAAGAAGAAGCTTACTACCTAGGAGTTTACGCTAACGAGGATCGCGGCGAAGACGTAGGGTCTAAGCCTCGCGAAGGCCTAGGAGGTATTTACAAAGTGTATAAGGAGCGTAGTAGTATACAGAGTAACAAGCTACTACGTCCTAACTACGGTCGGTAAGGGGAGTAAGCTAAAGGGAAAGCTAAGAAGCTAGCGAAGGACTAGAGCAAGGGCCTCTACGTAGTAGTAGGAGGCTATAGAACTATACTAATTAGGTACTTAGAGATAGAGGCCTAGGTCCTACTAGTAGACCTCTACCTAAACAAGCGGCTAGCTAACTTCGAAGCTAGGATATACAAACTACTCCTCTAGTTAAGGAAGGGACTAGGGCGCCCCCTAGTTATAGTACCGAGCTTAATCTAGGAAGTATATACTAAGCTATTTAGAAGGTTCTAGAAGAGGAGTAGAAGAACGTAAGGGAGGAAGCCTAGGCTAGGCCTATAGGGGCTAATAGTAGTCGAGAGAGCAGTAGCTATAGCGAATAAATAGGCTAAGCAAAAGTAGAAGATAGGGAAGCTAAAGAACAAGACCCTCGATATAGATAGAGTAGTAGGACTTACCTAGTAGGAACGCAAGATAGTAGTCTAGGAGGGGCGCGCTACGCTTGTAATAAGAGCAAGAAGACCTATATACCGCTTAGTAGACAAGGACCCCCTAATATAACTATTTATAGACCTTGCCCTTAAGAGATATAAGGGTCTAAGCAAGGCTTAGAGCTCCCTACTCGCCTAGGCGCGTAGTAGGGACATCGGCCTCTAGGTGTACCTAAATAGAGTAAACGTCCTAGAGATTACTACGCTATACTATAAGTGTAGCGAGGGCAAAGAAACGATCGAGTACCTAGTAGTATAGTATAAAGATCTACTAAAGTATAGAACCTAGGAAGAATTATAAATACAGTTACAATATAATCTATAGCTTGTCTTATAGCAAGCTATATAGCTTGTCTTACAGCAAGCTATATAGCTTGTCTTACAGCAAGCTATATAGCTATATAAGAGCTTAGTAAAGGTAGGTATTAGCTAGTTGATAGATTAGAGGAGTATAACGGAGTATAGCGTTGCTTGTAGGCTGCAACTAGAAGCTACGAAGGCTACAAAAGCAGCTAAGAGTTACGGAGAGGGTGCGGTAAGTGCCGAACCGAGCCGCTAAGGGAGATAGGGGCTATCTTTTACATATAGTATAATAGATTCAAAGCACTAAAGTAGAAGCGTAGGCAGGGATTTTTACCCGGCCCCCTGTTTAGGGGGTACGGTTTCCTTTATATATAAACTAGTAGCAGGACCAGCGCGCTATAAGGCATATCGGAGTACGAATAAAGAAATATATAGTTGGCTAAGCACCCTGTAGCTAGAGGAGCGTAGCTCTATACTAGGTAGAGCTCGCCGCGTAGAGCCTTTAGCCCTCGCGAGCTCCTACGAAGGTTGCACTATTGTGTAACTTTATTATATATAACCGTTACATTAGGTATCCTAGATAACTCCAAAGTTACACGCTACTCTTACCTTGTCTTAGCTCTTAAAGGTTACTAGTACTATCGCTCTTATAAGCTCTAGCGTGTCGCGCTGTCCCGCTTATATAGGTTGCCCCTAGCCTCTCTAGGGCAAGGATGTCTTTTGCTCGACGTGACAGTTATGAG
Source organism: Trichocladium antarcticum (assembly GCA_033297235.1). Taxonomy (NCBI): domain Eukaryota; kingdom Fungi; phylum Ascomycota; class Sordariomycetes; order Sordariales; family Chaetomiaceae; genus Trichocladium; species Trichocladium antarcticum. Next base: position 720,971 of record MU853410.1, read on the forward strand.
CCCGGTAGCGCAGTGGTTTGCACTCGTATACTACAATTCCCTACGATTTATAGTTACGTTGCGCGAAGGTCTAGAGTTCGAATCGTATCTAGACCGAGTTCTTTTCTAGCCGCCCCTACCTTATAGGACCTATACACTTACAGGTTGCGGTACACTTAAGAAAAGACCGGGAAAACATAGATCATTCAGGGTACACCTATTATAGGGATAGCTCGCTCCCTATCGATCAATCTCTCTCCGCTATCTAGGGGGTGTATCGCGCTGTCTCGCTTATATAGGTTGCCCCTAGCCTTCGTAGGGCAAGGATGTCTTTTGCTCGACATAACATAGCTTACTAGAGATCCTAAACTTAACTATATTTACTATATAGAAATCTAGTCCCTAGGCGAACTCTGCTTTAGTAACTCCCTAGATCTCTAACCTTATTAGGCCCTTTAGGAGTACTACGAAGGTTCTATAGGCTTCCTTCGCTTATTCTCTAAACGCTTAGTAGATCTACTAGTTGTTCTTAGTATACTATTCCTTCGCTACTTTATCCCTAAGGGTAATAATAGTGTCCCTACTAAGGAGCTTCCTTATAGCGACTACTCCTATTGCGCTATCCCGCTTATATAGGTTGCCCCTAGCCTTTATAGGGCAGGATGTCTTTTGCTCGACGTAATAGTTATAAGCCCGGTAGCGCAGTAGTTTGCACTCGCATACTATAATTCCCTGCGATTTATAGTTACGTTGCACGAAGGTCTAGAGTTCGAATTGTATCTAGACTAAGTTCTTTTCTAGCCGCCCCTGCCTTATAGGACCTATATACTTACAGGTTGCGGTACACTTAAAGAAAAGACTAGGAAAACATAGTTCATTCAGGGCACCTATAGATATAGACCGCTCCCTATCGATTATCTCTTCGCAATCTAGGGGGTGTATTGCGCTATCCCGCTTATATAGGTTGCCCCTAGCCTTCGCAGGGCAAGGATGTCTTTTGCTCGACGTAATAACTCCCTTTTATATAGACTAGTTATTAATCGCCTAGATAATCTCTAGGGGGGTTCTCTTTATAAGGTTAGCTAGTAGGCCGTTCCCTTAGACAAGGATTTCCTTAGCGATCCTTTAGGGAATTGCCTTTATAGGGTACGCTTAGGGCGCTAGGGCCTTTGCTACAATCGTTACCTAGGAGCAGTTAGGACCCTATCCTACGCTCGCGGTAGCTAGGGCGCTTGTAAGCGCAGCCTGTACTTCCTTAGTGACAATCTTCCTTATAGTTATATAGTTAGGGCCCTCTAGGCCTCCCTTAGTGCCCTATAGCTAGTTAATAGCGCTCTATACCTAGGCTAGGATCTCTCTCGCTATTCTCTAGGCGATATTCTTCTTGTTTAGGCTAACTAGAGCGACTATACTATTAAGTATAGCTTTAATATCGCCTAGTCTACGTTATTCCTAACAAGGGGAGGGTTAGTGTTACTACTATTAGTGTTAATAAAGGGGTTAGTAGTAGGTCTGCTAGTAGTTATAGAGGCTGCTTAGGGGCGCTCTGTAGGGGGGTTCGGGTCCGTTATACTAGGACTTAGTTAAGCCTCTTAGGGTAGGTAGGGTGCTCCTAGTAGCAGGGGTAGGGGAGGGGAGGTTGCTATAGACCTCTATACTAGGTCCGGTATAAGCTATTAGGGCCGGCGCTAGGTAGGTCCGCTATAGATCTAGGTTATAGGTCTAGGTAGTATAGAAGAAGATTTCTTAGAGCTATACGTAGCTCGTTTTCCCTATCTTCCTACGCCTGTAGCACCTGTGTAGCGTCTCGCGCGTAGATGTACCTAGTACAGTTTGATAGAGCTTGTCGGGAGCTCTCTAGCGATGTAGGTTTTGGCCGTGTTACCGCGCTGCTGCACTAGTTAGTGCGGGCCTGTTTGCGAAGAAAGTTTTCTATAGGTTATATATATATACACTACCTCCTATCTTATAGTAAGTAGCAACCTAGGACTAGACCTCGCAAGAGAGGTTACCTTAAATAAAGACCTATTAGTCCTAGTTAGATCTAATAAAGTCCTAATCTATAAGTAGGATATATTATATTATACTTTTCTAGGTAGAGAAGAGCTCCTTTTTACTATTAAAGGTAGGGCTAATAAGGAGCTGTTTGCGCTACAGTCGCAAGGGGTTAGGAGGAGCTAGGGTAGTAGTAGTAGCGTTTCCTTAGGCTACGCGAAAAGCTTAGAGTTATTTGTATTAGGCTATAATAGTTTCCTATATAACTCGAATCTAGTCCTAAAACTATATAAGGTTAGTAGTAGCCTAGTTACTACCCTAAGAGGGATAGAGATCTATTATTAAATACGTCTAGTCCTAGTTATCTATAAGGAAAAGTCTAGTTCTAAATAGAAGAATAAAGATATATAAGAGACTAGCCCTATAGTAGCTACTAATAGATATATAATATAGTAATCTTTATTCTTATAGAAGGAAGAGGTAAAATATTCAACTAAGAAAACTATTCTCTAATTTAACTACTAAGCCTTAGCTAGTATATAGGGTATAACCTAAGCCTAACTACTAAGCGAGTTATATATATAGACCGAGGTAGGCGCGTAAGGTAACTATAGAAGCTGCTAGAAAGGTGCTAACCAATCTATAGTAGGTCCGGGTTAGGTCCGGAGCAGATCCAGACTACGCGCGGGCCGCGCGTAGCGCGCGTGCTGAAATGTCACGGGTATAACACGTGACTACTATGCACGGGCAAAGCCCGAGCCTATGACAAGAAGCTTTAAGGTTACTATATATAAGAAGGTCTTTATAACCTTGAACAGGCCCTCCTATTATAGCGCGAGCTTTAAAGTCGGTCTACTAGTCTTATAGTTCTATATATTAAGCATTGCTATATCGCTAACGCGGTACTATAGCGTGTCCCCCCTATAGTAGCTTATGTTTTGCTTATAGTGGTCCTGTAACTACTTTACTAACGCTGTAACCTTACTGAGAATCGCCCTAAAGCGGTCCGCGAGCTCGGATACCTAGAAAGACTCCCGCTTCTACTACTCTAAGACATTCGGTAGGTATAGCTTCGACGGCTCTACGCTTATCCTTAGGTTAAAGCTATAGTTTGTAAGGAATAGTAATACACCTATTGTCTTAGAGACTATATTATTCCCTATAAACACCGCTAAGAGGAGGTAGTTAACCTAGTTATCCTATACCTAATCGATATATATAGTTAGTGCCTAAAAGAAACGCCTAACCCCGCCCTTAGTATCTAAGCTAAAACATTAACATAATAACCTTAGAGAAGAGTTTTAATATATATTTATTTACTTATACTCTAATATGCCTTACAGCGCGCCGGTCCTGCTACTAGTTTATATACAAAGGAAACTCTACCCCCTGAACAGAGGGCCGGGTAAAAGCCCCTACCTTCGCTCCTGATTCCACGCTTTGAATCTATCTTGCTACGTATAAAAGGTAGCCCCTATCCCTCTTAGCAGCTCGGTCCGGCGCCTCCCGCACCCTCTCCGCTACGCTTAGCTGCTTTTATAGCCTCCGTAGCTTCGAGCTCTAGTCTATAAGCAACGCCATATGTCACGACCTAGCTAGCCCTGTCTCTACAGTCCGCTCTAATTGGCTGCTTCTCACCTACTTAGCGCCCTATTTTCCATTTCCTGTTATATATATAGCTATGTTCTTACACACTCTCTTTCCTCTGTCTCGTCCTTCGTTATATAACAATCAATACAACGTATCTCTCCTATATGCTCTTCTAGTGCTACTATAAGCCTACGTAAGAGTTATAAGCCTAGTGCTCGTTTCCCTTTATATTGTAGCTAAACCTGTTATACCTTAGAAGTATTGTTATTCTACAATCCTTATAACTCGTTTTACTATTCTTATAAGTCCTACCGCCTTATCCTTTATCTTCGCTATTACTAAAGCCCTTATATAGCTTCCCTCGTTTTCCGCTTGAACCGCTCTTATATAGCCGTTCCGCAAAGTCCTTTAAAGTCGCCCTGCCTATATACAAATTAAGCCGCTCTTTAGCGCTACTCTCTACTCGTTCTACTATACCGTTATACCTTCTAGATCTCTATCTACCTCTATCTATTATTCTTCTATAATAGAGTCTTCTATTACTATAGATACTATTAGGAACATTACTATCCTAACGGACATCCTACTTAAAGGTCCTACGGATTAGCCAATCTAGAAGCGTTATATTAAAAGCGCTACTCTTACCCTCTAAGTTTATAATATCGTTCGTTTTAATTAGAACAATGTTACTAAGGAGGTAATACTTAGTAGTTTTTAGCTACCCTCTACTATAGAGGCTATTACTATACTAATAGTATAAGACTAAGTAGAATAGCTTACTAAGTTAACTACCTAGAACAAGAAGCTAGTTACTACTTATAGTCTAGAGCCTATCCCTCCTTAACGCCCGAGTCTAGAAAGGATCCTTGTCTAGTACTAAGCTAACTAGACTAGGTACACCGCTTAGTAACTTACTCTAGGTATAAGCATTAATAAGAAGAACCTAGATACGCTACGTAAAGTTATTATCCCTACTATTAATCGCAAGCGTTACAACGCTACTAATAAGACTAACCTTATAGCGTAGTAACTTAGCGTACGCGCTCTCCTTTATACTCTAGAATACTAAGTTAGAATCTTAGATAATATAATTACGAATATAACCTACTAATAGTATCTCGCTTATCTTAAAGAGGCTAAGCAATCTAATATAGACTTACGGACCTAGATCGCTAACTACCGCTAGGCTTACTAACGTACTAAGGTAGCTAGTCTTAAGTGTATTTATAGTACTCTACCTATTCTAGACTTCCTTTGTATAATTGAAGATCGTCTTATCCTAGAATAGGGCCGCTATAAATACAACGCTATAATCATTAATAACTATATTAGCAAACCTTTTAAGAGCTCTAAAGACTTTATCTAAGCTACTAAGACTATCGTTAGCTATAGGAAGCTAGACTTTAATAGTAGCTTCGCTACTACTAAATCCACTAGTTCTAGCAAACGCTGCGATTAGGGTAAAGGAGGTGAAGAATCTTCGTCTACTAAGCTAAAGCACCCCTACCTATATATAATTTCTAATTACGTCTAGAAGCTAATTAACTATAATACACTTAAATCTACATTAACTAGGTTTAAACATCCAAAAGGCCTAGTTAGTCCTAAGTTCGTTTCGTAGATCTATAAGCGGTTTACTAAGAAAAAGTAGAACGATCTCTATACCTAGCTTAAAAAGGAAGGTTAGGCTATTAAACCCTAGCCTATATCCCTATCTAGCTCTACTTTATCTACTAAACTAGGCTTTCCTAGTATAGTAATAGCTATAATTATTGATCCTACGGAACTCTTAGCCTTTAGTAAAGAAACTAGCCTTAGTAATAGCTTTAGTATCTTCGTAACTATTAATTCTAGCAAATATATCCTATTAGATAGTATCCTAGTTAATAACTATAGAGTAACCTACCTTATTAATAACCCTATACTTTTAGAAGAAGGGTCCTTTATTAAAGTAAGGGAGGATAACTATATTAAAGCTAGCACTACCTATTTCTCTATCTGTAGAAGGGGTAAATAGTATATTAAAGGAGTACTTAATAGCGTCAATAGTCTATAATCTAAGGATCTAGTTCTTAATAACGTTATAGTTATTAAGGGATTCCACTCTAATATTATCTTAGAAACAGCCCTCTATAAGGCTAATATCTAGTACTATAGTCTTAACTATACGCTACGTTTTCGTTCGATAAAGAGTAATATTATTATCGCGTCTCTCCTTTGTAGGTATAAGCTAGTGTTTTTAAAATATAAGCCTCTCTCTACCTACCTACTATATCCTTATAATTATAACTCTTCCCTTACCGTTTCTTATAATAAAGAACAAGCTCTTGCTAAAATCTATAAGGATCCTCCTATTATACCTTCGGAGTAGTCCCTTACTATAATCTATAATATCTAATCTAGCTATCTAGATAACTTCGCTATTAGTTCTACTATACTTGTAATGTTAGCTACAATAAGCGATACTATAAAATAAGTTCGCTAAGTTCTAGGATTAAGGTACCTTCTCCTACCTTATAAGGATTCTAAATACCTTTACTATATCTATACTAGTTATTCTAGCTAGGATATACTTAAAGCTTTTGTCTAGAGAGGCTAGAACGTTCAAATTAATAGAACTAAACGTATTAACTATAAGGCTTGCGCTATTATATACTAGGGAAAAGGTATCTCCTATAGGCCTCCTATAACCAAGTTAGTATAGCTAAATTAGTAACTATATCGATACTATTGTTACGAATCTAGGCGATAAGTAAGCCTAGATATAAACAACTATTAACGAGTTTATTAAGTTCCTTTCTAAGAAGTATATAACGATAGATCTAGTAGCTAATATAGAGAATAAGCTACGTAAGATAGCGTAGAAGGATAAGTATATAAAGTTTATAGACTTTATTATAGAGTTCTCGAACCTCTATAACCTAAGTAACTAGGATAACGCTACCCACGTACACACGCTAAAAGAGAAGCTTTCGAAGCTAATATAGGACCTAATCCTACTATAGACGAACCTCCTAGCCTAGGATAACTTCTAGAGATAGGTTACTATAGCCTAAGCCTAGGCTAATAACCTTAAAATAAAGGAACACTTAAAGAAGGCTAACGAGCCGAACTACTATAATAGCTATAATACTAAGAAGGAAGGTAAGTGTAACGGTCGTATACAACAAGGTTGCATAACAGTGCAACCTTCGTAGGAGCTCGCGAGGGCTGAAGGCTCTGCGCGGCGAGCTCTACCTAGTGTGGAGCTACGCTCCTCTAGCTACAGGGTACTTAGCCAACCATATAGTATAGCATATAATATAGCATATAACACAGGCTGTGCCTGTGACACTACCCTCCCTCTCCAAACAAGCCCCCCTATACAAAAATAGCCCCTATTTTGGATACTTGTATCTAGATCCATCCCAACCGCTTACTCAATCTTGGATGCTCGCCTCTAGAGCTATCCTAACCGTTCAATTCTAGATACTCGCCTCTAGAGCTATCTTAAACGCTCCTAAAACACCCGATTTTAGATACTCGTATCTAGAGCCTATCCTATTCTATACGCTCGATTTTAGATGCTTGTATCTATAGCCCGTTCCTTTTGCTTAGCGCCTTGCCTCCTGCCGCTACGCCCTCCTTCTTCGCGTCTACAATAGCGGCCCCAGGAGCTCGGGGTACGCGTCGTAGAACTCCTAGATAGCGTTATTACAGCCCTATAGATCTATTATAGGTTACTAAGTTGGGTTGTTATAACCTTCCTACTTGACTTAGTACTACTAGCGGCTATTTGCTGCCTTGCCGAACCCTACGATCTTCTCGAACCTCTACTTTACTATATCTTCGCCCTTATTAGTCCGCGTAACTACGCGCCCGCGGTTAGCGCTTACGTTGTTGTCGACCCTCTCTTAGCTAGCTAGCCCTTGCCCTAGGTAGCGCCTTACTCTCGAGACGTAGAACGTAGGGAAGATTGTTATATTCGCTAGGAGCTTTGGAGTTACTGCGTATAACGAGGCCTTCGTAACCTCGAACGGGCCCTCCTACTATAGCGCGAGCTTCGCGGTTAGCCTACTAGTCTTGTAGTTCTATATATCGAGCATCGCTATATCGCTAACGCGGTACTATAGCGCGTCCTTCCTATAGCGGTTCGCGTTCTGCTTATAGCGGTCCTGTAACTGCTTTGCTAGCGCTATAACCTTCCTAAGGATCGCCCTAAAGCGGTCCGCGAGCTCTAATACCTAGAAAAACTCCCGCTTCTACTACTCTAAGATATTCGGTAGGTATAGCTTCGACAGCTCTATACCTATCCTTAGGTTAAAGCTATAATTTGTAAAGAACAGTAATACGCCCGTTGTCTCGGAGACTATATTATTCCCTATAAACTCCGCTAGGGGGAGCTAGTTAACCTAGTTATCCTACGCCTAGTCGATATATAGCCGTAGGTACTGCTCTAGTTCTACGTTGATCCGCTCTATCTAGCCGTTTGTCTAGGGGTAGAACGCCGACGAGGGTCTTAGGGTAATCGCAAGGCGCGCCGACAGCGCCCTCTAGAACCCTAAAACGAACTACGTACCTCTATCCGATACAATTATCTCCGGTACGCTATAGAGCGAGTATACGCGCTTAATAAACCAGTTAGCTAGCTCGTCAGCCTCTAGTGTCGCCGTTATAATAAGGTAGCGTATCTTTATAAGCTAGTTAACTACTACTACTATATATCTAAACTCCTACCCCCTTTGGTTATATAGTAGGAGCGGCGTAATATAGTCTACTAATATATCTTACTATAGCGCTAACGGTAGCGGGAGCGGCTTAAGGAACCCTATAGGCTTCGAGCAAGGGTTCTTCGTCTTAAAGTATAGAATATAGGCTTTAACGAACGTCCTTACTAACACGCTTATCCCTAGCTACTAGTAAACCCTGTTTATTAGGTTAAGCGTCTTCGTCCTCCCTAGGTACCCGCTAGGCCCTAATACGTATATCCGGTAGATAAGCTACAAATAGAGCTCCGTATTACCCAGGTCGATTATTAGCCTACTATAGTAGAACGCCCTACCTAAGACTAACTTATACTTAGCGAATGGCACTTTTAGCTCCCGCTTGATCTTGCTTAGCTAGGCGCGTACCTCCTAGTCGCTAAGCGCCTCTACTATATCTACTATAAATAGCAAGCTCGCATAGCTCTCTGTAATAAGGTCGTTAGCATAGCGCGAAACGTCAAGGCCAAAGAGCTCTAGTGTCTCGCCTAGTAGCTTAGAGTTGTACTTGCTACTAAAGGTCTCTAGGTCGAACTTGCTTAGGTCGATTAGGGGGCGCCGCCTGTTCCGTAGCCTATTATCTTTAACGTCCTTTAGTATAAACTCTAGCTTCCTGCTTAGCGCGTCGGGGCGGCTGTTTGCCGTACCTAGGCGGTAGATAATCTAGAAGTCGAAACGCAATAAGAACTCCGACTAGCGTATATAGCGTAGCGATAGCTACTTTGTTATACCGAAGGTCTGTAGGTTCTTATAGTCTATAATAATATCGAACCTCTTAGCCGCGCCTTCGAGCTTAGGGCGCTATTCTTCAAGCGCCTTAACGATCGCAAGGAGCTCCTTGTTATAGATGTTGTAGTTACACTTAGCCGTAGTATACTTTGCTAAGAAATAAGCAACTAGATGTAACTCGCTATTATCCCCTTCCTATAGTAGCGCTCTACCTACTAACTAGTCTAACGTATTAACTTCTACTATAGCGCGCTTCTCCTAGTTATATATCTATAGTACTAGTGCCGTAATAAAACATACCTTTAGGCGCTAGAAAGCCGCTTTGTATTGCTCGGACTACTCCTAGTCCACTATCTTCTTCGTAAGCTTATATAGCGGCTGTACGTAGCTTGAAAAACCTCGTATAAATTAGCGGTAGAAGTTCGTAAACCCTAAGAACCGCTAGAGGTACCTCCTTGTCTCTAGAGCCTCCTAATTACGCACCGCTTTAACCTTATCCGGGTCTATCTCGATGCCCCTAGGCGTAATAATAAGCCCTAGGTACTTTGTCCGCTTTGTATAGAATTCGTACTTGTCGATATCTACCTATAGACCTACGTTGATTATACGCTTTAGCACCTCCCTAACCTACTTAATATACTCCTTGAGCGTGCCTAAGTAGACTAGGATATTATCTAGGTACGCCGTTACGTAGTTATCTAGAGCGTTATAGAGGATATTGTTAATATAATACTAGAAGGTAGCGGGCGTACCCTATAGGCCGAACGGCGTAACTAGCGTTTTATATAGGCCGAATCTTATAATGAACGCTATAAGCTACTTGTAGCCTAGCGCTATATGTACTTAGTTAAACGCTACAATTACGTCGAGCTTCGTAAAGATCTTCGCCTTATAGATAGAGTCTAGGGTCTCCTAGATTAGTAGGATAGGGTACTAGCTCTTTAGCGTCGCGTTGTTAATACTGTAGTAGTTAATGTAGATTCTAATGCCTCCGCCTAGCTTCTACGCTATTAGGATAGGCAACGAGGCGCTCGATTATAAGGGCTAGATAAACCCCTTTGCAAGGTTGTTGTCGAGCTAGCGCTTTAGTATATATAGCTCTATTAGTAACATCGGGCGATTCCTTAAATACGGGACTACGCTCCCTAGGAGCAGCTCGATCCTATAGTTATACGTACGGTAGAGGGGTAAGATATTAGCGTCTTATAGGACGAAAGCGGCTACTAAGTCTCGGTATTCCTTCGGTAGGCGCGCCTTAATCTTATCTAGGGTAGGCGCTAGTCTATCCGCTTTATCGAAGAACTTCTTAGAATCCTCCTCTATAATCTTATTAAGCTTTTTATCCCCTTTGGCGAGCGTGTCGATAAAGCTATAGAACCTTGCTAGGAGTATTAACTTCGCGTACTCTAGTATACTCTCTCGACTTAGTAGGTCCTTAAAGAACTACTTAGGCAGAACTAGTATATAGTCTCTCTTCTTAGCTTCTACTGCTCTCTCTAGTTTACCTATCGTAGTCTATATAACTACTACGCCCTTCTATCGGTATACTACTAGGAAGCTCGCTCCGTTCAGGATCTTCGCGTCGTCCTAGCGGATCTTCCCCTGCGCTTAACTAAGCGGGGGTAGGGTAGCAGGGGGGGGGGACCGGGGTCTAGGGGGTAGTCTCCTAGCGCCTGCCACTGCCTCTACCGGCCTTAGTAATATAGGGGGCGGCGCTTCGACCGGAACGCCTATCGCTCCTGGCGGTACGAGCGTCCCCTATAGGTTAGCCTATACGTCTCCCTAGGCTACAGATCTCTACCGTCTACAGGCCCGTCTCTGCCTATCGGACCGCCTAGCCCTCTTGTAGTTAGATAGCTTGCTTATAGCGATAGCGACCTTGTTGTTGTTACTAGAGGTACTAGAGTCGTTATTTTCAGGTACGTCCTCTACCGTTATATAGTACCGCCTGCTACTCTTTAGGGGTAGGGGTGCTGCCTCTAGCTAGCCTACCTGCCGAGCGACCTAGCTTCTAATATACTCTAGAAGGTACCTCCTACGGCAGTGCTCCGTAAATTCAAGCTATAGGGTCTCCTAGTCGATCCGCAGGTTATACTTCCGTAGCTATAGGAGGCCTAAGATTACTAGGGTCTCTTTTACAAGCGTTGTAACGAAGTATACTAGGGTCTCCTAGTAGTCGCTAACGACTAGCGTAAGCGCCGCTAAGTGCTCGATCTAGCGTAAGAACCCTCTATTAGCTAGAAATAGCGGCCGCTATACTACTAGCCTCTCTAGTAGCAGTCTATTCGTAACTATAAAGCTAAAATCTACAAACGCTAAACCCGTACAACCTAAGTCTACAAGTGCTATATACTCTATATTGCGCCTACTAACCGCTAGGTATAATCACAAGAGAATAGATTTAGTGCTACTACCTACTATACTAATAACTAAACTATCTCCCTATCCCTTCTATAGCTAGCGGTACCCCTCCTAAAAGCGACAGTTTATAGGAGCTCCTTGTTTCCCTAGTTATTATACGAGAAGCCGAAGCTAGGGGGTTACTTTACTATAGACTAGTAAGCGCCGTGCTCCTCCTGCTTATCTACCTCTCTAACGACAAAACCGCTCTAGTTAGGGGTGTCTACAAAGCGTATAGCGAGCCCGCCTTAACCCCTCTAGTAGGCCCTAGCGTAGCTGCTTACGCCGCCGTAAGCTAGAAGGCCCCTAGAGGGAGCTTGCCTAAAGCCTAGGAACCTGCCTTAGCTATAGCCTTATTACGCAGGCTACTACTATCCCTAGGTAGGCTGCTACTATCCTTGCGCGTTACTACCGAAACTAGGTCCTCTACCGAAACTAGATCCTCTACCGCCTTAGGCACCCCCGCGCTGTAACTACCTAGCGCTACGGGCGTTACCACAGTCCCCTCGGCCTCTATAGCCTACTTGGTACGCCCTGGCGATATAGTCGGCCCTACTATACTTATAGCACAAGCTACTCGCTCTACGCTATTCCTTCTCCTAGGGGGTAAGCGCCGCGAGCGTCACTACGTTAATCTCTATCGCGTCGGGGTATCTGCCTCCGCTGTTGTTATTGCTACCGCCCCTAGTTCCGCTACTCCTAGTTCCGCCGCGTAGCTTCCGCCTAAAGTCCTTTCCCTCTAGGTTAGTCGCGAGCTAGCCGGCTAGTATAGCCTAGAGCTTAAAGTTATTAGCTAGTAGGAGTACTACCTACGTAACTATAGCGCTCGAAAGGTAAGGGGAGATCTTAAGCTAGAGTATCCGGACCCTCGTTACGTTATCGACGCTAGCGGTGTCGGCTAGGGTAGTAAATTCGGTAAGGAAGTCGTTAAACGCTACGAACTCGTTCTTCTACACTAGTAGTTCTAGCTTGTTACTCGCTATAGTAACTACGTTGTACGTTATATACTAGGTATAGAAGGTCTTTAGGAGGTCGGACCTAGTCTTCTATAGCTATACTACCGCGCTATATAGGTTCTCCTTAACCTGCTCGAGCTTCGCTACGACTACCTAGCGCGCGCTGCCGCCTAGTATAGCCTTTATATATAGGATCTTAGTGTACTCGTCCAGGAACTCCTACGGGCGTATTCGCTAGCGGCCGCGTACTTTATCCTCCTAGTCTTCGAAGAGTAGGGTACGCTTAATAGTATCCTTCTCTTCTCTAGTAAACGGATCGGGGTAAGGGAGGGAGATCGATACGCTATAGCCGCTACTAGCGCTACTACCGCGAGCCTAGTCCAGGGCTATCGCTATTAGCGTCCTCTAGTTCGCGAGTAGCAACTTATACTTCTTAAGCTCCTTCTCGAGCGCCGCACTAGCTACAATAGACGCCTCGAACCTCCTAACAGACTTATCGAGCTTTCTCTTTAGCTCGCCGACTATTACATTTATAGCTATAGCGAACCCTAAGAGGTTATACCCTCTATCGTCGTCGATCGATACTATAAAAGCGAGTATAGTATTAGAGACCTTGTTCTACTATTGTTCTCTTAGCGCTACGCGTAGCGCTACGAGTCTCGGCGGCAGCGATACCGCGAGGTTAGCGCCGCTTATTATCTTCGCGCTTATCTTCGTAGGAGCGTTGTCCGGTTCGTCGGAATACTATAGTCCTATTTGTCAGAGTCTTATAGTCCTGTTCGGCGGACTACTATTGTACGTAGGATGCTTGTCCTAGTAGTTAACTTATACTATATAGATAGTTAAGAAATAAAAACAAAGCCTAGTACGTTAGGAAAAGAAGCGTTCTAGTCGGTCTAGTACGCTCTCTGTTCTAGAGTAGACGACTTAGCTACGCGCGCGAGTTGAAGGTACAACCTACTATAACGGTCGTATATAACAAGGTTATATAACAGTGCAACCTTCGTGGGAGCTCGCGAGGGCTGAAGGCTCTACGCGGCGAGCTCTACCTAGTATAGAGCTACGCTCCTCTAGCTACAGGGTGCTCAGCCAACCACATAGCATAGCACATGATATGGCACAGGACACAGGCTGTGCCTGTGACAGTAAGGACCTAAACGCTATAGACGTTAACTAGGTAACTACTACTAAGGACAAGGCAACTATCTTATAACTCTCTAACTTAGAGAGGGAGTAGTATATAGCTATAGGTCTCTATTTCCTCTATAGTATAAGGGGCTATATCGCGGCGAAATATATAGAGAAAGGCAAGCAAGCCTAGAATAACCTAGGCGCTAGAGGTAAAGGGTAGTAGGGCGGCCGTAGCAACTACGGCGGATTCGGTAACAACGGCGGATTTAGTAACAACGGCAGATTCGGCAATAATAGTAGCGGCCTAAACTAGAATAACAATAGCGGCCCGAACTAGAATAACTATAACGGCGGATTTAATAACAATAACGGCGGATTCGGTAATAACGGTAGATTCGGAGGTAGCAGAGGCTGTAGCGGCGGCGGATACCTATATCGATAGAACAATAATAACTAGAACTTCGGCAATAACAGCGGAGGCTGCGGCGTATACTACGTACGATTTATAGACTAAGGCTACGTTCTAGGAGAAGTCGATTACGACGATACTAAGCGCTACGAACCTAAATAGAGTATAGAAGACCTAAAATAGTAATAATAGTACTAGGGAAATGCCTAGCCTCTATGTAAAGATACGCGTAGAGGTACGAAGGTTATTATAGGGGAGGTAGTAGCGATTTAGTTATTAGCGCTATCGGTTAGATAGCTAATTTAATCCTATTATCCTCCTATATTATAATAAGCAAGCGTAAGATAGCGTATATAGCGCTTATAGATTCAGGCTATATAGGTCTTGCCTTTATAGACTTTAGTTTCGTAGTATATAACAATATACCGCTAAGTAGACTAGAAACGAGGAAGCTACTCTACTTAGCTAATAGTATATTAAAGTTATAGATCGAATAGAGTATAGTACTAGAACTAAGGATCGGCTAGTATAGGGAGAAGCTTCGGTTCTTTATTACTCTACTAGCGAAAGACAATCCGATTATTCTAGGCCTCCTATAGCTAAGAAGATACGACCTAACAATTAACTAGGTAGACCTAAAGCTTACGTTTAGGGAGCGTTACTAAGAGCAACGTTACTTACTAGGATATATAACTAAGCTAACGGTACTATAAGCGAAGCCTATAACTATAGAACCTACAACTATAGAACCTACAACTATAAAAAACACTACGAAATACTAAGTATTAGTCGAGGAAGTCCTAGATAAGGGGGAACTAGAGGATAGGGAGTATAACTAGGGTCTAGAGAACCTATAAAAGAAGAGGAAGAGAAGGTTATCCCTATTACAACGCTATTAGAGAGCGCTTAAGAACGGACCGCGGTAGACCTTATCCCCGCTAGGATCGAGAGCGGTAGTTATTCCAAATAAACTTACAAGGAGGCTATAACTAGCGAAGAAGGTAAATAGGCGTAGGTACTTGTAGGCGCTGCTACTACCGAAATAACTCCCGAAGCTACTACTATATAATAAGGCGATTAACAAGAACGATATTAAGATACTAAACGCGCTAAACTTTATACTTTTCTGCCGCTAGAAGGGTATAACGGTAATATATGTAACGGTTAACTAACTAGAATAAGTAATACTAAATAAGAAGAAGGATAAGGAAAGGGCCGCGCTTTACGCCCTACTAAACGACTTTTATAAGTAGATATTAAACCGTGAAGGCTCGCTAGAGGACTATACTTCGGTACTCCTAGAACGGCACTATAAGTTTGTAAATACCCTCCAGAGCAACGTAGAGACAATTTATAGGATTATAGAGGAGGACGCTTAGAAATTCTTCAAGAAGAGTAATAAACCCTAGCTAATAGTAGCGGATATCGTAAAACGCCTACTAGCGGAGTATCGCGATACGTTCGAGACTTTTCTTCCCTAGGAGGTAGATACGCTACTACTATATAGATTATATAACTATAAAATCAAGCTAATACTAGGAAGTAAGCTACCGTTCTTAAGGAACAGACTGTTCTTACTAATAGAGCTACGTATAGTTAAGCGCTAGCTAGATAATTACCTAACGAAAGGCTTTATCTAACTATTGAAATCGAGTATAGGAGCGCCTCTACTACTTGTCTAGAAGCTAGGAGGTAGAGTGTAGATTTACACTAACTTCTAAGGTCTAAATAACGTTTTAATAAAGAGTCGATATCTAATACTACTAATTAAGGAAACACTCGATTCTATCTATAGAGCGCGGATCTTTACGAAGCTAGATGTTATTACAGCGTTTAATAGAGTCCGAGTAGCGGAAGGCTACAAATAGTTAATAGCGTTTGTAACGCGATTTAGCCTCTACGAATCGCTAGTTACGCCGTTCGGGCTATAGGGAGCGCCCGCTACGTTTTAGTACTATATTAATAACACGCTATACAATATGCTAGACGTATACGCTATAGCGTACCTAGACGATATACTAATCTACTCTACGAATATAGCAGACTATATTAAGCAAGTGAAGGAGGTACTAAAGAGACTATACTAGGTAGGGCTCTAGGTCGATATTAACAAGTGCGAATTCTATACTATAAGAACGAAATACCTAGGCCTGATTATTACGCTAGGCGGTATCGATATAGACAAAGAGAAGGTAGTAGCTATTGTATCCTAGGAACCGCTAATAACAAGGCGGTAGCTATAACGGTTCTTAGGCTTCGTGAACTTCTACTGACGATTTATTAAGAACTTCTTAGGAGTAGTATAGCTACTTTATAACCTTACGAAGAAGACAATAAGCTAGGAATAGAGCAGACTATACTATCTGGCTTTCGAATAACTAAAAACGTACTTCTTAATAGCACTAGCACTAAGGATCTACAACTAGGATAAGCCTATAGTTGTTAAAACTAACGCTTTAGACTAGTTAGTAGGTAGAACGCTATTATAGTAAGACGATAACGGCGACTAGTACCCGGTAGCCTACTTTAGCGCGAAGTACTTAGTATAGGAATGTAATTATAATATCTATAATAAGGAGCTATTAGCGGTAATTAAGGCACTAGAGGAATAGCAACTAGAACTAGAGGGAGCAAACGGCCGGTTTAACATTATTATAGACTATAAGAACCTTTAGACCTTCGTGACGACAAAGCAACTGTCCCTAAGATATATATAGTAGTCCGAATTCCTATTACGATTTAACTTCCGTATTATCTACCGGCTAGGATCGGCAAACGCAATGCCGGATATACTAAGCCGCAAGCTAGAACATATACTATAGGGTATAGAGGATAACCGACTCTAGAACCGTAAGAGGCTACTAATCGACCCTAACTGGTTTAATCCAGAGACATTTGAACTGCTAAGACTATATAACGAGGCGATTATGGTTAACTAGTTAGACCTATTAAGATATATCGACGATCTGCTAAACGAAATATATATAAGCTCGGATCTACTAAAGGTAACGCTTAGGGCGCTAGTAGACCCTAGGACCAGAGCTTGGCTAAAGGACATTAAAACGAGGCTTAAAGTGCTATATATAGAGTGCTATGCTATTGTAGGTAAGGTATATTACTATAGGAGGATGCTTATTAACCTAGACGACGACGAGATATAACTATAACTGATTTACCGAACCTACGTATTAGGACCTAGGGGCTACCTAGGAAGAACTAAAACTATCGACCTAATAAATCGGAAATACTAGTAGACCGGGATAACTAGTACTATTCGCGATTACTATAACGCCTACTTGCTATATAACAAGACGAAAACGCCGAGGGCGCTACCGACGGGCTTTCTAAAGCCGCTACTAGTACTACTTTTGCTATAGCGGGATATATCGGTAGATTATATTATACTACTGCCGCTATATATAAGGAGAAACCGAACCTTTAACTATATTATAGTAGTAGTAGACTAACTAACGAAAATACGCTACTTTATTCCAATAGAGACCTTAGAAGTGGATATGTTAACGGACCGATTTGTAGAACGGGTCTATAGCCTTTATAGCCTACCTAAGACGATTATATTAGACAGAGGTACATAGTTCGTTTCAACGTTCTAGAGAACACTATCATCAAAATTAGCGGTAACTCTAAAACTATTATTAGCGTTCTACCTACAAACGAACGGCTAGACTAAACGGATTAACGTAGAGTTAGAATAGTATTTGCGCCTTTTCGTTAACTAGGTATAGGATAACTAGGCGGATTAGGTACTGCTTATAGAGTTCGTAGGGAATAATATATTATTAGAGAAAACGGGAGTGTTACCCTTCTTCGCGAACTATAGTTTCTACCTACAAATAGGCGTAGAGCCAAGTAAGCTATATCTACTAGAACTCTTAGAAGCTTAGAAAAGGGAGTTTTTCTAGGCGATAGAGATATCTATACGCTTTAAAGTAATACTAGATATAGTAAAGGTACTAGCGAGGCAAGCGTAGGACCGTTACAAGATTAACGCAAACGCTAAACGTAGCGACGCCCCGGTCTATAGAATCGGCGACAAGGTAATGCTTAATATACGGCATTATAAGACAGGGCGCCCAACGAAGAAGCTCGAACTACACTAGGAGGGACTATTCGAAGTTACTAAAGCAGCGTTATACGTAGTGACGCTATACCTTCTAGCGAATATAAAGATATTCGATACGTTCTATATATTACTAGTTTAGCTATAGTAGGGTAAGTAGGGAATCCTAGGGTAAGCTAACGCGTAGAGAGATATACGAGCAAACTGTAGCAGGGAGGTAAGGCGCTAAGATAACAGCGTCGAAGTAGTTGAATAGAGGTTTAAAGAGATTCGAGACTTTAGGAAGGTAGAGAACAGGAGGTAGCAATACCTAGTTAAGTAGGAGGGCTACGCCTAGCTAACTTAGTAGCTAGCAATGGATCTACGTAGCTACGATGATGCTATTTGGAAGTTCTACGATGCTAATCCGAACAAGCTAGGGCCCCTAGTATAGGTGCCAAGAAGGAACTGAAGCTACGATTCGAGCGTTCGAACCGTGGGCTTGATTTGAAGAGGAGGCTTGTTTTGAGGGAGGGTAGTGTCACGGGTCTAGCCGTGATATATGGCTGTATGGCTATTGTGGAGCGGTTGTGCGATATAGGGCCTACAGAGCCTGCAGCGTATATAGAGCCCGCCGTAGGGTATATCCCCGGCGGGCTACACCTACTATCTTAAGTTCCTCGTATAACCATATCGAATATATATTTATTTATTCGTACTCCGATATGCCTTACGGCGCGCCGGTCCTGCTACTGGTTTATATACAAAGGAAACCGTACCCCCTGAACA